>JAZHEH010001935.1:0-323296 GCA_036589455.1 Ateles fusciceps
TGTCCACGGAGAGGAAAGATTTGGGCTGCTAACAGCAATAGCACGTAACTGAACCAAGTAGGTTACATAAAAATAACACGCATTGCCAGTCAGGGTGTTTCTTTATAGCAGCGTGAAAATGGATGAATAGAATAGGTAAACTTGGGGGTCACAGTGTGTGACATACAGATTGTTTTGTCTGCCAAGTAATAAGCATATCACCAGCTAGGTGACTTTTCCTGATACTTTCCCCTCCTCCTACTTCCTACCCTCAGGAAGGTTCCAGTGTGTGGTGTTCCCCCTCTATGTGTCCATGTGTCCTCATTGTTTAGCTCCCAATGATAGGTGCAAACATATGGTACTTAGTTTTCTGTTTCTGCATTAGTTTGCTTAGGATAATAGCCTCCAGCTCCATCCCTATCACTGCAAAGAAGATGATCTTGCAGAATTTTTTTCATCTTGCAAAACGGGGACTCTGTACCTATTAAACGACAACTCCCCCATGCTCCCTGCCCCAACCCTTGAGGAATACCATTCTATTTTCTGAATGAATTGCATTCCACAAATCTGATGACTTTAGAAGGCTCCGATGAGTGGGATCACATAGTATTTCTTCTCTCGTGATAAGTTTATTTCACTTAGCATCATGTTCTCAAGGTTAATAAAGGGAATTTGTTTTTTAAAAAAGCTTGTTTCACAAGGCATAGAATTGTAGAATACAATAACCCCAATGTAGGAACATTTTAGACAAGCTTCGGTGGAATATAATTTTCTGAAATCCAGTGATTGGTTCCGTTGCGTAAAGATGAAAAGCATAATTAAAATTCATGTATTCCCTCTTCAAAGGGAGTCCACGTCGTGTAAAAATATGGGGGCAGTTTTCACAGTTTAGTCTGGGGATTTAATTAGGAACATGGCACTGAGACACAATGTCTGCCAATTAAAAACTACAGCACAGGGTAATAACTAATAAAAATGATTTAAAAGCACTTTGGAAACATAGGCTAAAATGTCTGTGCAACAGGATAATGGCGATTTTGGTGGTTATGGGGCAGTTGTTACCAATAATAGTCTAATGTGCTCAATCCAGAACAATCATGTAAATGCTTTTAATATTGGTTCCCTCTTAAATTGTCATCCTGGTTTTGTCCTTATTTGATAGAAAAGGCTTTGTTAGGCACACTTTAAGTAAGACATGAAACGACTAAAAAAAAATCATTAAAGAATATGTATTTTTGTCATGTGTTTTTACCTTTTCTTATTTCAAGTCTTCTTATCTAATTATTTATATTAAAGAGAAACAATGAGCGTCACATTTGGATTATGAGAAGAGCATTCACTAAAGATAATGCATCCTAAAGTTATTTACATGGAGGAAGAGTATGTTTGTTTTACCTTCACACAGCAGGGTAATCCTGCACACAAGTGTAAGGGGGATGGTTGTGCAGCAAACCGCAACAGCTGGATTCTAGTTAGTGTCTCCTTGCCAATTCAGTAACCTCGGATGAGACGTGTGGCTTTTCTACATAATGTGAAATAAGGAAGTTGCGTGGATCATAAGTCTTCAGATGAAATTGGAGCTGAAACTGCAATCCTTTAAAAATAAAAACAACAGAAATCCATAAGATTCTGAGAAATGAATTCAAGAACAATCCATAAAACAATCAGAAAGCATTTCTATCATTCATAGTCTTCACCTCTATCATTAACAATCTCCATGCCTCACCCCTAGGCCAAGTGGCACTCAGAACAGAGTTTGAAAATCTCTGGGCTAGGTGAGCTCTAAGATACCACCCAGCTTGGATGCACAGTTCAACGACCTGGTAATAGAAGAGCAAGCTGGAGAAAAATCTGCTGGTCATTGGTTGCAAAATAGAAAACACGTTTTGGAAGATGATAGGGATAACAACTTATGTCCTTCGTCCCTTTGGTATTCAGACACCTCACTGGAGATACAAAAGGAAGGATTAGGGCATCTGGGGTCCTGGACTGAACCTATGGGAGAGTTCTGTGGGCAACACCTAGCAGAGGGCTTTGGATCAGCTCCTAATGGCCCATACTGGTAGACCTCTTTAGTGCATTGCCTCATGGAGGTTTTCACCCAGCTGCCTGGAGTGGGCTCTTCTCTGGGCACCTTTCTGACTGTGTTGACACAACTGTTCCCCAGGCAGAAACTTGTGTGCCTAATGCCTACAAGAGGATGACCATTATCCCCTGCTGATTCCTACAGAAGTTTGAAAACAGAAACCTCCCTTTACTTCTTAGGGAAGGGTGGACTTCACTCGAGCAGGTTGTTACCTACTGGCCTATTAAACTGCTCCATCTTCTATTGCCCACCAGAATGAGACCTGGCTGGGCACAGTGGCTCATGCCTGAAATTCCAGCACTTTGGGAGGCTGACGTGTGTGAATCACTTGAGCCCACTGGTTTGAGATCAGGCTGGGCAACATGCTGAGACCCCATCTCTACAGCAGAAAATAAACAAACTAACAAAGAGTTAGCTGGGCATGGTGGTGTGTACCTATAGTTCCAGCTACTCAGGAGGTTGAGGTGGAAGAATCCTTTGAATCCAGGAGTTTGAGGCTGCAGCGAGCTGTGATTATACCACTGCACTCCAGCCTGGGTGACAGAGTGAGACCTTGTTTAAAAAAAAAAGAGAGAGAGAGAGAGAGAAAAGCAATGAGAGCCTCCTCTGGCAACCGGCTTCACTTGGTGCAGCAGAAAAAATCAATTGATTTATAAAAATTAGTATCTCATTTAAAAATGAGAAAGAGACACTGTCAGCATCTAATGAGGAGGATATAGTCAGAGAGACAAAAGAGAGAATACAGATGAAAGATCTTGTGACCACCAAGGAGATAAAATGAGGATTTTTTAAAAGAGACTTTCTGAATTTAAGAATGATAGTGGTAAAATTTAAAAATTAATAAATAAGGCAAGTTAAAATGTGATGAGTCACTGCTAATAAACTACACTGATACTTTGGAATGACAAATGGAAAAAGTATCTCAGGAGGTAGGAGGCAAGAATAGAAAAAAAAAGGACAATTCTTATTAAATTGATTAATCACAAAAGCACAGAGAAAACCTTGTAAGCCTCCACACATGAAGGATTACCTGTAATAAAAAGAAAATTAGTCGTGAATCAAACATACTCATCACCATACAGGAATCCAGAAAACAGTTAATATCACACACTGTTTCTGGAAAACAGCTGTGATCCAAGCATCCTGTATACAGTAACTATTTTACTGGAAGGAAAAATGAGACAGAAAAAGAAAGGAATTTTTAAAAATATATGCAGCATCTCAGAAGGTTTACATTCCTTACTGAGACTAATATGCACAAAAGTACTTACTCTGTACAAACAAACAAAACATCTGGCCAATGAAGTGGCTTACATCTGTAATCCCAGTACTTTGGGAGGCCAAGCCAGGAGGATCACTTGAAGCCAGGAGTTCAAGGCCAGTCTGGGCAACACAGCAAGACTGAGACCCCATCTCTACAAAAAATAACTTAAAAAAAAAATTAGCACGGTGATAGCATGTACCTCAAGTCCTAGCTATTCAGTAGGCTGAAGCATAAGCCCAGGAGTGTGAGTCTGTGGTGAGCTATGATTGTACTCTGCACTCCAGCCTGGGTCATGAGAAAAACAAAACAGAAAAAGTCTGAACAGAGATAAAGGAATATGGTGAAACTAGAAAACCATTTTGAGTAAGGGATCTCATTACAGAAATATATGTTTTTAAATATTCATATTTAGAGTTAGGTATAAATATGTTTTTTAAAAAAAGAATGACAATAGTATTAGTGAATATTATAACATGAGAGATGTGAACATGTTAAAATGATATATATACACATACAGAAAGATATCTGTAAATATATAAACAAAAATCTATATCTGTAAATATGTACACACATATGCAGAAACACATGTGTAAATATATATAGATGTAGAAACATTTGTAAGCATATACATACATATACAAAAATATGTGTAAATATATGCACATGTATACAGAAACATGTGTAAATATATACATGCACATACAGAAGCATGTGTATAGATATATACATATACAGAAACATATATGTGTAACTATATACATACATATGCAGAAACATACGTGTAAGTATATACATGCATATACCAAAAACATATATGTGTAAATATATACATGCATATACAGAAACATGTGTAAATATATACACACATATACAGGAGCATATGTATAAATATATACTTATACAGAAACATATATGTGTAAATATACACATACACATACAGAAACATATATACATACAGAAATATATATTATAAATATATACACACAAATAAAGAAACATAAAACATATATGAATAAATACATACATGCATGTACAAAAACATATGTATATATACAGAAACATATGTGTAAATATGTACATATACAGAAACATCTATGTGTAAATATATCACACATATACATAAACATATATGTAAATATATTCACACACATACATAAACATATATGTGTAAATATATACACAAATATGTCTGGAGTGGGCCCTTCTCTGGGCATTTTCCTGACTGTGTTGACACAACTGATCCCCCAGGCAGAACCCTATGTGCGTAATGCCTACAAGAGGATGACCATTATCCCCTGCTGATCTCTAGAGAGATTTGGAAACAGAAGCCTCTGTTTCCATATGTGTAAATATATACACAGACATATACCAAAACAGATATATGTATTGTCTTGCAAGAAAACCATTAATAATTTTTTTTGAGAGGGAGTCTTGCTATGTTGCCCAGGTTAGAATGCAGTGGCATGATCTTGGCTCACTGTAACCTCCACCTCCTGGGTTCAAGCAATTCTCCCGCCTCAGCCTCCTGAGTAGCTGAGATTACAGGCACATGCCACCATGTCCAGCTAATTTTTTGTATTTTTAGTAGAGATGGGGTTTTGCCATATTGGCTAGGCTGGACTCAAACTCCTGATCTCAAGGAATCTGCCTGCCTCAGCCTCCCAAAGTGCCTGCACCTGGCTCATTAATAGATTTTAAATTCTCTCTGCAAAACCGTAACAGTTGAAATGTAGGGAATTGGTTGGGTCATAAAGAAACTGAATATTTGAAATTAAAATACCTGGATTGAAAATCCCTACATGTTATTTAATTTTGAGGTAGTAACAGAGATAAAGATGTTTAGTTACTTACTCAACAAATATTTATTAAGAACCTATATGGGTAAGACATTCTTTTAGTCAAGGTGATACAGCTATCAATAAAATAAGGACAAACTTTTGTTTCCTGAGCCTTACATCTCAGGGGCAAAAGACAGATAACAAGCAAACAACCATAAATATACTGGAAGGTGGTAGAAAGTCCTGTGAAAAAATTAAAGCAGAGAATGGACTGGGTAGTGTCTTGGAAAACGACAAAAGAAAGCCTCACTGAGAAAGTAGCATTTGAACTGAGATTGAATGAATGAGCTCTCATGTACATACCCCCTCACACACACTACTGGTGGAAAGCATTGCAATCAGATATCAAGAATTTAAGTGACTGATGAAGAGAGAAATAAAGTGGATGAGAGGAAGAATGAAAGAATGTGAGGTCAGAGAGGGAGATTGGAATTGTATTTCAAGTGGAAAATGGAAACTGTGGGAGAGTGTTATCAGGATGTGACAGGGTTACATTTACATTTGAAAAGCCTAACTCTACAACTTCATCTTCTATTGATAAGAAGAACTTGATAACCTGAAAATCCTCCTGCTACAAAACAACTAGAAGTGCTACGTAAGGTGCACAGGTATCCTTTAAATGCAAAATGGAATCTCCCCCTCAAAAAGGGAAATACTAGCATACCCCAAAAATTAAAAATATAAAACAAAATGAATATAAGTGCATGACATTAAGGGCACCCTGGGAAGTTTGTGCTGGTTTTATTAAACCACAGGGATTGATAGAGCTGGAACTGAGACATTAACTAAGATTGAGACCTTTCAAAGTAAAGATAATTTTCTGCCAGTATAGGAGAGTAAAAAAGAAAGCTTATTTGTTTTTTCCTGATCTATAAAAATGGCCTTATTGTACATTTATGACAGCTAGTTTTTATTGCATGGATCCAGATTTGTAGTTTATATGATCACTATGCTTGCTGAAGCCACAACGTGCAAGTAAAAAATGAACTGATCCTGGGGGAGTGTCAACACTACAGCTCATGACAGAAACACATTTAAAAGCTTTTTGCAAAGGAGACCCTCATCAAAAGATGCACACAATTCCCGCTGATAAAACCCTCCTGAAGATGAGTTCACAATCAAAAATAACAATATATGTGAAGTCGCAACCCAACGCTCATGAAGGTCAAAATGAAGGTCAAAAGGCACAACACAATTGTCACCAACAAAACTCTCCTGAAGATGAGTTTACAATCAATAATCACAATATAAGTGAAGTCCCAACCCAATGCTCATGACAATCAAAAGGCACAAATAGCAATATAATCACAAAACAAAATACATAATCAGACTTGGATTACAAAAAGCATTTAGAATTGAAGAAGGACCAGAAGAAGAAGAAGATACTATAAGTAAAGGACAGATAGATTTGAAATAAACACGAGAACTTGTAGAAGTAAAAAGCAAGCCCTGGAACCTAAACCTCAATGCATAAATTAAAGATCAGATTGCATATGAGTGAACTGAGAAAAAAATAAATGGGCAGAGAGATGTGAAAGAACTACTTAGAATGCAGCCCATAAATATCAACAGATTGATTGTATCAAAGTCAGTTTGAGAGAGAAGGAGGGTGCATGGAAGAGATTGAGGATACAATGACTAAAAGGTGTTGGAAAATAACAGCATACTGAGAATGAGGAACAAATAATATTCCAAAAGATAATCATGGGAATATTCCAGAACCATATGAAACAGGAATACACAGAGTCACAAAACAGAATGAGTCCCAAGCAGGAGAAATGAAGACAAGTCCACACCCTGGCACATCAAACTGAAATTAAAGAATAGACAAGTGAAAACTCACAAAAGCAACCAGAATAAACAAAATATGATATACAACAGAATAGTAATTATAGGAGCAATATGGCTCATAGTAGGAATGACAGAAGCCAACAAGCAGAGATTTGTTTGTAGTGCCCAGAGAAAGGTACTGTTAAAATTCCATACTCAACAAAATCAACTTTATTTTATTAACAAAGTTAATTTTCTTGACAATTAATTAATTAATTATCAAGATTAACTTAATTTTGAAAGAAAAACAAAAAAAAGAATAATGTAGAGGACTTGTCAAGATTTATTACAAAGCTCCAGAAAGTAAGGGCATAATTGTGGAATAATTGTTGAAAAAAATAGAAGAATGAAACTGCATAGAGAGCATGGAAATTTTTTCCTACATATTTATGGAAGCATATTTACAGCAGTGTTGTTACAAATTATTGGGAAAAGGATAAACTAATAAGTAAAATTGCTTTTGAAGTGGTTATCCATAACCTGTAAAAAGATAGATCCCTATCTCATGCCCTACCAAAAATTAAATAAATTAAAATCTAGAGAGATTAAAGGCCTAAATATGAAAAGCAAAGCTTGAAGGATTTGGAAGCAATCATAGGTAGAAATATTAATTTTCCTGAGATAGAATAGATTTGGTATATAAGACACAAGAAGAACAAATTCTTTTAAAACAACATCAATTAATTTGAATATACAAATGATCAACATTTCTGAAAATTAAAGATACCCTCAACAAGAGAAAAACTAGAATGTGTGAAGACTATTTGGAACATATTTTATTCAAAGGGATTACAATTAATATCAAGAATATAACAATGTAAATATGGTCAGGCACGGTAACTCATGCCTGTAATCCCAGCACTTTGGGAGGCCAAGGCTGGCTGATCATCTGAGGTTGGGAGTTTGAGACCAACCTGACCAACATGGAGAAACCCCATCCTCTACTGAAAATACAAAATTAGCCAGGAGTGGTGGTGCATGCCTGTAATCCCAGCTACTTGGGAGGTTGAGGCAGGAGAATCACTTGAACCTGGGACGCAGACGTTGCAGTGAGCTGAGATCGCGCCATTGCACTCCAGCCTGGGCAACAGGACCGAAACGCCATCTCAAAAAAAAAAAAAAAATGTAAATATATATGTATGTATGGAAATATATAGAGATATAGCTATTTATGTGTAGTTCTATTTATGATTAAACACACACACACACACACACACACACACACACTCTCAACAAATCAATAAGTAAAGGGGAAAAAAAAATTCTCCGTAGAACATATTGAAGGAAAAGAAGAGCATTTAAATGAAGGAAAAAATCTGAATGACCAATTACACTTGAAAAGACGTCTTTACTCCTCATCAGGGAAATTCAAATTAAAACAGCAATGAGACTCCACTAAGATGGGCAAAAAGTAAAGTCTGACAGTCTCAAGCACTGAGGAAGACATGAAGTCAAAAGGCATCCCTTGCTCTTTTGGAGAGAGTGTCAATTGATGGAACCACTTTGGGACGCCATAAAACATCTATCATTTATCTATCATTTATTGATCTATCTATCATCTATCTAATCTATCATCTATTCTATGACCTATCATCTACCTATCTGTTGATCTATCTCTGCCCACCTATTTATCTATCTATCATCTATCTGTTTATCTATCATCTTATCTATATCTATTTGCAAATATAGATACACACATATGCACTGCAATAATAAGGCAACCCAGAACAATGATAAAACCAAATTAACTAGAGTCCATTGGGAAGAAAGGGATGAAAAATAAAAATTCAGAAGCATGTACATAGGGGATTTGAAAATATTTCTCTAGTGTATCATTATGTTCTGAAAACCAACATACAGAAGACATGACGGAAATATGGTAATGCTATTCACATCACTCCTTCCTCCATCTCCTCCTCACACCCTGCAAACTCCCCAACAACTTGTCTCAGTTGCAACATCCAAATCCTGACATTGTCTTTCTAAAAATTATTTCTGAGACATGAGGACAATTACAGACATAATTTTCCTAGTGTGAAGTGGTTCCTCTTAAGTTTCAAGATAACAAGAAATAACACAATTCACGGTTGATTTATTTTCCTCTTCATTAATTTCACTTTTTTCTAAATGTGATATGTTTGCATAACAGCAAACACACAAAATAACAAATAGTACAGGTTGTCCCTATTTGAAACAATAATTTTTAAATTTCTTTTTATTATATTTTAGAAATAAGACCCCCAGGAATCTTGGGCATATGTGAAAACACATATGCTCACACACTTAGATAATGAGATTCAGTCATGGCAATTAGGTTGCGTTTAAAATTTCTAGCATCAGTTGTAAGAGTCTAAGTACTCATTTTTTTCTGAATGTAACACAACTTTATCTCTGTGCATAGTCTCTAGTGTCCCTAAGTTCCTCTCTTCTTTGCCATGGTCTAACTTTGCAGTCTGGACTTCCCATTCTTTCCTCTGAGTAGGCTAATCTTGAGAGTTGGGGTGATTAACATCTCTAATAATTTGTACAGTATAATGTAGTTAAAAGTTGATGCTTAGGGTAGTGAACATGAGAAGAGAATGGAAGATCAACAGAAAAGAGAAAGTTGCTAGCTGGCATGGGCTCTTTTCCAGTTATTATTCATCATTGCTTGAAAAGAAAGTCTGAATTTTATTGTCAACATATTTAACTAAATGCCACATATGTGTGTGTGCATATGTGTGTGTGTATATACACACAAAACACCCACATACCCGTAAGTATATATATATATGCACACACACACCCCTATATATATGCACAGATATATATGCATATACCTATATAAGTATATAGCTCTCTCTCAGAGATAGATAGATGATACACAGATTAGGTAGAGATAGATAGATGTGGATAGAATAGATGGTAGTTAGAATAGATGGAATAGATCATAGATAGAGATAGATATGGATGGAATAGATAGATACATAATAGCTAGCATGAGATAGATAGATAGATATATGTTTCTAACAAAACGTATAAAGAAAAATAAAAAATAAAAAAAAAGAGATAAGATAGATATATAATAATAGATCAGATAGGGAGATTATAGATGTGACACACATACATACATATACATAATTACTTAGAATTCATGTCAGGCAGCTTTGTGAAGATACTGTATGTGTTAACTTCACAATTAAATCTTCACAACAATCATGAGGTAGAAGCTATCATTTTAACAATTTTGCACAAAGAACTGTTGCACAAAGAGGCAAGTTACATGGCTTCCCCCAGCTAGCAAGAGTGCAGGGGTGATGTGAATGCAGGCTGCTGGTCTGTAGCTCCCTCTTCCAACCCCACCGTGCACTATCGGAAGTTGCCATTTTTCAGTTTTCTCCAACTGCAAGGCGGCACCTCAAGAGGATACGAATGTCCGTAGAAATATTCACAGAAATCCCTCCTATTGAATTTAGTATTCTGCACCCCAAGGCTAATCATCAATACAGAAATTCAACGTTCGTCTCACCATTCTATGTATTTAACCAAATCTCTTCCATATGAGAGTTGCATTTTCACTTCCAAGCCATAAGAGGGAGATGAAGGATCCTCTGTAGTTTCTCTTGCTGGTGATAACAGTTGCAAAGGCAAACTTTTGAAAGCATCTAAGTTAATCACCAAAGAGAGGCACTAATAGCCCTGGCTCCATTTAAGTAGCTCCTGTATGGAACGTTCTTTATGTATTGAATATTTTAAGCCCTATCATTACCATCATCATCTACGGCTACATTCATCATCATCCACAAGTAATGGAAAAGGTTTTCCTCGCTCCCAAAGTACTGTGTGCTCATTTCAGAACGTTCTGTGCTCTTAATGCATTTCCTAATGATGACTGTAGGCTGTGATGAGGAACAGGGGTTTCGGGAGTCAAAAGACAGAATCTCATTGCACGCTCATCTTTAGTGGAGACCTCTTGCCTAGCTTGAAATGCAACTCTGATACATAGAGGTCAAATTACCAAGTCTTTCTGCTTCAGGTTATTCAAACCCAACAAAATATCAATATACGTTTTAAGATAATTATTGCACATCATAAGCCACCTCTGATTTTTGTATGAGCAAAAACAATATGTGAAAAATGAGAAGCTGTTTTCAAAGCGTTCAGACCTTGGCTTATCTAGGAGATTTAATATATATAAAAAAAATTAGGTGCAACTTGAAGTGAGGTCTTGCTTATCTGAATGTGGAGTTGGTAATGCAAATGAATCTGAAATGGTAACTTGTGTGTGAAGCATTGTTAGAGACAGTGAAAGCCTTGGGTTGGGTTTCTTAGAAGTAGACCTTGACACAAGAATATGGGTGCAAGTGATTCACTGATGAAAACACCAGCTGCTCCCATGTCAGGGGTCTTTGGCTTTGGGATACTTTGGGTAGGAAGATAAGAGATAAATTTCTAGGAGAAGCAACTCACTGTCAACCAAGGGTCATTCTCCAGAGCAGCAGAGCAGCTGTGAACTCTTAGTCCCTACTTCCAACAGCCAATGTGCATTGGCCCTTTAAAGAATATTCTCAGGGCACAAAAACAGCATCTCCACGCCTACTAACTCCTGCAAGTAGGATCATCTCTTTAAAATAATATCCCTCTTTATGCTGTGATGCCTAATACATCCCACTCAGAAATTTTAATGTGTTAAAATCAGATTAGGTAATGGCTTATTGTGCTAATTATAATTGTACTTAAGGTCATAGTTGCTAAATCTTTCACTTGTATCCCAAGTATTAGGCAAGGGTTTATAAATAAAATGGTGTTTTTCCCCCCCAAGATTTATTGGTATGATTTCCAAATCTGTGGTAGGTTTTGCACATGTGTTTTCCTTGCTTATAAATCCTCACGCTTAGCAAGAGCTGATGCTTAGAATAATGATTTCTCAATGAGAAGCTGAGTTGGATTTATTAGCAGGTTTTATAAATCAAGTGCAAAATATATAGTTTAAACTTCAAAAAACACAGATTTATGTGTCCTTGCAATAAATCATGAGAATATTATCCACTAAGTCCTTCTTTTAAGCTAATCTGGTCAATTGCTGGGTAAATACTTCATGTCTTTTAATCCATTTCATATTCATAATTAGAACTCATTATTTCAGTAAATATCTGTCATTTATGGTTATCCTAAATGCATGCATTTGGAGAAGTTTGGAAGCTTGCCTGCATATTAACAGTTACAAAGGATAACTAATGCTATCATCATGATAATGAATGAAAATGTACAATAATAATATTGAATCCCATAATTAAAGGATAAGACAGAACTTAAACGATCTAGATTCCATTCTCAAAGGCATCATTTAATAATAATTATATGGTAATAAGTTATACTTTATAATTGTATGATGTTTTATAATTGACTTAGCACTTTATGCATGCTTCTTTATTTTATGCTGATGGTAGGAAGTAGGTTGCATATAATTTTAAAAAAATTGATGAGACCAAGCCTCGGACATTCAATGTGTTACCCAACATCAGTGAGATAGCCTGTCGGTGGTCTCTTTTCTTCAGGTTTTGGCATCCAGCCCTCCACATTCCACCCCAACATGCGTTAGCATGGATGTGAATGTCAGTTGCATGAGGCAGATATTCTTATAGCCACTTCGATTTTCTATCTTCAAAGTCTGTGTATACACAAAGAATTATACTAAAGGTTAAAACTGAAATTCCATTTGTTTATACCCTTCCTCCATAATCATGGGAGGGCACAATGTTTAAACAACCCCCCCAATCGACACAAACCGCTTCTGCAAGTTTTAATGCCACTTTGCTTTCAGCATTATGTAAATTGCCAATGACCAGAGAATGCTGGCCGGGTCTCATTTACTCCAAGAAGACACAGACAAATAGCTAAGTTCACACATTCTCCCGTTTGCCTTACAGTGGTGGAGCTGTTTCAATGGCTGCATACAGTCATTTAAAAAAATGAAATATTGACTCCATTTTCAAGGTGGGATTAAACATTTTGTTAATATTATTGAATGTTAAGGTAACATTTTATATAATTTTGATCAGTGATTAATACCAATAGGGAAAAGCCCCGTGCAAGAGAATCGTCAAAGAAAAGGTTTCCAATAGATCCTATAAATAACAAACTAGTCATTTAAAAAGAAGAAACAATGACAAGAAAATCGGGGAGCTGGGAAGGACAAAGTGAGAGGGATGTTGAATAAGGACGCTACACAATTTAGTCGTTCAAGCAGGACTCTCGAGAGAAATAGGGTCACAGAAACAAATTTATAACTTTGTAAAGTTTATAATTTTTAAAATCAAATACTAAAAATAAATGTTATTAAATTGGTGTAGCTATAAATTAGTTCTATTAAAAAGTATTTACACACACACACACACACCACTTTAAAAAATACTTCCTGCTTTCCCGGTTTGTGATGAAATGTATTTGTTGGCTTGAGCTGCCGTAACAAAAATATCACAGAGACTGGGCAGCTTTCAACATAAATTTATTCTCCCACAGTCCTGGAGGCTTGAGTTCTGAGATCAATGTGTGAACCAGGGCTGGTCCTCCTGAGGCCTCCCTTCTGGCTTGTAGAAGCCGCCTTCTCCGTGTGTCTTCACAGGGTCCTTCCTCTGTGTGGGTCTGGGTCTTCATCTCCCTCTTCTTATAGGGCACCAATCCTGTCTGGATTCGGGCCACTCTAGTGACATTGTTTTACCTTAATCACCTACTTTAAAACCCTATTGCCAACACAATCACATTCTAAAGTCCTAGGAGTTAAGAATTCAATATATAAATTGTTCAAGAAAACAATTCAGCTCACAAATGGAGTATATACATCCACCCACTGAATGAAGCTATAAAGTCAGGACTGGATGCATGGGGCAGCTATTTGAGGACTCCAAAAGCGAAATGGCTACTACCTACTTATGGGAAAGGCCCAAATTTAAAACACTGATCAAACCAAATCCTGGTGAGTACACGGAGCAACAAGAAATTTCATTCATTGCTGGTGGAATACAAAACAATACAGTCACTTTGGAAGACAATTTGGAAATTTCTTATAAAACCAAACATAGTCTTATGATAATATCTAAGAATTGTGCTCCTAGGTATTTACCAACATGAATTAAAAACGAAAACTGTACCTAAATGTTTATAGCAGCTTTATACATAATTGCCAAATTTTGGAAAACAACCAAGATGCCCTTCAGTAGGTGAGCAGAGAAGTAACTGTGTTACATGCAGACAATGGAATACAATTTCTACCTAGAAAGAAATGAGCTATCAAACCAGTAGAGACATGGAGGAACCTTGAATATTACTAAGTGAAACAAGACAATGTGGAAAGGCTGCAGACTGAGAGTCTAACTGTAGGACACTCTGGGAAAGGCAGAACTATGGGGACAGTAAACAGATCAGTGGTTGACAGGGGTTTGAGAGACAGAGGGAAGATAGGCAGAACACAGAGGATTTTAGGGCAGTGAAAATGCATGAGACTCTAATGGTGGATCCATGTCATCATACATTTGTCAAAACCAACAGGATGTACAACACTAATGAACCCTAATGCAAACTAATGTGAATCCTAATGTAAACTCTGAACTTTGGATGGTAGTGATGTGTCAATGTAGGTTGATTAATTGTAATGTACCATCTGTTACATGGCATTAACTGTAGGGGGAAGCTATTCATATGTGGGGCAGTGAGAAGATGCCCCACTTAACTTTGCAGTGAAACTAAAATGACTATAAAAATAAAGCCTATTGGCTGGGTGTGGTGGCTCACACTTGTAACTCCAGCACTTTGGGGACGCAGAGGCGGGTGGATCACTTGAGGTCAGGAGTTTGAGGCCAGCCTGACCAACATGGTGAAACCCGGTCTCTACTAAAAACAGAAAAATTAGCCAGGCGTGGTGGGTACACCTGTAGTCTCAGCTACTCAGGAGGCTGAAGTAGGAGAACCACTTGAATCCAAGAGGCAGAGGCTATAGTGAGCCAAGGTCAGGCCTGTGCACTCCAGCCTAGGGTGACAGAGGAAACTCCACCTCAAAATAAATAAATAAACAAATGTAAAAAAAGCCTGTTAATTAAAAAACAACAACAGTAACAAAAACTAAATACATCCCATTCAGAAATTGTAATGGGTTAAGAATAGATTAGGTAATGGCTTATTGCGCTAATTGTAATGGTACTTACTTAAGGCCACAGTTGCTATGACAAAGCAGACAGATTGGAGATGACCAGAGTTCCAAGTCCCACCCAGCCAGTGGTGAGCTGGTTATTGTTTTTCCTCTGGGGTCTGATATGGTTTGGCTCTATGTCCCATCAAATCTCATGTCAAATTATAATCCCCAGTGTTGGAGGCGGGGCCCAGTGGGAGGTGATTGGATTTAATGGGGGCGGTTCTCTATGAATGGTTTAGCATCATTCCTCTGTGCCATTCTCCTGGCAGTAACTGAGTTTTCATGAGATCTGGTTGCTTAACAGTGTGCAGCACCTCCCCGCCCCGCTTGGTCCTGCTCCTGCCATATAAGACACCTGCTTCTACCTTGCCTTCTGCTATGAGTAAAAGCTCCCTGAGGCCTCCCAAGAAGCAGATGCTCCATGCTTCCCATACAGCCTACAGAACCATGAGCCAATTAAACATCTTTTCTTTATAAATACCGAGTCTCAGGTATTTCTTTATAGCAGTGTGGGAGAAGGGACTAATATGGGGTCCCTCATCCTGAATGCAATGCGCCAACAAACCAGGAACTGAGCCCGTTGGCACAGGTAGAGGGGTTAGCACAGAAGCACTTGCTCTGGCTTAAGGATCAGGAAAGAGGTGCTGTGCCATTCAGAGAGGGTGCAGAAACCCCAATTCTTTTCTTTACTTTCATTCTTTTCAAAGTTTTCGTCTTTGCTTCCTTTTGCAACAGCCCTTGAGTTTTCCTGTAACGAAGGCAGTGGAAAGAGCCCACAGGTGCCTGATTAGAGAGAACCCTGACTACAAGCAAGGTTCATTCCTTTTTGTTCAAAAGAGAACTATTTCAATAACCTTTTCAGATAATGTGGTCGTTTCTAAAGTTTGTGTGCAATGTGGAATCTAAAATCACAGCCGTGAACTTTTTGTATGTTCTTAAGGAAAATGTATTACTCTGTGGCACACTCACAATGTTTTATTTTGCTTTGTTTTTACTCACTTAAACTTTTTTAGCACCATGCATTTGGAAAACATCAGTTGATTGAATTCTGCAGATTTTCAATATATGGACATATTTCACTATACAGAGCCCAAAAGTCACATTTGTTAATGACATCAGCAATTGAATTCGGAAATATTTCGCTACAGGGATTTCTCAGTACGTCGATGAAAAAGTTTTCCAAAAATCTGATTTTTCCTTGAAGAGAAGGGCTCACTGTAGTCAATTCTCAATTACCATGGTGGGTCCATCAGATGTTCCTTCAAAGGCTTTTGTTCTTCCTTGAAAACAGCAGCCACTTCAGCATGCAATTGAAGCAATATCACACTTGCTTTTTCCAAAAACGACCATCACACTGTTCAGTATGCAGCAAAAGTGCTGCATGAGCAGTTCCCATTTCACTGTATAGATTAACAAGACATATATAGAAGAGTTGTATACAATTTTATTGTCTACTCCAAGTCACTTAAGTGAAACTGCCCTTTCTCTTCTTGTTTCTGAGACTGCATGGTGCTAAACAAAACATGATGGCCACTGGTCCCTTTTGGCGTCACTGTTTTGATTTGTTTAAGGCACCAGTCGCTTTACTCACCATTGTTTTGCCCTTGAAGTGCATATGTCAGCATTCAGGAAAAGGCACATGACATAATTATATTATGAAAATTGTTTTGACTTCCTGGTTTTGAACCCCATCATAGGATCGTAGGGACTCCAAGGGTCTGAAAACCACACTTTGATAACTGCTACTTTAGCCTACTATAAACATTTTATAATTGTGAATAATTACAGCTTCGATTTTGATATGTTTCTGATAGTGCAGTTTATCTTGTTGCAATTATAAATGATTTATGAACCACAACTACTCCCAAGTATATGTTTGACTCATTGTTTTCTTACTTTACTAAGAACTTTTACCAAGGTGTGTGTTTTATAAGACAGCAAAGCAAATAATTCCGTCTTCCACAGTAGACCAGCATTCACAAGCATAGAGCTGCCAGTATAATAATTTAAAAAACTTGCAAAGCTCTACTTTATTCCATGAACTTGCTATTAAAAAAACTGCACCATTATTAGAATTAGCTTCATTGATATTCTATTTCTGTCCTCTGATGTTACAGAGAAAAACTGATGCCATTCATGTGCTTGTGGAGGTGAAGCTCTTTTGCTGACAGAGCCAACATGCTAACAGCCATCACTTCACTTTCCACATGTGAACAAGAAGATTTGGAATGGAAAAGGAGGGGAAATTAGGCCGGCCGTGCTGGCTCATGCCTGTAATCCCAGCACTTTGGGAGGTTGAGGCAAGCAGATCACTTGAGGTCAGGAGTTTGAGACCAACCTGGCCAACATGGTGAAACCCCTCTCTACTAAAAATACAAAAATTAGCTGGATATGATGCACTCCAGCCTGTGAGACAGAGCAAGATTCCATCGCAAGAAAAAAATAATTTAAAAAAAGGGAAATTAATTTCTAATTGTCATTCTATCTAAATGAAAGAGAAATAGTAACATGAATTACAAAGCTACTACGATAAGAGCATTCAGATAGCTATTTATGTGCATTAACTTGACCATTGTTTTTCACCATATATCTTCTGTATACCTAAGCTATAATGCCCTACTGCCACGCTGAACCTTAATCTGACAGCTTTATATACATTTCTTAGGCAGTGGTAACAGTCATGTGTCAACTGACTGGTATACCAGATGGCCGGTACTACTGAACATCATTGTCAACTGTCAGAAGTCAGCAGTACCTAGGGTTTCTTTCCCCAACACAATTTGTTGTATCAGTGAGCACCCAGCACACTGTCTTCAAATAGCAACGTTAATCACTTTGCACCAGGAAAAGTTCAGGAGAAGAGGTTGTGCTGCTAGTATTTCAGAGGTAAGCAGGTGTTGAAGTGAGGACTCGGAACACCATGTCTGCATTGCCCATAGTACTAGAGAATACCATGCAAGCAGACTCTGCAACTTCACAGTGAGCTCTACCCCACCGCGCCTGGCTTTTTAAAGTGCAACTATGAATAGTGACATTGTTAAATAAAAGTAATCCATAACCAATGCTAAATCGAAGAGGTTGCTCAGACAATCAGCAAAAACATGCACATCTTGAACGTGCAACAAACATTTTCCATGCAAACCAAGAAGTGTGGCTACCAAATGAAATAAAAGGATTGGAGGAAATCTACAATGTCAATGGAATTCTCGAAATCAATGGTTCCTAACCTTTGGGGGACAGAATGATGATCATCATTTGAGGTGGGTTTTTTTGTTTGTTTGTTTGTTTTCAGAATTAGCTCTGTTACCCAGGCTGGAGTGCAGTGGTAAGATCTCGGCTCACTGCAACCTCTGCATCCTGGGTTCAGGAGACTCTTGTGCCTCAGCCTCCTGAGTAGCTGGGATTACAGGTGTATGCTCCCATGCTTGGCTAATTTTTTTTTTTTTCATAGAGACAGGGTTTTGCTATGTTGGCCAAGCTGATCCCCCAACTCCTGACCTCAAGTGATCCGCCTGCCTTAGGATTCCAAAGTGTTGGGATAATAGGCCCGAGTACCCATGAGAATTTCAGGAACTGGAGAATTTGCCGCCATTTGATAATTTTCTGAGTGATATGGACAGCCTCCCTGGAAGAATGCAGCTCTCTATAAACACTCTCTATCAAATTTCAGAGTTCAAGGAGATCCTGAAGTCTATCCAGGGATCTCCCAAAGCAATAATTCTTCAATGGTGGTTCTATCTCATCTTGGAGGTCGTTGTGGAATTTTGTGAGTTATTTGTGTGTGTATTATTACTATACTAACTTATTGTCACTACTGACATTTAGTGGACAAATGCCAGGAGATGAGAAAAAGTTTAGTAATGTACATAACATGAAACAAAACAACAAAAGAAAAATTGTATCATTTCCATACAATTTTGAAATATCCTGCTAGGTGTTTATGTATATATAAAAGCTCTCAATGATTACCTGAATCTAAATCTAGAACCTAACTCCATTTTATATCTAAACCCAAGCAATTTTTTTGCACATTTTTAATAAGCATTGAACTTTCCAAGAAACAGCTGCCAAGTAATTGAAGGGAAAATTACAGTTTATTTATTTGGTAACTTACCAAGAGTCGTTAATAACTTCAGAAAAATTCCAACACTGCTTATGGTATTTGAGTCCCTGGCACAAGGAATTCACCGTCCTCACCCCATACTCCTAACGTGTGTCAAGGGCATTTGCAACTATCACAAACAGCTGATTTGATGTGCACGTATAAATACTTGGAGCACTCGCTTGTGTCATGCAGTGAAAATACGTAAATTATATTACTGAACATTACTTCCCATTTATGTCTTCTTTGAATTGCAGTTAGGAAACTACATAGAGCTTTTGAGAATCATTATTTATTGTGTGTGTAAAGCGTCTGTGCCTGATACTTAGTAAACACTACACTCTATGAAATTAGCTGTCATTATCGTCATCATTATTATTAATTCACATGTGTGAGAACAAGCGGCATATTTTAAATATTTGTTATATAAGTAGGAGACTTAAGTCTCTGAAAGTTTAGAAGAATTGCTCTAGGAGTAGTCCAGGTTGAGAGGTTTAGAGAATTTGTCTTTAAGTGGGAGACATGATGTTAAGATCTACCTTTAAAAGCTAGGCAGGTTTTACTCCTATTCCCTTAAATGTGTCCTGTTTTTGACATCATTGAAATGCTTCTTCAACCTAGAAAATAAGTCCTAATTGTGTGTGTAATTTTAGATAATTTTAACCTTTTTCCCTTGTTCCACTTGGTACATAGAGTCCACCTCCTCCATATTTACTGAGGGTTAATGGAATGGACAACCATTTACAGAGAAGTCTTTGCCTCCAACATTGAATAACATGTTTTCTCAAACAAAAGCAAATTTATGGAGTCTTACTGCAAACAGGCCATGCCCCTCTCCCTCATGAGGTTGTTCATGAAGTCTTTGTTTACTGTGTGTGCCTGTCTCACATCCCTGTGTGATTACACCACCACCTATCAATGTCTGTGTTTATGATCAATCTTTTTTTCCCTCTGTGTTATCCTAGGGACTCCAACGCAATTGACCCCCCCCACCAAAATGATGACATTTTAGCATTTTGGTTTTGCTGAGGCTGCCTTGCTGAGAAGCAAATAAGATGTTTGATTTCTGCTGGTAAAATAAAATTCGGCAACCATGAGACCAAAGAAATTCTGAGAAATGGCATGGACTTTATAACTTCTTGTAATAAAAGTCAAACCATGCATTATTTTCTTGGCTGTGTTCAGGAAGTAAAACCAGGGAATCTTGCTGTATAGCTATCTATCTATATTTATACACACAGACACACATATCTTCAAGAATTTACATATCTTCAGGAAAGTCACTTGCCTGAAGATAATTTACATATCTTTTATATTTTTTTCTTATTCTTTGAGAAATGCCTATTGCTCCTTCTTTCATTTCTCAAATAAATCTCCTTTAAATTTCATAACTTGCAATGTAAGATGTGTGTATACTCTTGTTTTGTGATCCTTAAGGTGCATAGATTCACTCTCTGTCAATATGAGTAATGAGCCAGCTATAATTGCTTATCAGAAAAAACAATTGCACACTACATCCTACCGAAGTTCTCATCAAGCCCAGTCAGAAGAATTATCTTAATGAAGAGCAACTGAAGGAGAAGTAGCTTACTTACCTTCTAGATTTCTAAAATATCAGGAAATTGTGTACTTCGTGTATTTGGATAATGAGTTCTATTTGTTTGTTTGATTTTTCCAGCACCACATGACAGTCAAATTTAACATGGATACTAAAAGTAAAAATTAAAAGCAATGGCAAAAGCACGGTTATTTTCACACTAGCCTATTAGATCATCAGCGAACGTTGTAGGGTACAGCACACACATGTCCCTGAAGCCTGCCCTTTTCATAAGCTGTAAGGATATGATGGCAAATGTTCACTACTCCATGTCTTAGCATCACTATATTAAAACCCATCAGAAAAATCCAGCCTTGTGTTTTAGAACGATCTCCCGTTTCTCCTAATGAATCAATGGGCTTTATTTTTCTTATGGAAGGTGAAACACAAGAGCCCATTTTTATGAACTTTGTGGACTCTATTGTGTTTCTGTTTTCTTCTGAAATTCTGTTTTTCATTCAAATATGTGTTTTTATATGTTACCATATGTACTATAACAAGTATATGACATTTCCCCGTTCCTAACATTATGCCCCCAACACGCCTTCCCTTCAACCTTCTCTGCAGCATTTTTTTCTCATACTCGATGTGCATCCTCTGAACTTGGGAAATACCTGACTCTCTCCTGAGAATATGAAACTGCCTTGTGGTGCAGAGCACAGGGCTGTGTCTGGAAAATTCACTTCCTCCTATAGTCAGGGCGATGGCATATGGATTGTCATAAGAAAACCAGGGGTGAACCCCACACATCCGTGTTGGCTTGAGATGATCTTACAACAATTAGTTCCCACCTATACAGCCTGCAGAAGCAGCCTCCCCCTCTCTGCTCACCCTCCAGGAGTAGGAAGCGGAAGAGGTTTAAGAATTGCTGTCCTGAAGAGCAACAAACACTGCCTTTGCCCATAAGAGATACAAGATAGTAAAGAGCCCACAAATGGGTCTAAAAAGAACTTTTCAGTCTTGACCATCAGCTAATTCCAGAAAGCAAGGAAAGAGAATGTCATCAATGAGAGTGTCATGATACCTGCTAAGTAAGAACCTACTGAGGCTCTTACCTTCTCCTCCCTCCCTGTAGACCCTGGGAAAAAAAAAAACAGCCACTAAGTAGGGAAAAAGCAGAAATAAGAAAAGAGACATCACCCCCTTCCCATATGCTTGAACTGACCGGTCTTCATCAAGCTGCACCTGGGGGAAAAATAGAAGTTGTAAATTTATTTGGTGTTTTATTGTTGTTGTTTTGGGGGTTTGTTGTTGTGGTGGTGGTTTCTGAGATATGGTCTCACTCTGTCACTCAGGCTGGAGAGCAGTGGCATGACCACAGCTCAACTTCTTGCGTTCAAGCGATCCTCCCACGTCAGCAGCCTCCTTAGTAGCTGGAACTACAGGCACGTGCCACCACACCTGGCTAAATTTTTTATTTTAATTTTTTGTAGATATGGATTTTTGCTATGTTTTCCAGACTGGTCCCTAACTCTTGGGCTCGAGCAATCCTCCCATCTCGGCCTCCCTTACAACAATTTAAGTTGTAAATTTAAATCAAGATGATTTTTCTTGGATGGGTGCAGTGATTCCCACCTATAATCCCATTGCTTTGGGGGGCTGTGTCAGGGAGAATTGCTTGAGCCCAGGAGTTCGAGAGTAGCCTGAGAAACATAGAGAGACCTCACTTCTACAAAAAACACAAAAATTAGCTGGACATCGTGGTACACATAAAGTCCCAGCTACCTGGGAGGCTGACTTGAGCCCAGGAGGTCAAGGCTGCAGTGAGCTGTGATTATGCCACTGCACTCCAGCCTGGTTCACAGAGCAAGACCCTATCTCTGAAAATAAAATTTAAAAAAAAAAAACATAGAAATTATGTAGTGGTGTGTACCTGTATTCCCAGCTATTCAGGAGGCTAAGGCAGGAGGATTGCTTGAGTCCAGGAAGTCGAGGCTGCAATGAGCTATGACCATGCCACTGCACTCCAGCCTGGGTGACAGAGGGAGACCTTGTCTTGAAAAATATAAACTAAAATATGATGTTTTTTCTTTAACACTTTTTGTCTGTAACTGGACATCTCGTATAACTGAATGGTGGATTGTGTGACCAAAGCCAGTGGAAAGAGCGAGATTCCCCCTCATGGAGGGCTTTTCCAGGAACAGTAAGAGGCAACTTGAGGATGTGCTCTGATTGTATTTCAGGAGTCCCAGAAGCAAAGATCCAGACATATGCTTGATGAATATTTATCAGGTTCTGACTAAAACCACAGACCGTGCTAAGTACCAGGGAAACTGAGAGAAATGAGACATGATGCATCTGCTGGATGAGCTCATTGTCTTAGAGAAAGTACAGAGAGATCCAGGGACACAGAGAATGTTCTCCCCCCACCTCATGCTGCATGGTAAACGATGGATCTAGTGTGAACTCAATGGTTCCCAATCCTAGCAGGCAATATCCTGATTAATTAAAGGAATGATGCTATGTTCTTTGTTCTAAGAAAAAAATTAAGGGAACATTAGTTTACCTTTCCTTGCAATAGACCATTCTAAAAGCATGTCTTGTACAACTATTCTATTAAGTAGAACGAGCATTATGCTAGGCACTTTGGGATTAATGGATCATTTTTTAAAAATCTTTGTTACAATTGAAAGTAATTGGGAAGACAAAGTGAATGTCCATAAAACAATAGGCAATAAAGTCTGAATGTATTTACCTGCTACTTCCAACCAATTACAATAAATGCTTCACAGTTTTATGCGGAATGTAGCCACATTGTTTAGTAAAATCTTCATAAACAAAGTGAGATTTGCAGAATGATTAGGATTTACCTCAAAATAAGGAAGAAGAAAAGTCATTCTACAGAAGAAGGCGATAAAATGAGTCAAGGGAATGAGTTAGAAAGAGAATATTTTTAGAGACCTTGCTTAAAACAGGCTGACAAAAAGTTGAGTTTGTACAAAGTGGGGGAGTCAACACTCCTTTGTCTAAGTAGAGAAGTGAAAATTATAAGAGATAAAAAAATCCAGAAGAAATTTATATTTATAGTTGGACAATGGAAGAGTAGAGTAGAGTCTGGAGCAGAGAATTGGGATACGCTTAAAGCATATCAATAAGATTAAACTCATAGGAGAAATTGCCAGTAGAGGGAAATAAGAGAGTGTCCAGTCAATTAGATTCATTGAGAAGCTACTGACCTCATTCATTGAAGAAGGTGAGTGAGAGAAGTAAAGGTGGAATGAATGGAAAGGAAGACCTGCACAATTTGTGCTTCCACCAATATTACAGACTAGTTATGCCCAAATGACATTCCCACTAAAGAAGCCATGGAAGTTCTAGAAAAAGTGGAATGTTCTTTAAAAGACATAATTAATTCTAGGAAAGCAGAAGTCATTAATTGCTAGGTGATAGAGACACAATAAGTCAGGAAACCTGTGTGCTCGGAAGACTTGAAACTTCTCTGAGGGGCTTAGTCATTATCAGGATAGAGAATAAATAAGATACTGATCTTGTACTGAGGATGGGGTTGGAATTGAAAGCCTTGCCTACAGCCACAAACTCAAAAGAGTATTCTGCCAGTCTGGTATTGGACTAGAAAAGATATCCACCTGCTAATACAAACAAAAAAAAAATAAAAATATCTGCCTGCTAATAGAAGAAAAAAGAAAAATGTACCCTTTAGACCTAAAATCTAAGTTGAAAAAATGTCTCCTCTAATGAACTTGTAGATCCAGAATTATCCTTGCAAAGGTTTGGGGGTTAGACATTACCTTAGCTGCACAATTAAAAAGATTGAAGACAATAATTGGACCTCCAATGGTGCCATGTTGGCAACACACAGGATGCCTAGAACTGGGAAGGCGGTTCCTCCCCCAAGAACAATGGGTAAAGGATTCTTACAGATCCACCGGTTAACAAACATACAAACACAAATCAAAAACCACACAAGGCGACAAGCCACCAAGAACAAGAGTTAGCTGTAGAAGCAAACAGCACGTTAGATCTTCAAGGAGTTCAGACTTTTGTATGCTCAAACATAGAATGTAACACCTCAAACATGCAGACTTTTGGATGTAACTCAAATGCATTTAGGATGTTCACAGAAACAAAGCAGGAAACAGACTGTATGAAGAGTGCATCAAGGTAAAAAAAAAAAACTGTGTCTTTTTTTTAAAAAAAAAAAGACAAGTAGATTTGGCAAAAACAAACAAAAGACAGAACAAATAGAGCATTTCAGACCATGCATTAAAATGAAAACAGTGCAGATAAAGAGAAGATTAGATGGAGCTGAAGAAAATTTTAGTATATTAGAAATTATGTCTTAAATATCATACACAAATGCAGAACGAAGAGACAAATAATGGAACATAAGAGTGAGAACAAAAAAATGAGTTCTAGACCACGCATGGTGACTCACGCCTGAAATCTTAGCACTTTGGGAGGCCAGGGAGGGCAGATTGCTTGAACCCAGAAGTTCAAGACCAGCCTGACCAACATGGTAAAGTCCTGTCACTACAAAAAATAAAAAAATTAGCTAGGCGTCATGGCGCGTACCCGTGGTCTCAGCTACTGGTGAACCAAGACGAAGCCACTATACTCCAACCTGGGTGACAAAGCAAGACTCTGCCTCAAAACAAACAAGCAAACAAACAAAAATAGTAAAAATGTGTCTGACATACATCAGATCCAAATCCTAAAAAGTAGAAAAGCAAGAGGGAAGCAGGAAGTATAGCTGGAAGGAGCTCATATTTATGAAAGCTGTGACTCTTCAGATTCAGCAAGCTCAGTAATTCACAAACTACATAAATTACGAAGAAATTTACACTTAGCTGGAATGTAGGGAGCTGGCAAATTATGGAAGTCATAGAGATGATGTTCAAAACAGCCAGGGGTGGGAAAGGAGCCATTACTTTCAAAAATCAACCATCAGGCTGATGGAGGCTTCTCAAAAGCAATGATGGGAAGCCAGGAAACAGTGAATAAAGTGTCTTCAAAACCCTGTGAGGAAATTACCATCAACCTAGAGTACCTTTACCTATGGCAAAAATAGTACACCTAGTCGTCAAGAAAAACATGCAAGACAACCCAATTGTACACAAAGAAAAGCATTTACCTTGGAAACAAGGACAACAACTCTAATAGTGAGACTAGTGAGTGAGGAAATTGGTAAATCCCATTAAATTTACACAAATACTAAATATATTAAGCAAAAATAAGAATGTCTAGTTTGGGGGAGTAACCAAACAGAATAGGAGAGAAGGGGAAGGAAGAACTTAGAAGATGCAAAGGAGGTGTTCAGAATTTAGGTATTCAAAATTTCTTGTAATATTTCATTGGTAGAAATATAGATTGCATTAAACTCTCTATTTAAGTATTCACAATTTTAAAGGTAACCGATAATAGGATAGTCATAGAGTGTAATCTTTCAAAACAAAGAGAGAGGCAGATGAAGTTACATAGAGCAAAATTCTTTGACAACAAAAATAAATCTAGAATGCAGGGGGAAAAAAACACAGAAAATACAGGATAGATAAAAAAGTATCAATTACAATGGGAGAAATTAAATCAAAATAGAGTCAATGTAAGTAGACTCAATTCAACCGTTAAATAGACAATTTGACATTTCATTTTAAAACATCTCGTTATGACTAGCTGAAAAAGGCCATCCCTAAAACATTCAGGACACACAAAATTTTGAAAGTAACAGGAGAGAAAAAGACATACCAGGAAAATAGTAGCCAAAGCCCTCTTATTCTACCTGTATTAATATTATAAGATCTCAAGGTAAAAATCTTTAGTAAAGAGGTAGCACATTAGAACATCACGATAAAAATTAAACTCACCAGGAAATACTGAAAAACAATCCTAGCTTATATATGGCAAATACACCCAGGGAGCAGAAATGTTCCCCAGTGAACTTTAAAAACAAAACAAAACATAAGACTATTGTACAAAGGAAGAAGGTGAAAGATCAAAAAGAGGGATGAATCACTGATGATATCAGGAAGAGAGAATGTAGGCCATTAAAAAGAAAAATGGGTGTCATCACCTTAAATTGAACCATTAGAACTCCAGAAAAATATAACAGTGCTCATTTTAAAGTAATCACTTAGGGAGTTAACATGTCTTCAATACTGTCTTCCAATTAGGAAGTCAGCATTCCCCTTGGAATTCCCATTGCCATTGGAATACAGCAAGTTCTAGGTACAAAACTCGTCTCATTTATGAAGAAATCAACTCCGGATTTTCTCAGTTTCTACTTTTACCGAATATTTTATGTTTTCCCTACATTCCACTAAATCAACATAAAATATTGATTCGTTCTTTAACATTTTGTCAAATAGTAGGATATTTATGAAATCAACAGCATGGACAAAAATTGTCCAATAAAGAAAGATTGCAAGTTTAACAACGACAAAAAAAAAGCCATTAAAAAGACATGACTTTAGCAAAATTCCTATTTAAGATAGTTTTCCCTGTTGTCATCCTTACCAGTTGCATTAAAAATCAGTCAGTAGCAACCAAAAGTTTTGAGGTTCCAGGAGTATATAGTCTGACCCTAAGTATCTGGTAATTGTTAAATGTATCTTAATTTTAAAAATTAAATAAAAGCAAAAATGAACTATCATAGAGGCAGACTGAATTCTCTACCTGAAGGCACATTAATTTACCTTTCACAGGAAGCTGCTAGGCTACCTGTGCCTCCAAAAGGTATCTAAGGACAGGTATTTCCAACCAAAACCTGTGGACAAATGGCAAAGGAAATCAATTTTGATGAATTATCAGTTTCAAGTGGTTGATGAAGGCAGATATGGTCAATAGAAAGGGTATTTAATTTACAACGACATGTATGCATAATATCATAATTTCAATATTTTCACATAATTTATTGCATTTTGATATTTCATATGATGAAAAATGACCATGGGTAATTATGGCTTTAGTTATCTACTGATGTTGTTATTGAGGTCCAGACAGGTTAAGAAGTCTGATTGAGTGAATGCCAGTCCAGGCACCGTAACCCACACCGTTTCATCTGTAATCCAGTGCTCCTCCACTAAAAGACAATTCGTATCACACAGGAATCCATGAGTTATCTTCATGAAGTGAGGAAAAATAATAGATGGAATAAGTCTTTGGAGGACTACGATTCAGAGAGGCTGGTGCAGTATTTTATTTCCTAAAACAATCCTCTGGGACTTAATAAGAATTTAACAAAAATGGCAGGTCTTGGATTAAAAGAATGTCTATCAACTTTCAAACTTTTTTCTTCTTTTAAATGTAATGTAATTCCCATAACTTCTTTGGGAGTAGGAATACACTAATAGAAGTCTAGCAGCTGCATTTATATTGGGCACATCCAAGGTCATGTTTGTATAAGAGCTATTTTTACAATTATTCCTGTGCATATCTTATTTTTCTTATTACTTGCTACACCCTGCTGTCCTCAACTTCTCCATAAGATAACCACTTCTTTGACAATATGGGCTGTCTTACCCTTTCATGAGCACTGACAGGGCTGAACTCAAAAGAACTTGTCCACAAAAAACCCAAGAATTTCTTCTGGTTAAAATAAAAGGTCAAGAACTCCTATTTTGCCATAAACTTTTCTCTTAACCTAAACCGTTAAAGAGGTATGTTGTTTTTGCTTTTTCTTTCATTCCCAAAATAAGTTGAAAAATATTCTAAAATTTTGATCTATAAATGCCTTGACATAGTATTTATTAAAGTCAACTGAAAAGATTCCTAAAGCAGATTCTATTTCAATTGTTAGAAAAAATAAAGTTGACTTAAATCTAGAAAAGGCTTCTGAATGCCAACTCACTTCATGCACAAATATCTAGAATTTATACTTTTTCTGAGTACTTTTTAAAAATAATTTTTGTTGCTCATATAACTAGGACCTCACGTGTTAACTATCCAATAATAATCAGAATATGTACGAATCTATATGGTTGTTCAGACAAGTTTTCCAACAATATTAATGGAAACAAAAACTTGGAGTCAAATAAGTTCGAAGTCCCAGGGTTAAACAAAATGAAGTAGATTTCTTGACTACAAGACTTGTGAGAATGCCAAGAGTCTGTGAGTCTTTAAATCAGCTGATTGTTGGCATATCAACATATGTTCTTACCTTCTCTCACATCAGTGAAAGCTGCATTTCTAAAACATCAACCCATTTATCTATCCATTAAACGCCTTTTGACTCACAGCCCTCTGGTTTCAGAAACACATGTGAATGTAAGGCTTATGTGCATCATTCCTTTTAATGACAATAAACAGCCCAGCATATTCAATATGTAGTAACACAACTAAGCAGACTACCAGAAAATATGCACAAAAATGTCCGTTTAAATGGATCAGAGAAAAGGTAAACATTAAAGGTAACGTTTATTGGGACAGAAGCCAGGACACATGGAGCATTCATGCCCATTTAACGTGGTCATCGTTCCAGAGGAACACGACTCTGAGATGAGATCATGAGGGTTAATACACATTCAATCAAGAGTTGAGGTCAACTTCCATCATGCTACTTCTAATAAATTATTCACATCAGCTTTCACCATCCTACCCTTAATATACTACACCAACTTCTGACATCTGACCCCCCGAATAAACTATTCACACAAACTTCTATCATCCTATCTCAAGAAATATTTACACCATTTCCATCATTCTATTCCCAATAAACCATAACAATATCCATCATCCTATCTCTTATAAAATATTTACACCAACTTCCTTCACTGTTCCCAATAAATATTTGCATCATATCCATCATCCTATCTCCCAATAAACTATATCAACTTTTTTCATCCGATCCACAGTAAAATGTTTACACCAACTCTTTCATCCTATATCCAGTACATATTTATACTAACCTTCATCATTGTGTACCCAATAAACTATTTCTATCAACTTCTTCTATTATCTTATTTCAATAAACCATTTACATTGATTTTATCATCTCATCCCCAATAAATTATTTACATCACCTTTCATCATCTTATCCTCCAAAACTATTCCTCTTGGGGGATGAATCCATGACTAGGGTAGCTGGACATTCTCATAAACATTTCCTTCTCCAACCACATTGCATTCATCACCCCCTGACCTTGGTCCAGCCATTCTTATTTGGAGGCACAAGCTTGATTATATCCTGAGATGAGCTCAATTTTAAGTTACTATAAGACACTGGGCAAAGCTGAGGATCCCAGTTCAGTGACTGAGACAAAGGGACATGCAGGACCTCACAGGGTCTGCACAGGACCTCCAGGACCTCACAGATCTGCACCTCAGGTAAGAACCTAGCCTCGGCAGTACCGGGTGAGACCAACTACACAGGCCATGTGGTACTCCTTGTTTGATATCTGCATAAAGACTATTTCTAGATCAATCAAATGCCCAACACAATGTCACGTCCAAAGGTAGAAATGTAAATCAGTCATCACTATTTTTTTCTATTTTCTTTGTAGACTCATCATCTAAATATATTGAAATACTTTTACACCTACTTACACTCTCCATCTATTATAGCCCTTTCCAGAAATGAGGTCGACATCCTTCCTATCTGGTGTGTAAAGAATGGCTGTGGTATTTGTCCTAAAACTGTCACTTCTGACTTCCAGGAATGTGCCTTGGTTGTGGTATTCTGAAATTAGATGAATAAAAATATATAAGTGTTTCCATATGTCATGATTTTATAAATGTCAGTCATGAATTCCAGCTCCCTTAAACTTTCCAGAACAATCAATACCTACCCTATAGCTCACTAATAAACTTTGCCTCTTCCAATTCTATACTGAATCTGTAGAAGAAAATCCACCTTCCCAAGTCATTCAAAAGGAAAAATACGCGCAAAATCATTTGCACATTCCTGAGGTGGTTGATTTCAGATCTTGAAGGCTACAGACATAAATTTTGGTTTATCATTCTTCGATATGCAAGGAGCTTTAAAATCATATTGTTTTTGTTTTTTGACATACTTTGGATCTGAAACTACTATCAGATGTGTTAAGATTGACCTCTCAGTGATTAGATAGATTTTGAAGGTTTATCTCTAAGAAAACATGCTGAAGGTAATGAGAGGCAATGTACACCCTAGTTTTGTTTTGTTTGTTTTTAAGAGTAATAGCACCTATTTGAGGTAAGAGAAGAGCAAAGTAAATTTCTGAGGGAGAGAGAATGCCAGAGAAGTTGGAGAGCAGGGGTAGCTCATCTTTAGCAAAACAGAACTTGAATAGTAAAATAGTTTGCAAGCTATCAAATAGAATTCTTCTAAATATATAAAGATTTTCTATGATATATTAGGTGAAAAATGGTACAAAAAAATCCATACAGAATGCTGATTCTGTGTTGGAAAGATGGTTAAATAGAATTACATATTCACTTTCATATTTGCAATAAGGAAACACCAGAAGAATATACACAAATTTAATAATCTAATATATGATTACCTGAAAACAACTGATGAAATATTAGTATGAAAGTCACAACACAAAATGTTTATATTATTTTGAGATTTGAACTAGTTGAACAGCTTACTAATTTTAACATTAAGTAAAATTTTAAAGTTCAAAAGTAAGTTGCATGTAAGCTGATTTTTAAAAGATGCAGATTAAATGATTCATTCCTGATTTTTAGTAGAGATGTAATATTCAAGATATAATTCTGATCAAGATGAAAGTATTAATTGAGGCTAATATTTTGGGGATGGCCATGAGTCAAACTATCTTTGAGGAGTTCCTCATAGGTATAGAAGGTGGAATTTTGGATGTGCCCACTTGAGATGTATAGATATAGGTAGATGTAGATATATTGCATTTCTAGAGATTCTCCACTAAAAAATTACTCAGGCAGAACAGGTGTTTTCAAAAATGAAATTTTGTATGAAAAATCACAAGTCTAAGGATCAAGGAGATCTGTTACTCAATAATTTTCAAATAATATGTCCAGATTATTTAACAAGCCCTCAAGGGAAAGTACAAAAGAGAGGCCCAGAATATAAGTGCAGTGTCAAGAAAGTTCAGATCCAGAACAAGTTGACCACCACACAAGAATGCTAAAAATTACAACAGCAAAGTGTTTACAATATTACAGTTGCTGCAGAAGAGCACCACCTGTTGCTTGCTGTAGAAGGCACACTTTTCACTGTTGACAAAAAGACAAAGCTCATTTTTCTTCTGCTTTACCTAGGTGCTCGGCTGGACAGAATGAGAGAGCATGGTTAGGAAGGAGTAGGAGTTTTTGACACTTTGCAAGTTGCCTGCCCAGTGCTCGTTGTGCTTTTCTTCAGGCTGAGTAGTCCTCTTGCTTTGTTCTGAGTTACATATAACCAACTAGAATAGGATTTAGTGGTTCATCCTGCCATAAAGCTGGGTGATGCTCTGTGTCACATGGATCTACCCAACGGTCTTTAAATGGAAATCATTGCCTTGGCTTAGACACTTGTGCCTTGCTATGATATAAGCTTGTCTGGCTTATCCCTAGTATTCTCTTTCCTTCTCCCAGTGTGGCATGGAGACGATATCGCTGCAGTTATAGCTGTCATGTTGTGGCCATCACGGAGAGACCGAAGAGAGGCACCAAATGTGACCCTCATATTTCTGAATGCCTAGGCAAAAGGTAGACTCATGTCTCCTTCCAGAATTCTTATTAAATGAGAAGAGGAACTGAAATTGTTTGATAATCATACTAACAAGAGACAACATTTCCTCAGCAGCCACTATGTGTCAGCTCTTTCTCGCAATATCTCCTCTACTAGCAAATTTCATGTTCACCATACCCCTATGAAGTATATGTTACAATTGTCCCCATCTTACAGAGGAGGAATAGCAGTGGTTGCCGGCATTAAGACAGGGAGTAAGAGGCAGAGTGGAGATTTGAAGCCAAGGAGATTGACTTTGAAGGCTATAGGCTTACCCACTAGGCTACACTGGGCTTCCAAGTCCAGCTTCCTCGTAGAGCACCTAACTGCCCACTTCTGAAGCCAGTCCTCTTGAGAGTCACAGCAGGATGCAATTCTGATAATTCTAATCATCCATGAGGAGGACAATCGTGGCAAAAGAACGCCTAAAGCATTTTGAATCTGCTGAAAACTCTGGTCTCAACAATTACCACCTGAGACATTGAAAGAATGTGTTGAAGATATCAAAGTAATATTGTCATTTGAAAAATCTTGATCAATGGGAAGGTTGAGAATATATCAGGATGGGGATAACTATAAGAACTTCTTTTATGGCTTTGACCTAAAAAATATATTAAACATTATTCTTGACTCATGAATACTCTCATCATTAGTCCATGTATGACCTATTTTTTACTGTGTTTATAATAATAAATAGGTACCTGCACAAAGAATATAATTTTAAAAATAACTGATCTTTGCTATTTGGTTCCTCTATACCATCTCCCTGCATTCCTCTGCCTAGAGAAGCTGTTATCCTAAATCCTGTATTCATCACTTTCCTGCTTTTCTTTTGTATTTAGTCTTACTACAGCACTATGTATTTCTAATACATGCATATATATATATATATATTATTTATGTTTAGTGTTTAATTTCTATTTAGTTTTTTAAACTTTATTAAAAGTTGTTGATTGCTTTAACTTTTGAAGAATATGAGCATTTTTCATTCATTCCTCTCATGACCATTTATTAGATCCTACTGGATTCTATGAAACCAGGTCAGGAAACTAAATCCAGCCCTCCACGTGTGTTTGTAAAGATAGCTATTGTAAACCTATTCGTTTACATATTGACCACGACTTGGGCTTGTGACAACAGCACAGCTGAGTAGTTGTAACAGAAACCTAATGGTCTACAATGCCAAAAATGTTTACCATCCGCCTATACAGAAGAAATGGACTGACCCCTGCTCTGTGGCGGCCATATTGCTACAAAGATAAACAATGTAGAATCTCTGTTGTCAAGGAGCCCTCAGCCCAGAATGATACAGATTTAAGAGTAGCATGAAATGAAATGCAGTGAACACCATTCACAGAACAAGGATAGAGTGTGTAGACAAAAGGAGGATGCCTCTAGCCATTCCTAGAGCAGGTTAAGAAAGTTTCAACAAAAAGATGACATTGACCTGGGCAGGAGATGGAGAGGGCATTGGTAAGAGGCGGGAAAGTAGGGAAAGAAACAACAAAGAAGGGGAGAAGGATGTAGGTATGGGAAAAGAATCGGTTTATCTTGAAAACCAGAATACCGTTTGTCCTATAGGAAATATAGAAGCAAATATAGAAGGACCATCATTCCACTCTCTGCTTCTCAGTGTTTTTTTAGATTCCACAGGTAAGTGAGATCAGACACTTGAGGAGACGTTGGTCATAGAATACAAAATTGCAGTTAGACGGAAGTAATAAATTCAAGAAAGACATAGTTAATAATAATGTATGCTTGAAAACTGCTAGGAGAGTAGACTTTAAGTGTTCACCCTGTTAAAGCAAACTAAATATGGCCTGAGAAGGACTCCGTACTTCTACATTTGAGTCCTTGTGGATGAACTGTAACCTAGCTTAATAGTAAGACAAAATTGAAAACTAACTCAATAGTATGACCCTGTAACAATAGCTGAGTGTTGGCGAATCCTAGCGGCCATACTTCAACCACTCATAGACTGCTGAATGTTAAAAACTGCGTTCAAATCAGGCAACGCTGAGCTGTAACCAATCTCACTGTTTCTGTACCCCCACTTCCGATTCCTGTATGTCACTTTACCTGTATATCACTTTACCTTTTTTCTCTATAAATTTGTTCTGACCACCGAGTCACCCCTGGAGTCTCTCTGAATCTGCCTGATTGTGGGGGCTGCCCAATGTGTGAATTGTTCATTGCTGAATTAAACTTCTTTAAATGTAATTCCGCTGAAGTTTTTCTTTATCACCCCCACCAAATAAATAATAACTAGGTGAGTTCGTTGATATGTTATTTTGACTTAACTGCTTTGCAATGTACACATACATCAAAACGTCACATTGTATACTATAAATATATATAATATATATAATATTTATTTTTCAATTAAAAGTGGAATAGAAGGACTCCCTATTTACTGGCAACACCGTCTAACCCTCATGGCATCAGTTTCCTCTACAAGGCAGTTCTTGTGATTCCACTCTCCCTCTCTGAGCAAAGAGAATCACTGAATTAAATAATCTAGTTTACCTTCCTATGCTGGCTTCCTGGGAAATATTACTATTTGGTGAAAAAATAGCTTCTTCCCTATCTTTTGAACAGTAGACTTGATATTATTTTAAATCATTGATACACATGGCAATTCCATTTTTTTCCCAATAATATTTATTAATCCCCTACCCTCCCCCCCCAAAAAAAACCCTAACAACTACCGTTCTATATCATAGCTGAGCATAGCCAATTAATTCAAGGAGCCTTGCCAAGTATAAAATGAACTTAAATATAATGAACTTTAGTTTGCTTAAACTAACAAAATATTTGATGTGCCATATAGGGATCATTTTGGTGAGGTAGACATACTTGAAGGAGGTTGGTATGGAAGAATAAATTCTCCAGCCTCTCCGGGAGAGATATCTCAGAAAGGAATAGTTTCTAAAAACACCGAAATGTTACAAGGATCTTTTATATAAACTACCTCTTGCAAAACAGGGGTAGTTGCAGCTATAAGTAAATGTTGGTGGATCCCCTCCACCGTCTGCATCTGTCATATTTATTTCCCTAAAAACCCTGTGTACTTTTTTTGAGGAAGCTGACTGCTGATACATCCATGGATACACAACTGTGAATTTGACTATCTTCTACAAAGCAGGAATTCTCACACAAAATTGCATCTAAGAGATTGGTTAGGGGTTTGTCCATTCAACTGTGTTTTGTAGCTGATAAGTTCTACATAAAATTACAAAAGAGTTCTATTAACAGACACTTCTCTTTTTTTCTTGAATACTAAATACTTGTTATTTGTCAAGGTAACAAAGAACAGCTCTGCTGAATATGGTATTTATTATGAATGTGCATGTATTTAAGGATTATTGATTTTATTATAGAATGCCCAGGGTAAACGCCAGGCATGGTGGCTCACGCCTATAATCTCAGCACTTTGGGAGGCCAAGGCGGGCAAATCACTTGAGGCCAGGAGTTTGAGACCAGCCTAGCCAACATGGTAAAACTCCATATCTGCTAAAAATACAAAAATTAGCTGGGCATGGTGTCGTGCACCTGTAGTGCAAGCTACTTGGGTGGCTGAGGCAGGAGAATCGCTTGAGCCTAGGAAGCAAAGGTTGCAGTGAGCCAAGATCACACCACTGCACTACAGCCTGGGTAACAGAGCAAGATTTTGTCTCAAAAAACAAAAAACAAAACAAACAAAAAAACAATACCTATGTTGGAGACTAGCCCAGACACAACCTAGAAGGTAATGAGGGCTGGCGCAGACAAAGACATTAGAGACAAGTGTGAGAGCGCATAAAGGCGGGCTCCCAGGGGGGCAGACACAAGGAGGAGGATGTGAAGCGCCCAGCACTGGAGATCCACACTATTTATTGAGTGTTTAAACAATAAAGTTAAAGCAATTGCAAACAAAGCTACCGTAAAAGGAAACGGGTAATGCGATTCATGCTATTCTAGCTGATAGAAATTGTCACTCCAAGCAGAAAAAAAAAAAAAAAAGTAAAACTCTCCATTTTGTCCTCATATTCTGCAACACTGAGGACAACAGTATTTCTACCAAGTGAAGATGTGGTCTCTCACCTACAACAATCTGTGGTAAACAACACTGTAGAGTCCCAGTCTCCACTTTCTTGAGAACAACATCTACCAGCAGGGAAGCACCTGCTTGTGGCCAGAATTTCAGGTGCGCACAGCTTCAATGGTTGACCTTTGCATGTCTATTTTTTGAAAGATGGCTTCTCCAAACACAAAGCATTTGAAAAGGAAATCTAAATTATATAAGATTAAAAATCTCTCCCACAATTTTCACTACAAAGTAAAACTGTAGGCAACAGGCAATCTTGCTTCTTCCTTGAATACTTATTGCAGAACGAATATCACAGCTGCAGAAGTCATAAAAAGAAATGCTAGGTATTTCCAAAGTAACATTTCACAAAGAAGAGTTGGAAAAATGAGACACTTAAAACATTTCGTTTACTGTGTATCTCCACATGGACTTTGGGTGATATTTGATTGGCGATTATATAACTTTTGCACAGGAGTAATTGTCTCCCTTCTCCCTCTGTGTCTTCTCATTCTCTTTCTCTCTTGCTCTCTCTCCCACTGTCTCTCCCCTCATCCCATTCCACATTTGGAGAAAGGCTTGGTGGCTTGGAGTTGCCCACTGACACTCCAAACCATCACACACCTCCAGGTCTCACGAAGCCTTGAAGTTGCTGAGTGTCTAGGTAGTGTTTCATCAGTGACTAACTACATCATATTTTATTACGTGAGGATGGTTAACAAGATGAGAGACTCATAAGGGCAGCCTCATCACACTGGATATTAAAATATGCAACAAATTCACTATCCGGAAGACTGTTGGCTGGCATGGTGGCTCATGCCTGTAATCCCCAGCACTTTGGGAGGATGAGGCTGGTGGATTGCTTGAGGTCAGGAGTTTGAGACCAGCCTGGGCAACATAGTGAAACCCTGTCTCTGCTAAAAATACAAAAATTAGCCGGGCATGGTGGTGCAAGCTACTACAAGGCTGAGGCAGGAGAACTGCTTGAACCCAGGAGGTGGAGGTTACAGAGAGCCCAGATCACCCGCTGCACTCCACTGCACTCCAGCCTGGGCGACAGAGGTAGACTCTGTCTCAAAAAAAAAAAAAAAACAGAGCAAGGACTATCAAACCGGCGTAAGAATAAATAAAGTAATGGAATAGAAAAGAAAGTAAAGAAATAGAGCCAAGGATATATAGAAATGTGCTATATGATGACGTTAGACCTTCGTATCATTTGGGCAATAGTGGCTTTTAAAAAATGGTGTTATGACAAATGTGTGCAGCCATTTACCGAAAAGGTAAATTTAGATTCACCTGTCACACCATACTCAAGAAAGAATTCTGAGTGGAACATATATCTAAGGTTTTTTTCTTAAAAAAAGAATGAACTACAAAGGAACTGAGCAGGAAAGCTGAAATTTTTTTCTATGATATCTGGATGTAGGGAAATAGCTTTGTATGACACAGAACCTATATCAATAAAAGAAGGCTGATAAATTTGAGTACATGTTTAAAAACTCTACATTGCATAAAATGCCGTAAGTTAAGTAAAAGCCAGTGACAAATAATGGGAAAATATTTAGGATTTATACCAGATAATTGGCTAATATTCTCGATATATAGAAACATATAAAAAAAGAGGAGGAAGAGAGACAGATGTTTTTACAACAACAAAAAGCACAAATAAATAACTAACAAAAAGACCTTTAACAAACTAACACAGGAATAGAAAACCAAATACCGCATGGTCTTACTTGTAAGTGGATGCTGCATGATGGACGCTTAGAGGGGGACAACACACACTGGGGCCTTTCAGTAGGGCAGAGGGGGTGGGGGGGGGGGGAGAGGATCAGGAGATAGCTAATGGGTACTAGGCTTAATACCTGGGTGATGAAATGGTCTGTACAACAAACCCTCATGACACAAGTTTACCCATACAATAAATCTGCACTTGTACCCCTGCACATAAAATAAAAGTTAAAAAAAAATCAAATTAGAAAAAACAAATGACCTTAAGCATATGAAATGATGTTGAACTTTACTCACAGTGAAAGGAATGCAAATGAAAATAATATTTTTAGAGGGGGAGGCTCCTGTAAATATGAATTTTTTTTGATGAAAAGAATCAGAAATAGTGGGACCATTTAGGGCCAATACTGCAGTTGACTTGCAGGTATTCCTTTTTCTTTTGGAGACTTCAGCTAATCCAAGACAGTCTCCAAACCACTGATACTCTCTTGAGTGTAACTTTGTACACTGGTGGAAATACGAACCAACAAGCTCAATAGTTGCATTGCAAAAATGCACAAAGCTACCTTGATTTTTCATTACTGATGACATGGGTTGTTAAATTATCTCCTCTATAATTGAACAGAGTGAGTATTAGGCTTTTAGAGTGAAATGCTTTATTATTGTTTTTATAAACAAATGAAAACCTGTAGAGAATTCTTTGGTTTGCTGATAATATATTTCACTCTCAGGTAAAGGCAATTTAATGTTCAGTTAATCTCAGGAGGAGGGACTGGCTGTCTCACATAAGTCCCTGTTGCCAATTTATATGTATTGTTGTTTCAAGAAATAACCTGACCCAAACTGTCATTAAAAAAGCACCTCTTTATCAAATATTCTGTCTCCAAGTGGCCCCCATGTCCAGCCTAGATAGTTCACAAGAATTTTTAAATGAGTAATAGCTATCTGAAGTATGTTTCTTCCTGTAAAATATATTCTTAACAGCACGTATGAGTTTATTATCGTGGGTATAATTGGTAACAGATTGTTAGTAAATCATTTTTTAAATTTCCTTGCAACGAAAGTATTTTAATTCTTATTTTTAATTGTTCCTATCAATGCAAAATAAAATGTTTTCCAATAAATTTTCTATTGACAATGGTTAAAAATGTGTTAGTATGGTAAAACCTTCACTAATCAAAACTCCCATTTTTTTTATTTAACAAGATTTATAAGGAAGAGGCAAATATTTAGGGTTTTAAACAATCAGATCCTAAAAATATTACAATGTATACTCTGCCTTATCTTCCCAATTTTTTATTACAAAACATAATTAAAATTAAATTTTATTATGAAAATATTATAAATGGATAAAAATTGTTAATTATGAGTGCATATAGGATTGTCATAACATATCTTTACTACATAAATATATCTTAATTTTTTAAAAAAATGAGTTCAAGGCCATGTGAAATGGCTTACGCCTGTAATTCCAACACTTTGCGAGGCTGAGGCGGGGGAGAATTACTTGAGGTCAGGAGTTCGAGACCAGCCTGGCCAACATGGTGAACCCATCTCTACTGAAAATACAGAAATTAGGAGAGCACGGTGGCATGTGCCTGTAGTCCCAGCTACTCAGGAGGCTGAGGCATGAGAATTGCTTGAACCTGGGAGGTGGAGGTTTCAGCTAGCTGAGATCATGCTACTATACTTCAGCCTGGGTGACAAAGCAACACTCTATCTCAAAAAAGAAAAAAAAAGACTTAAGTATATTACCAAGATATTACCAAGTATATTATCAAGATTCATCATTTTAAAATAGATTATCTTATCTCAAAAAAGGAAAAAAAAAGAGTTTAAGTATATTACCAAGATTCATCATTTTAAAATAGATTATTGACAGAGGATCTATTAAGGAAAAATGTGTTTACAGACACAAGTTAACCTTAAATTTATGTTTTTAGAGAATTAGAAAATCATTTAGGTGATATGATGAATCAGTAAAAACAGAAAAGAGAATACATTTTGATTGATATATATTTTCTGCTAAAATATAGTTAGAATTTTTTATTTAACTTGTTCAATATATTAGATCATAAATATAGGTCATCAAATTTGAAAATGGATCGAATCAAAGTATTCTACGGTACAAGTCTAATTTTAGGCAATTTAGCTCTTTATTTTTGCCTGCATCATACTCTGCACCATTCCCCATACTCTAATAAACCCATTGAGTCTATCCTCTGGCCTGTCATGTAGAGAACTTGGATTGGAGTTAAGCTATTGGTTTCTTGTCCTGATATATTCTTCCAATTGCTATCAACTACCTGTGCCTTGACTTTATCACCTGTAAGATGAGAAATTAGTTGGTCAACATCAGGAAAAGCCAAGTTGGAGTCATCCAGTGTCCATCTATGATCAGCTAGAAATGGCCTCATTATATTCTTTGTTGAGAAGAAATATAGGCTTAATTGGAAACAGTACTGATTCTTTCGTTTTTTTTTTGTTTTTTTTTTTTTCTTTCTGAGACAGAGTTTCGCTCTTGTTACCCAGGCTGGAGTGCAATGGCGCAATCTCGGCTCACCTCCACCTCCACCTCCTGAGTTCAAGCAGTTCTCCTGCCTTAGCCTCCCGAGTAGCTGGGACTACAGCGCGCGCCACCATGCCCAGCTAATTTTTGTATTTTTTTTTTTTAGTAGAGATGGGGTTTCACCATGTTGACCAGGATGGTCTCAATCTCTTGACCTCGTGATCCACCCGCCTCGGTCTCCCAAAGTGCTGGGATTATAGGTGTGAGCCACCGCGCCCGGCCACAGTACTGATTATTTCTTCTGCACAGAAGCCTAAAAAATAGGCTCATGGCATATATTCCAAATACCTGCTCCCTGTGTTCTTCAAATATCAAGTTAACTCTGTGTATGTGTGTATTTATGTATAGAAGTGAAGTTTTTTTGTGTGCATTTGAAAGTCTATTTTTCATGTATTTACTCTGTTTCCTTGATCTGTTTGTCTTTCTTCATGGCAATATTGTGATGTCTTGATTAGTATAGCTTATGTATATCTTGAAATTAAGTAGTGTTATACTTTCAAATTTGTTCTTTTTAATTTTTTGTAGCTATCTCAGCCTTTTAAAATGTACATATAAATTGTAGAATAAGCTTGTCAATTTTGAGAAAAAAATTCAGCTGGGATTTTGACTGGGATTGTGTTGAGTCTATCAATTGATGTGGGCGGAACCAATATCTTGACCACACTGAGTCTTCCCAACCATGAGCAAAGTATATCTCCCCATTGATTAAGGTTTTCTTTAACTTCTCCCAGTAAAGTTTTGTAGTTTTCAGTGTACAGGCCTTTCTTGCACATCATCTGTAGGAATTACTCCTAATAATTTCATATTGTTGATGTGGTTGTTGTTAATATTGTTTTCTTAATTTCAGTTTTTAAATGCTCATTGCTAGAATATAGAAATACAATCTATTTTTGTCTATTGATCTTTATCTTGAAATGCTTCTAAATACACTTAATAATTATAGTAACTCTTTGGTATATTCCATCAGATCTTCTACATGGATGATCATGTCATCTGGAAATGAAGACCGTTTTGACTCTTCCTTTCCAAACTGGAGACTTTTTATTTTCCTTACTTTACTGGTTACAATCTCCAGTACAATGGTGGGTAGAAGTTGTGAGAGCAGACATACTTGTCTTGCTTCCAACCTTGGGGTGGAGAGAAAGCATAATTCACCATTATGTTATTAGTTGCAGCTTTTATGTAGATGCTCTTTATCAAGTTGACAAAATTGATTCCTTTTCTAATTGTGATAACAATTTTTAAAATCAAGAATGAATGCTGAATTTCAACAATTATTTTTATCCAAATATTAAGGTAATCTTGTTTAATGCTAATATGACATTGGTTAGTTTGAATGTTAAAACAACCTTATATTTTTAGAATTATTCCTTCTGGTCATGATATAATTATCTTTGTATGCAGTTTTGCTATAATTTGCTAAAAATAGATTTAGAAATGTTGTCTCCATGGTTATGAGGAATATCAGTCTGTTGTTTTATTTCCTTGTGCTGCCTTTGTGCAATTTTATACGATAGTATACATCCATTTTTCCTTCCCAGAATATGCTATTGTTGTAATGCATTTTAGTTTTAAATATCTTATAAACCTCACAATACATTTCTATTATTTTCCTTTAATCAATTATCTGTTTAAAACACATAAAAAGATAAAAGTCTTATAGTTTTACCAATTATCTACCATTTCTACTGCTCTTCTTTCATTTGTGTACAATCCAAATTTCCATCTAATATCAATCCCTCTGCCTAAAGAAATTATTTGGACATGAATTATACTGCATATCTGCTGATCGTGAATTCTTTCTGGTTTTAAATGTTTGGAAATGTCTTCTCTTCACCTTTGTCTGTTTTGAAGATATTTTTGCTGCATCTAGAAGTCTGTACTTATTATCTGTAAGAAGTATAGATTTATTATCTATAATGAGTATAGAGTTTTATACCCAGCAAAAATATACTTATTTGAAGTAATGTAAGTATCTTTCTGCTCTGTCTTTTTGCTTACATTGTTAGTGACAAGAAATCCAAAGTTATTCTCATCTTTGTTCTCCTATATATAATGTGGTTTTTTCCCTCTGGCTGATATTTAGGTTTTGTCTTTATCACTAGTTTTGAACAATTTGATTATGTTGTGCCTTGGCAAGGTTTTTCTCAGCTTTCTTGTGCTTAGAGTTGGTTGAGATTCCTGTATCAATAGGTTGATAGTTTTTTTAAATATTTTTAAAATTTCTGGCCATTATTCCTTCAAGTATTTGTGTGTGTCTGTGTATGTGTGTGTCCTCTACCCTTTCTTTTCCTTTGAGTATTCGAATTACTCACCTATTAGGATACTTGAAGTTGCCCCACAGCTAACTGATGCTCTTTTCATTTTTACTTTTTTCATCTGTGTATTTCATTTTAGATAGTTTCTATTGCTATTAATTCAAATGCAGTAAGCCTTTTTTTTCCTTTTTTTTTTTTTTTTTTTTTGAGACAGAGTCTCACTTTGTCACCCAGGCTAGAGTGCATTAGCATGATCTCAGCTCACTGCAAACTCCGCCTCCCAGGTTTAAGCGATTTTCCTGCCTCAGCCTCCCGAGTAGTTGGGACTACAGACACCCACCACCATACCCAGCTAAATTTTGTGTTTTTGGCAGAAATGGGATTTCACCACGTTGGCCAGGTTGATCTCCAACTCCTGACATCAAGTAATCTGCCTGCCTCACCTTCCAAAGTTCTAAGAATTTCAGACGTGAGCTACTGCAACCAGCCCCAAATGCTGTAAGCTTTGAATGCCAGAGATTGTGAATTTTACCACTTTTGGGGTTGAGGTTTTTTAATTCCTCTAAAAGTTCTTAGATTTTATTCTGGGCTTCAGTTAAAGGATTTTGAATGAGATTGATCTCTTAGGGTCTTGCTTTTCAGGTTTGTTAAGCAGGACTTGACTAGAGCTCAGGCTATTGCTAATCTTTTCTTCCTTATAAAGCAAAACCAACCTTAAAACTTTATGCAAAGTCTCATGTATTTAGGGGATTTTTTTCCTTCTGGCTGGTGAAAACAGGCATCATTTACAGCCCTCTGTGAACCTTGAGCAAGCAGTGTGCTAATTCTTTTGGATGTTTATATCTCCATCCTTGGGTAATTTTATCATATCCATGCTGCATCAGCAATTGGTTAAATAGTCAATGGGGATACTCTGCAGGCCTTTTTTTTTTTTGAGGGGGCAGTTCCCTGTACATTTCTCTTATCTCCTGTAAACTCTGTCCTTCAAATTCTAGCTGCCTTGTTCTCTCTAAACTCTCAGGTACATCACTTCAAATCAGACAGTCCACTGGGTTCTGCATGAGTTCCCCTCCTTATACCATTGCCTGGAATCTCTCTCAGTGCAGAAGCTATGTAATCAAAGTACATACCTCATTTATTAGGTCTCTTTCTGGAATCACTTATCTGTTGATTGATATCCAGTGTCTTAAAAACCATTGTTTCATGTATCGTCTTTGTTTCTTTCCAATGGGAAAATAATTACCTGTTTATCTACTCTTAGCCAAAAGTGCAACTCCTACATTAACTTTCTATATCTAAATTTATATATAAATGCCAATGAAGAGAAAATTTCTGCAATGTTTGATTTGATTATGAGAAATATGAGTTTTATATATTTGAGATTTTTTTTACACCAATAATCTTGCCACCCAGCTATCTTCTCAAGTGCAAAGGTGCATTAACTACTGCCATCAACCCAAGTGCTTATTAGTTTATCTATAAAGCAGAAACAATACAGAGCCATGGTTAGGCAGCTACACTCTGGTTTGTATCATGGTAACAAAACTCACCTACAGTGTTCAATTGGGCAACTAACCAATATTTGTTGTGCTATCATTTTTTTTTTTTAACTTTTCTTTTCTTTTTTTTTAAGTTGTAGTCTCACTCTATCACCAGACTGGATGGAGTGCAGTGGCCTGATCTCGGCTCACTGCAACCCCTGCCTCCCTGGTTCAAACGATTCTCCTGCCTCAGCCTCCCGAGTAGCTGGGACTACAGTAGCTCACCACCACACCCAGCTAATTTTCGTATTTTTAGTAGAGATGGAGTTTCACCATATTGGCCATGATAGTCTCGATCACTTGACCTCGTGACTGCCCGCCTTGGCATCCCAAAGTGTTGGGATTACACACGTGAGCCATCGCTCTTGGCCCATGCTGCCGTTTCCTTATGCATAATGTAGGGATGATGATAGTACTGCCTTGTTAAGTCATTGTGAGGACTAAATGAGTTAGTATTTGTAAGACCCTTGGAACTTTTCCTGGCATATAATAAGTACCATATGTGGTTGTTTAAAAAAATGGTAAATCTAAAAGGAATTATAAATGTTGCAGTGCAATAATGGGAAAGTACTATCTGTGATTTCAGGAAACATTATGTAGACAAATAGCTCTCTCATTCCAGTTGTAATGGTTTTATCAATAAATTATGCTTAAATCTTTTATAGCATTATATCACATCAGTATTTTTTAAATGGTTCATCCTGACAAGATTGAAATGAAATCATTAATCTTATTTTTAATTCAGAATTCTAATGATACTTGCTACTAAATACATACAGAGTAATTATCCGCCCTCCAGCTACTTACTAACAAAAGAAAAGAGCTTTTTTTGTTCTTTTCAGAGGAAAAAGATAAACATGTACTTAAAGGGAAAAATGTCAAATAGTCTGATAGAGGAATAAGGTCAGTGTCCAGAAATGAATATATCTAGTGAATTTAGAGGAAGGCATTTCTTAACACCCCCTCTTTGAAATTGGATGTATACCAGGTATTTCCCTGGAGAGCAGGACAAGAGGCCAGATTTTTCAAATGGACCAAATGAAGAACTAGGAGTAGGATTCTGATTACCGAATCACTTTCTGCCTTGAACCCTTTTGCATATAAATGTTCATATTGCCATTTACACCATTCTATAATTTCAATCCGAAAGTTATAACCTAAAATCATCCAGATGTAGCTAGCTTATGGATTTGAAGGAGATATGAGTTTTAGTGAGCTCTCTTCAAGGATCAGAACTGAACACGTGACTTGGGAAAACATCGTTCTATCAATCATAGGACATTTATTTGGGCATTTTTATATTGTTTGGATTCTGAAAGGTCACTTGACTCAGAGCAAGAAAATTTGGGTTTGATTAAGTTTCAATTCAGCCATATGAAATAGTGTGATACAGGTCATTAAATGCTATATGAACTCAGAGAAGTCAGGGAGGAGTGGATAGACTACAGTCGCTTTGTGATGTGTCAATTTGGCTTTACTGAATTACATTTCTAAAAAGTCTCTTTCTTACATATTTCCCTTTTCTGCATGAATCTCCCCAAGGGAGATTCTTGGAGGATTAGCAATGCAGAAAGAAAGCAACAGCCATTTTGCAGGTCACACGCTTAGTCACAGATCTGCTAAGTCACCTTGTTGGCATAAAGCAGCAGCCAGGTCTGAAACTGCCCCACCTGTTCCTGGATCCTCCCACAGCATCTCTGATTCCTAAGCCAGGTGTGTGTGTTTAGCTCTGTGAGGCAGGGTTCTGGATTCTGCAGTTCTGCAGTTCTTCATTACCAAGGTCAGAGACAATAAGACATATGCTTTTGTCCATTTGTCTTAGTCCATTAGGGATGTTATAATAAAATACCATGGAATTGGGGCTTGGAAACAACAGAAACTTAATTCTCACAGGTCTGAAGGCTGGCTGTTGAGGATCAAAGCACTGATAGATTCTGTATCTGATGAGGACACACTTCCTGGTTCATAGATGGCTTTTTCTTGTTGTATCCACACATGGCCAAAGGAGCAAGGGAGCTCTCTTGGGTCTCTTTTAAAAGGACACTTATCCCATTGATGAGGCTCCACATGCATGACCTTATCACTTGGCAAGTGCCCCACCTTCTTATACCATCACCTTGGAGATAAGGATTTTAATATGTGAATTTTGAGGAAATGGAAATATTGAGACCATAGCAGCACCATCTTTGCATGGCTCCAAGTCCCACTTGTGGGCTCCAGACTGCTCCCAATCTCTTCTACTTCACAGGCATCTTCCCTTCCTGACTGCCTGCCCTACAGACATTTGGCTCCAGCATTAAATTTCTAAAGACAACAGGCTTATGGAGGCAGATCAAACAGTTCCTCAAGTTGTTAAAGTCAAATCCCTGTAACAAATATACATATATATACACATATATACACACACCCATCTATTCATGTATACACATACACACATATATGTTTTCTAGGAGTTCTGCTTCTGTGACATTGCTCTGATTGATTTGCAGGAAGAGGAAAAATCTGGGAGGCATGGTAAATGTATAAATGGGTATAATACCAGCAACAGGAGAATAAATACTCTCTTGTCATTGTGATGGGACTTGAACTTTGCTAACCCCAGGTATCAAATCAACGTATCCACTCGGGTAGGCTTACTCTTCAACAATTTGGAAAAAAGGAAAAATGATCACCAGTGAAACTACCAGCTGGGATCCTTTAATTTAATAATTAACATCAGGAAAAATGTTTTCAAATGTCCAAAATATGAATATTGTTTTCATCCTGTATCATATTTTTTTATATAAAACAGGGAAAAATGGGGCTTTCTCCCTGCTGCTTTAAAAATAAACACATAGCAAACTACTGCAGTAGTGAATTATTTATTTTTTAAAAGCCAGGAAATTAGGTAGTGATAATGACCATCTTTAAAGATTTTCCTCCTTTTGCAGTTCTTCAAAGTAAAATAAAAATAAATAAGAAGACACATATCTTACGATGCGGAAGTAGCTTCAACATTTCAAGGAATAGAGTCTTTTAAAGTACTGTTGCTTGCTTTTCTTTTTTCTTTTAAGGTGGAGTTTCACTCTGTCACCCAGGCTGGAGTGCAGTGGCCTGAGCCCGGCTCACTGCAACCTCCACTTCTCACGTTCAAGCAATTATCCTGCCTTAGCCTCCCGAATACCTGGGACTACAGGCACACGCCACTACGCCTAGCTAATTTTTGTACTTTCGGTAGAGATGGGGTTTGGCCATGTTGGCCAGGCTGGTCTCAAACTCCTGACCACAGGTGATCTGCCCACCTCGGTCTCCCAAAGTGTTAGGATTACAGGTTATGTTTCTCAATTTTTAATGGGTATATGAGTCATCTGGGAAACTTGTTCAATGCAGATTCCCTAATAGGTCCAGTTTGCATCCTGAAAATTTGGCATTTTCTACAAGTTCTCTTTCAAGAATTACACTTCCAGTAGCAAGATATACGTATGTGTGTGTGTGTGTATATATTACATATATGTATATATTTTATACACACACACACACACACATACATATATAATTTTTTATTCTTAAATGCCAAATAAAAAGGATAACTCTAGTACAACAGGAATTTTGGAGGTGTGAGTGGGTGGAAACCTTAAAAGCCCTTAGATCTCCGTCCTCTCGTGCATGCAGTGTTTGACCTCATCTTTAAAGCAATCACATTGTTCTGACTTGTAGCCAGAGAATTCTACCTCTGAATTCTATAGCTTCTCTCTGGAAATCTGGGCAGAGATCTGAAAACATGTCTTTATTTTATTATTTAGAGACAGGGTCTCACTCTGTTGCCCAGGCTAAAGTGCAGTGGCACAATCATAGCTCATTCCAGCCTCCAAGTCCTGGGCTCAGGAGGTCCTCCAGCCTACGCCTCTCACGTAGCTGGGACTATAGGCTTCATCACCATGCCCAGCTAACTTTAAAAAAATTTTGTAGAGATGCAGTCACCGTATGTTGCCCAGTCTGGTGTCAAACTCCTGGCCTCCAGCAACCCTCCTGCCTCAGCTAAAAATGTGCCTTTTTAACAAATTCCCAGATCATCATCATCTTTTCTTGGTCTGGGGACTACAACTTAGCAACTACGGTTTTCTATTATTGTGTCCAGTTGGTTATTCACAGTCTTATTTTTTCTTTTTTTATTATACAAAAATTAATTACCATTTAGACGTTCTCGATTCATGCTCTTGTACAATACAAATTACCAATATATGCATATGTGCAGTCTAGGAGAAAAAGGGAAGGAGAAAAGAAATTACTTCAGTCTAAAGAGAAACCTTCCTTTGCTTTAGAAACGCATAAATTTGTAGCTGAGCCTATGTATAAAGAACATCTAGGAAAATTTTAACAGAATTTTTAACCATTTTAAGAAAAAAATATGCTCCAGATTTGATTACATATTAAGCCTAATCAATGTTGTCACTTTAACATACCATTTTTGTATTAAAATATCTTGTCTTTAATTAAGAAATCTGGAGCGACACAAAGTACCATCAAGGACAGTAAAATCTTGTACCTGCTGACCCCAAGGAGTTCTCGAACAGGGCATGGAGCCGGGAAGTTCCCCTGGTGATCCGTCTTGGCCAGGGCCTGCACGAATCCATTCATCTGGATAAGTAGAAATGGCCAGTCCTCATCAAGACTGATTTCTAGAGTTCTGTTCCTTTACAGAAATGGGAGTTTTGCATAAGGGGACATAAACCATTCATCAGAGAACTAAACTCTATTAGTTTTTACTGCTTCTGTAGAAAAGCACCATGCGTTTGCCAGCTTAAAACAACACACATTTATTATCCTACAGTCTCAAGGTCAAAATTCTGACATGGATATCACTGGTCTAAAATCAAGGTCATGGCAGGATATCTTTCCTTTTGGAAGCTCTAGGGGAGAATTTATTCTTTGGTCAGTTCCAGTTTCTAGAGGCTACACTCATTCCTTGGCTCACAGCCTCCTATCCCTATCTGCACGCAATGCTTCATTCTTTCCTCCTCTCCTTCCCCTTCCTTTCTCCTTTTTTTTCTTTTCTCTTCTCTCTTCTGATTCCTTCAAGGTAATATTGACTCCAAACACAGACAGGATGCTCAATCCATTTTTACTGAGAATAAATCAGTCAGGACTCCCAAACGAAACCTAGAGCGTTCACATTTTTGATACGGTGATCTCTCCCAAAACATGCCCTTATTCCGCAAATAATAAGTACATAAATTCAAATGCTATGATAATGCCATTACGCATCCTTTTGGGTTTACAATAGATTTAACTTCCCCTTTGGTCACAGCAGAACCAACTCCAGCATCATTGTGAATTTTGTGATAGAATTGTAGCCATAAAATTTCAGAATCAGAGGCAACTTTGGAGGGAGTAGGTCCAGATTCCTTTTGTAAAGAAAAACACAGAACCTCACAGTCACTGGCGTGAATGAAGATACTATCATGGAGCAGAGAGCCCAAGAACTAAAGTCCATTCACCTGAAACATACTCCAATATTCTTTCCATTACTTGACAGCTATTCGCCCTCTCCCCAAACTTCTACCTCTCCTATCTCTTCCTAAATGCAATTTAAGAAAAAGTGCTCTTACCTCTAATGCTGATTGGAGTAGAAATTGGCACAACCCTTTGGGAAAGCATTTCAGCCATGTGCTTCAGCAACTGTGAAAATGTTAATAGCCAAAATTCGAGACGCATCAGGGGGTCCACTTTCATAATGTCAAGCGCCACAGTTTGATATGATTGGGCTGTGTCCTCACCGAAGTCTCGTCTTGAATTGTAGCTCCCATAATTCCCATGTGTTGTAGGAGGGACTCAGTGGGAGATAAATGAATCATGGGGGCAGTTTCCCCATACTGTTCTGTGGTAGCGGACAAGTCTCAGGAGACCCGATGATTTTGTAGAGGAAAACCCCTTCCACTTGGCTCTCATTCTCTCTTTCTTGCCTGCCACCATGTAAGACATCCCTTGCTCTTCTGTCATGATTGTGAGGCCTCCCCAGCCATGTGGAACTGTAAGTCAATTAAACTTCTTTCCTTTATAAATTACCCAAGTCTTGACTATGTCTTTATTAGCAGTGTGAGAACAGACTAACACATAGTTCGTCTCCTAAACACCCCCTGATATAACAAATATGCATAACCACAGCACTGTGACATCATCATGGCCTGGAACTTGCACCAGTTGGGAGGTCAGAGATGCATCCCAAGCCTTGGCTCATCCCCAGCCCAGAGGAAGGTTAAGGAAGGACAGATGCCAGCTCACCTGATCTGTGATATGTTATACAAAATTATAATTACGATACAAGAAGTATCTCCCCACCCTATTCCTACAACTGCTAGTTGGTGTTGGAGATCAAAGGCGGAACAGGAATGGAGAGAAATTACTACAGACAGCTGTTTATGGGTGGAGATGAGAAACAAAACTTGTAGAATGGGGAAGAGAGGGGTGGCGAGGTTTAGAAATAACTATTGGGTACTGTGCTCGCTACTTGGGTGATGGGATCATGGTGTGCCACACCCCAGTGTCACACAATATCCCCAGGTAACAAATCTGGGGCATGTACTGCCCACAAATCTAAATAAAAATTGAAATTAAAAAACAAAGGGTATTTATATGTTTAAAGCCTTTCCTGTATGTTGCTGTATTTTTTTCCAGAAACTTATAGCAATTTATCTCCCATCAGAAACCGTGAGGTGTTATTTACTTCCCTCCGATCCCACTATTTAATGCTTTCCAATGGAGTGGAAACACATTTTCACTTTTAGTAGGACCACAACGCCGAGACCAACAGGGCTACTGATGTCCAGTCCCTAAGTTCACTCTCTGCCTTGCATCTCTCACGTACCTTTCTTTCATAGCTTCTCTATCAATACTGCGAGCTCCAATCCTTGCAGAGTGCAGTGGTCTCTTGAGTGAGTGCTTCCTGACCTTTTGTTCTTCCCAGCATTTTGCTGGTGCTATTCCCCCTCCATCCTGTGTGTTCTTATCCACCCTTTGCTATTTACCCTTTTCTTGTTCCAGCTTCTTGATGCAGTAGGATTTCACTTTCTTGTCTTGGCTGTTTCATCTTATGCATCTACTTGCCAAGGGTTACGGTGCCCTCCTGTTTTGTCAAAGACCAATTGCAATGATGCTGTGAAGGTATTTTGTAAGTTGACTAACATTTACAATTAATATGCTTTGAAAAGGACAGAATGCCCTCTGTGGTGTGTTGCGTGGATATCTTAGTCCATTTGAACTGCTATTACAAAAACAGAGACTAGGAGGTTTACACCAAAGACATTTGTTTCTCATAGTTCTAGAGGCCTGGAGTCCAAAACCAAGGCATGGCAGATTCAGTGTCTAGTGAGGGTTCTCTTCTTGGTTTATGGATGGCACCTTCTTGCTCTGTCCACGCATGGTGGAAGGGGTGAGGAAGCTTCTGTGGTCTCTTCATAAAGGCATTAATGCCATTCATGTGAGTTCTACCCTCTTCACCCCATCACATTCAAAGGCCCCACTTCCTAACATCATCACCTGGGGAATTAAGGATTTCAACGTATGAATTTTGTAGGGGCATGCACATTCATTCTATCACACAGGACTTCATGCAATCATTGAGGGCTTTAAAAGCAAAAACTGAGGATTCCCCAAGAAGAAGGACTTCTGCCTCCAGCCTGCAACATAGAAGTCCTGCCTACATTTCAAACTTTCAGACTCAAGACTGCAATATCAACACTTACCTGAAACTCCAATCTGTTACCCTACAGATTTCCAAATTGCTAGTCCCCGTAATCACATGAGCCAATTCCTTGAATCAATCTCTCTCCCTCTGTGAATGTATGTGTATATGTATGTTCTGTTTTTCTGGTTAATCCTTATTAACATGACTAATACACCTTGTAACTGTAAACTTTCCCTAATCTCACCCTAGTGTGTGACTTAGGCAAAAAGAGCAAAGAATGAAAAGATTTGCCAACTTCACTATTTTTCTCGACCAGCTCAACCTGCAGACCAGAGAGCCAGAGGGAAATTCTGGGCTCACTCATCATGCATTCTCATGATATGTTCAAAAGAAAATCATTCCTTGAGGCAGGGTGCAGTGTCTCACACCTGTAATCTGAGATGGGAGGATTACCTAAGGCCAGGAGTTTCAGACTATCCTGAGCAATACGGTGAAACCCCATCTCTACAAAAAATACAAAAAATGAGCAGGGCTTGGTGGTGCATGCCTGTAGTGCCAGTTACTCAGGAGGCTCAGGTGGGAGGATCACCTGAGTGTGGGAAGTCGAGGCTATAGTGATCTAAGATTGTGCCACTGCACTCCAGCATGAGTGGCAGAGTGAGACTCTGTCTCAAAAAATAAAAAAAAAAGAAAAGAAAAAAAGAGAGAGAAAAGAAAGAAGAGAATGAAGAGAGAAAGAGAGAGAGAGAAGAAAAGAAAGAAAGAGAGAGACAAAGAAAGAAGGAAGGAAGGAAGGATATCAGTTCTTGTTGGGAGTAAGAAGGATTTGCACTGGGAGATCAGAAAATATGTAATAACAAATGTTTAGAGTGCACAATGCGCCTATGAATTCAGTAGAAACCATCAGCTCATTAGCTGGCATGGGTGCTTCTTAAAATTGTACTACAGGCTCCCTACATACTGCCTAAATTCCCCAGTTATTTCAATTATGCATGAAAGAAGAATTTGCCCTGTGTGCATGGAAGAGTAGCTGGAAGCTCTTGCATTGTTATCACAGGAGACACATGGGCAAATGTGTTTGGGGACTTGCTGCAAATCATACTTATAGGATTGTCAGCATGCTTGCAGAGCAATTACCTGTCTTCCATAAAGCAAACCCATGTCATTATTTTCTAGATACATGCATTACAGTCACAAAATAATGTTTCCTAGATCTTTTTTTTTTAAGAGATGGGGTTTCACCGTGTTAGCCAGGATGGTCTTGATCTCCTGACCTCATGATCCACCTGCCTCAGCCTCCCAAAGTGCTGGGATTACAGGCCTGAGCCACCACCGCACCTGGCCTGTTTCCTAGACCTTTGAAAAATCCCAGCTGGGCCCAGTGGCTCACACCTGGTAATTTCAGAATTCTGTGAGACCAAAGCAGGAAAATCACTTGAGTCTAGGAGTTCGAGACCAGCCTGGGCAACATAGTGAGACCCTCATCTCTACAAAAAACAAAAAATTAGCTGGGCATGGTCCGCATGTCTGTTCTAGCTACAGGCTGAGGCAGGAGGATCGCTGGAGCCTGGGAGGTGAAGGCTTCAGTGAGCCCTGACTACATTCCTGCAGAGTGAGACCCTGTCGCAAAAAGAGAGAAGTCCCTAAACAGGAACAAATAGCAACTTGTTTTTTAACCCCTTTTCCATTGACTAGACCATTTTTACTTTGTAGGCCCTGGCAACTCATGAAATCTCATCTTTACAAGGAAAAGACTGTCTTGGATTTTTTTTTTGTTTCAGAATTCTTTAATATGGTGTAGATATCTTAAAGCGCAATGCACAAGACAATATGTTAAATTTTCACCAATCTAGAAATGATGGATAGCTCTTTAAATATTCTGAAATTAATTGGAGTATGGAATGTTAGAGATTGCATATACTTTTGACAAGATAGAATCCCATCCTTGAGACTGACATAGCTTTGCCTAAAATATGTATTTAGAAAAAGCTTTGAACTCATGTCTATATATCAATTAACTCACCCTAGTTAAGCACCTGATGACAAAAATAAATGAACATGAGTTAATACCAACAGCCCATAATCATGTATTTAAATACAGCTTTTATTTTGCATCCTAATTTCCTCATTTTTCCTAGCCTCTCTCAAGATGGAGTTGCTGTTGTATGAATGCCTCTTGACATTTCTAGAGTAATTGCCTAGAACATAGCGTACAAGAACTGGAAATTCTGTTGCTACTAAGCAACTGTGTAAATAAAAAGAAGCATCATTATCCTCAAATCCAGTATAACCTCAAATCTAGCAGATATGAGGGTTTTAAAATTTTGTCTTTTAATTTCATTTATACTGTATTTTCAAATATAGAGAAATTGTAAACTTATCTGTGCCCAAATTAATCAATCTTTGTGGTGCACAGGGTTTCTGTCTTGCTTTGAAAGTTATCTCCACTTCAACACTATGTTTGTAAAATAAACTCTGCTCCCTTTTAGAATTTCTACAATTAAATTTGATTGTACATAAGAAACAAAATAGAACCGTAGGTACGATAAGTAGATATCTACAGCTATAGGCATACTTACATAGTTGAATTTAGTATATTGTATGTGTATAAATATATACATAGTTACTACATATAGTATCAAATTTAGTTACAGATACATGTATGCATGAATACATATATGTATAATGCATTTATATGTGTGCATGCATGCGTTTCCCTCTGATGGCCAGATCACAGCAACTATTTCTTAAATGCATTGTCTCTTCCCCATTGGTTTGCAATGTTCCCTTTGTCATGTACCAAATTGCTTTCTGTGTGCCAATCTATTTATGGGCTGATTGACCCATCCATTACTCTCTATGTATATTTCTGTGCCAATGCCAAGTAGCTTTAATAAATGTAGCTTTATACAGCTGGATATCTAGATGGGTTGTCCATCCCCATTTCTTTTAAAATCAGCTTTTCTAGTACTCAAAGAAATTCTGTTGGCATTTACATTGATATTGCCTTCAATTTACAAATTAATTTAGAGAGATGGACATCTTTACAACACAGAGTCTTCCTCGCCAAGAAAAAATAATATGTTTTCCCACTAACTTAATTCTACTTAATATATGCCAGTAATGTTTCAACATTTTCTCTAAATTTATATTGTACATGACATGTTAAGTTAGTTTTGAAGTATTTTATTTGTATTTTTCGTATTTGGTAATGCAAATGAGTTGTTTTCCTGTCAGTTTGTTTCCTAACAGATTATTACCTCAGTGTGGGGAATATAGTGAATGTACACATGTGTTAATTTCATAGCCAACTATGTTATTTTACTGACTTAACTCTCCATTCTTACTTTCTGCTTGATTCTTTTAAGTTTTAGTTACAAATATGTCCCTTCCCCCATTATAATAACTCTACTTACTCCTTTATAATTGGTACAATGTATTTCATTTCTTTCTCCTGCATATCGCATTGGATAGTAATTCTAAAATAATACTAGCCATTAATGTTCTGGGTTCTCATGAAAGCAATTAAAGAAGATGTGGTCTCTTAAAGTCTCTAGGGGCCCGGGTGCAATGGCTCAAATCCCAGCACTTTGGAAGACCGAGGTGGGAGGATCACCTAAGGCCAGGAGTTCAAGACCAGCCTGGCCAACATGGTGAAACTCTGTCTCTACTAAAAATTTAAAAAATCAGCCAGGTGTGGTGGTGTGCACCTGTAATCTCAGCTACTCTGGAGGCTGAAGCAGAGAATTGCTTGGACCCAGGAGGCAGAGATTGCAGTGAGTTGAGATTGAGCCATTGCAATCCAGCCTGGGCAACAAGAGCAAAATTCAGTCTCAAAAAAAGAGAAAAGTCTCTACGGAGAAAAGAAAACAAAGAGATGAAACTGAAACTGCCATAGCTAAACTATAACTGAGACAGTGAAAGAGATCTGACCTAACAAGCTCCATCTTGTGTCTAACCTCCAAGCTGTCCTTAACTATTCCTGGGCATAGGCTGAACTAACTTTGGTATGAACTTAGTTTATTTTTTATAGTTTGAAGCAAAGACAGTAACAGCCCTTTACCAAAACAAATCCCCTTCTTGCCTAGGCACTAGACTGTCTTTATAGGACTAACAAATTAGTCAAAATATTAGAAATTATGACTTAGGAGTCACGCAGGCAAAGGCTGCAAGATTCTCGAACCTCCCAAATTCCTCCTGGGGATAACATCACTATTAGAAAACCTAACATCAGAGCTTGAGATATTTTGCAGACCCTGCACCCAGTGGATCAGCTGGCACCACCCAGATTCATAAACTGGCTCATTTGATCTTGTGGTCCCCACCCAGGAGCTGACTCAACACAAGAAGAACAGCTTTGAGTTCCTATTGAGAGAGGAAAAAACCTGGTCAGGCAGGCGGTTAGGGTGGATCCTCTGTTGAATTATTTTAAACAAAAGAACAGCCTGCAGGCACAGATAAGGGAACTTGCAAGGGGATAGGGAGATCTTGCCTAAGACATGCCCACAGCCACACACATAAGAAAGGCTGCACAGGTGACTTGCCGAGACATGCCTGCAATGGGAAACTCCATTCCCTAACACATGCGTAGTAAGGGGAACAAAGCAATATGGAGTAACTCAAGTTAAGGACCCACATGCGCATTAGGAGGATGGGGTGGATCTACTAGAAGTTTGTGCATCATGCAAACAAGACGCCCAGCCTCATCTGTTTCTTATGAAAACTTTGCAAAACAGCAGCCCTTTTTTCAGGCTCCCTCTCTGTAGCAGAGAGCTGTTCTTTCTCCTATTAACTTTCTGCTCTAAACCCTTGGAGTGTCTACATCCTCTGATTTCCTTGGCCATGAGACCAAGAACCCTGGATATCACCTCAGACAACAAGGCTGGTTCACTATGATTTCATCTCCAACCCGACCAATCAGAACTCCTGACTCACTGGCCCCCCTACCCACCAAATTTTCCTTAAAAACTCTGATTCCTGAATTCTCAGGGAGACTTACTTAAGTAATATTTAACAATAAAACTCTGGTCTCCTGCAGTCGGCTGTGTCTGAATTATTCCTTCTCTATTGCAATTCTCCTCCCCCGATAAATTGTCTCTGTCTAGGCAGCAGGCAAGAACCCATTGGGCAGTTACAAAACAACAAGCAGACTGGTTAAAATCTACAGAAAGAAATGAAAGAATGGAGACTTGTGGTTCTGTCCAAGAAAGAATTTTGACCCTGAACTGCTCTTCAAGGATCTTACAAGAGGACCACCAGTGTGAGATGAGCAAACTCAAGCTTTTCATGTCCCTGATTATTGCTCAGGAAACTCCACCTGCAGCTGGTGAACAGTGGTAGGACAGTATTTCCTAGGTTTACCCAGCACCTAGATGGCCTTCATGGTGGTGTTTCCTGACCCCAGAACAAAAGTGCTCGTCAATGATGCTCACCTTGATTACTCAGCGTAGGTGGTGCAAAGCGAAATTACACATTTGCCCTTAGTCAGGGTTCTCCACAGGGACATAACTAATAGGATAGATGTGTATATAAAGGGGAGTTTATTCACGAGTATTGACTCACATAACACAAGGTGAAGTCCCACAATAGGCCGTCTGCAAGCTGAGGAGCAATGAAGCCCATCTGAATGTGAAAACCTCAAAAGTAGGGAAGCTGACAGTGCAGCCTACAATCTGTGACTGAAGGTCTGAGTCCCAAAGCTGAAGACCTTAGAGTCTCATGTTCAAGGGTGGGAAGTATCCATCACGGAAGAAGATGTAGGCCTGAAGACTAAGCCAGTCTAGTCCTTCCACGTTTGTATCAGTGAGGGTTTTCTAGAGGGACACAATTAATGGAATATAAATATATATATAATGTATATTTTATATAAAATAAAACATAAAGTTTATTAAGTATTAACTCACACAATCACAAGGTCCGTGTATCAGTCTGTTTTCACACTGCTGATAAAGGCATACTCAAGACTGGGAAGAAAAGAGGTCTAATTGGACTTACAGTTCCACATGGCTGGGGAGGCCTAGAATCATGGCAGAAGGTAAAAGGCACTTCTTTCATGATGGAAGTAAGAGAAAATGAGAAAGAAGCAAAAGTGGAAACCCCTGATAAACCCATCAGATCTCATGAGACTTTCAGTATCACGAGAATAGCACAAGAAAGACTGGATGCCATGATTCAATTACCTCCCCTTGGATTCCTCCCACAGCATGTGGGAATTCTTGGGAGATACAATTCAAGTTGAGATTTGGGTCTGGACCCAGACAAACCATATCAATCCCACAATAGGAAGTCTGTAGGCTGAGGAGCAAGGAGAGCCACTCTGAGTTCCAAAGCTGATGAACTTGGAGTCTGATGTTAGAGGGCGGGAAACATCCAGCATGGGAGGAATATGTTGGCTGCAAGGCTAGGCCAGTCTCTCTTTTCACACTTTTCTGCCTGCTTACAATCTAGCCATGCTGGCAGCTGATTAGATGGTGCCCATGCCAATTAATGGTGGGTCTGCCTTTCCCAGTCCACTGCCTCTAATGTTAACCTCCTTTGGCAACACCCTCACAGACACACCCAGGATCAATACTTTCAATCCAATCAAGCTGACACTCAGAATTAATCATCACAAGGTTCTTCTGCCTGCTTTTATTCTAGCAGTGCTGGCAGCGGATTAGAGTGTGGCCACACAGATTGAGGGTGGGTCTGCCTCTCCCAGTCTACTGACTCAAATGTTAATCTCCTTTGGCAACACCCTCACAGACACGCCCAGGGACAATACTTTGCATCCTTCAGTCCAATCAAGTTGACACTCAATATTAACCATCACAGTATCCATTGGGCTGTTCTTTCAAACTGTGAATATACCCTCTTCCTCATCAAATTTTCTATTCATTTTATCCATATCAATATGAACTTGTTGTTTCTCATTTCATTCAATAATTTATAAGCCATTAGTACCAGTAGTTGTTTTTAATACTCAAACTGCCCCCAAATTGGTCAGTGGTAGCTTCTCAAAATTGGCTTCTGTGACTTTTGCCATAATCTCATGACTCTTTGAATATATCTGACATGTTATATTCCTGATTAGCATCTTACACTGCTTCTGACTCAGCCCTGGATTCTGCCATTTTTCCAAGGAGCCCTGGAATCTGCAAATGAATAACGATGTGTAGAAGCCAAAATCTGGATCCTCAATGTGCTCATTAACATTGGAGTGTGCTCATACCAGAGCCTCTGAGTGAACAGAACTAGAATATGTACACATATACATGGTGGCGGCCATGGCTATTGGTTACCTAAATGTTTGCTGAAAAATCAGTGACATGAGGCAGATTGATTAAGAGGAGAAAGGAATACAAATTTATTTAATGTGTATATATGGGAGACTTGCAGAGTGAAGACTCAACTTCCCGATCAGGTCCAGAAGCTTATGCCACCTTGAGGTTACAGAAAGGATTAGGACATGGATCTTGTTGAAACAGGTGGTGGGAGGGGAGAGAGAAGATTCTATTGAGGGGCAACAAATAATTTCCAAGAAGAATGACAGGAGGGGAAGAGAGATTAACTTGTAAAGAGTTCTCTTTGGAATTTAATGATCCTGGAAGACACTCATTATAGTGGTACAAAGGTCTGCTCAGGTGTGGGGTTACGTCTTGGTCTTTTCTGCAATAGATAATGAGATAATAAGGGGAGGAAGAAAAAACAATTGTTTTCCTTTGGGGTACTGAATCTTAGGCAGATAAGGGAACTTCAGCTTCTTTGGGATAGAAGGTTGGGAAAGGAGGTCATCAGAGAGACTTTGAGGCTTCTTTAGCTCAGCATGTCAGATACCATTTTTGGGGTATTGGTTTCTGAGCCCCAGCAACAAGCACCTATATTTATTGTCTTTATGTCTCAAAAAGACTATCTTAAAGCCCATTACTTGATTCTGACACCTCCAGTTCTATATCTATACCATGGTGTGTTCATTCTAGCTTTCTCTATCCTTAATTGTAATTTCCTTATCTGATGGAAATTGGCTCCCACTGTTCCTAATATTTGTGCTTATTTTTATTTGCCCTTCCCTTCTATATGTATGCAGTCCTCCATAGCCGCTATCATGTCTTTCCCCTAAGACAGATGCCAACTCCCCTTATTTATTTATTTATTTAGTCTTTATTTTTGAGACAGAGTCTTGTTTTGTCACCCAGGCTGGAGTGCAGTGGCATAATCTTGGGTCACTGAAACCTCTGCCTCCTGCGTTCAAGAAATTATCATGCCTCAGCCCTCCAAGTAGCTGGGACTACAGGCATGAACCACCATGCCTCACTAAGTTTTTTGTATTTTTAGTAGAGACGAGGTTTCACCATGTTGGTCAGGTTGGTCTCAGACTCCTAGCCTCAAGTGATCCTTCCACCACAGCCTCCAAAAGTGCTTGAATTACAGGTGTGAGCCACTGTTCCTGGCCCCCTTCCCCCTAATTTAAACTTCAACACCTCAAACCATGCAGTCTTCCTGTGTGGTCACCATCCTCACACTGACTCTGACCTCTTTCTCTGGACCAATGGGGCTCTTTCACTTTCCCAGTGTTGATACTTGCCTTTCTCAACCCCATCCTGTGTTCCCCAAAGTCCATGTGTTGAAAACCTATTCTCCAATGCAATAGTGTTGAGAAGTGGGGCTTAGGGGAGAGATACCTGGGGGTCCTGAGGCTTCCAACCTCATGAATCAATCATTGCTGTTTATAGAAGGGCTTGGGGCCAGGATTTCCATCTCTTGCTCTCTGGCAATCTTGCCTTCCACCACAAAATGCTGCAGCATGAAGGTCCTCAATAGATGTGTGTCTCTCAATCTTTGACTTCCCAGCCTTCAGGACCGTAAGCAAGAAACCTCTATTCTTGATAAATTACCTCATCTGTGGTATACTGCTACGGCACCACAAAGCAAACTAAGACAATGACTGAAGATGGAAGTGTTTTTGCCCCCAGCAACAAGTTTCAATATTTCACTTGTTTATGGTTGAATTAAAGAAAGGAACTCAGAATAAGCATTTCTTTGCTCAAACGTCATTGGCCAGAAATGTCAACTAAGTGCTAGTTGGATAAATGTACAAATGAGTGATACATATACACTGCGGAATGCTATGCAGCCATAAAAAGGAATGAGATTATGTCCTTTGCAGTGACATGGATGAAGCTAGAAGCCATTATCCTCAGGAAACTAACACAGGAACAGAAAACCAAACACCACATGTTCTCACTTATAGGTGTGAGCTGAACAATGAGAATACATAGACACAAGGAGGGGAACAACACACTCTGGGGCTTGTCAGTAGGCCCTGGGGAGGAAGAGCATCAGGATAAAGAGCTTATGCATGCGGGGGCCACATACCTAGGTGATGGGATGATAGGTGCAGTAAACCACCATGGCACATATTTACCTGTGTAACAAATCTGCACATTCTGCACATGTATCCAAGAACTTAAAATAATATAAAATAAAATTTTAAAAAGATACAAACAAATTCATTTTGAATACACCCAAGCACTCACTAAAAATAGCACTATCAGAAGCGTAGATTCCCAGCATAAGTCACAATGCTGGTAGCTCACATCCACTTCTTTATTGGAAAAAAAAAACAACACAGATTTGAGTGATAACAAAGATAACTCAAATGACCTTGTCCATTTCCTTGTCAATACAGTTTCCAGTGAATGTTTCCTTGAAACCAACATCATCTAGACAGTGTTAAATATGTAAACATACAAAATAAAAAAGAACGTAAATCATAACAGTAATTATATTTACTGGATATTCTAAAACATGCTTGGAGCTGTACTCTACAAGATGAAAAGATTAATGGGCGTTGTGCTCCAACTTTCTTTGTTTTACATAGGTCCTTTGGTATCTCTCAATAAATATTTCCTTTTCCATACAATAAAGGGATCATAGGTACCCAGTCAATTTTATCTGTAGATCTTTCTAGCGATCAGAAAAGACTTAAAGTAGTGAAATTTTCAGTGCTTTTTAAAGTAAATTTGAGATTCTGAGATAACAGACATTGCCAGTCAGTAAGTCAACACAGCTTGAGATATAAGAGTGAAACCATCTTTGCAAAATTATGACTGAGACAGTCAAAGAGATCTAACTTAATTGATTCCATCTTGCTTCTAATCTCCATGCCGTCCTTGTTCATTCCTGGGTGTAGGCTGAACTAACTGGGAGAAATTTAGTTTATAGTTTATAGTTTAAAACAAAGATAATAACAGACTTTTCCCAAAGCAGACCTCCTTCTTGCCTGGGGACTAGATTGCCTTTGTAGGACTAACATTAGCCACAAGATAAGAAATCATTGTTTAGAAGTCATGTAGCTGGAGGCTACAAGATTCTGAGCCTCCCTAAACTGCTCCTAAATTCAGTGCTTGAGATATTTTGCAGACAAACTGGCTCATCTGATCTAGTGCCCCCCCACCCAAGAACTGACTCAGCACAAGAATACAGCTTCAACTCCCTATGATTTTACTCCTGACCAATCAGCCCTCCTGGCTCACAGGCTTCCCCCCACCCACCAAGTTGTCCTTAAGAGCTGGGCTCCCCAATGCTAGGGAGACTGATTTGAGTAATAATAAAACTCCAATATACCACACAGCTGGCTCTGCGTGAATTACTCTTTCTCTATTGCAATTCCCTTGTCTTAATAAATCGACCCTGTCTAGGTGGTGAGCAAGGTGAACTCACTGGGTGGTTACAAGAAGACCTGGTCAAAAGGTAGAATGAAATGAAGAAAGATGAAATCATGAACTGAAAATCTGTGTCTCTGCCCCCCCCCACGCCGAAATTTATATGGTGAAGTCTTAATTCCCACTGCAATGGTACTTGGAGATGGAGCTTTTGGGAGGTAAGTAAGTCATGAGTACAGAGCTCTCATCATGGGATTAGTGGCCTTATAAGCAGAAACAAAAGAGAGATGATGAATCTGTCCACCTTGTGAGGATACAGCAAGAAGACAGCTGTCTGCAGGACAGGAAGAGAGCCCTCACCAGACAGTGGATTTGCTGATGCCTTGACCTTGGACTTCCCAGCCTCCAAGCAGTGTGAGAAAGGAATTTGTGTTGTTTAAGCCACCCAGTATTCTGTTGTATCAGCCTCAGCTAAGTCAGATGAAAAACAGGGGAGAGAAAACAGAGACCACAGAGATCAAGTCTAAGCTGATATCACACGGACAGCATTTCTACCAAGAGCCGTTGAGAATCCTGAGATTCACCTCCACGACTGTCGGCAGTTTTGCCTTCCCCTCTAGTTGACTGTGGGTGGGGTGTTATGGGTTAGTGTTCTAGTTGTTTGTGGCATAATAGTCATGTACTGGAAAGTTAGTTATCTACTTTAGCTAAAAGTTTCATGGCAAAGTAGAATACTAGAATACGTCTCACTTTGCACAGCATAGTTCTCAGAGGTGGTGCTGTTGCTGGAAGCCACATGGGCAGCATTGCATGCAGAACAGCAAGCTGTCAGAAGGAATATTATCCTCTGAGGTAAAGGAAGGAAGAGAGAGGGGAATTTTGTCTACCTTGAAAGAGCCTTGCCTTCCATTTCCATGGTGTGTTGTCAAAATTGAGTATAAGCCCTCAGACCAGTAGCAGTTCGGAGGGACATAGAGCTTGGAGGATGAAGAGAAAGAAGCCCAATTCTCAAAATCAAGGGAGGTTTTTAGGGGTCCTCAAAAGAGGACAGCTCCGTCTCTCCATGAAGGGGAAAGTGAGTTTCCAAACTTAGTAAACACATTATGAGCAGACTCAAAGAAACTAGAATTCAGGTACAACTCCCCAGGAGTCGGGTGACTTCTCTGTTCTGTTTCCTTATTTTCAACATGGATCTAGTCATATCCAGTTTACAAAGTACTTGTGAGAATTGCAATAGACCATACATGAAAAACTTCTGATACACTTCAATGGCTCAGAAAGTAATCGTGCCTCTTTCTCTGGCATGCTAAAACTTGGGTTAGAAATGTTGATTTGTTTCAAAACTATTCTAGAAGTGGCATAACATAATTTCATAATACAAATTGGATTTTGAAACAAAACCTTCCAATGACTAGGCTGTAACTTTGTACATTTTTTGCAAACATCAGGCTTTTACAGATCTTACCTCATTCTACATCTTACCTCACTCAAAGAGGCTGTTATTCAATAATTAATGGATGCAAGAGATATGTTGAATCATTATTGTTTAAAATGCACTGAGATAATGTTCTGGGCACTGAAAGCAGGCTGGTGAACAAGACGTGTTTTTTCTACCTTTATGTAGCTTAAAATAGACTGGGGAATTATGTTATATGAGGAGTACTCAGAAATACTTAGAGGAAAGCCTAACATGCTGGTCTGGGAACATCCCCTTAGAACAATAGTGATGGTCTTCTGAGAGATGACGTATACATTGAAAAGGAATAGATGAAGATGGACATGGGGGGATGCAGGGAAAGGGAAGCATGACCCAGGAAGTTAATATCCTATGCCACATCCTGAGGAAGAAAGGATCCTGGTGTACTTTGGGACTGCAAGTGGTTCATTACTGCTTAAAAAGTGGAGTCAGAGGCAAAGAGCCACAAGGGGTGAATCTATAAGCTATAAGTAGTAGAATGAGTGGATTAGGGTGGGGGAGAAAAACAAAGATTTAGACACAAATCCAAAACATTCTACAAGGGTTGCAATTCCTACAGACACACAGGGAAGCATTCTGCATGAGTTCATTTGAGTGGCACAAAGAGAAGCCATTTGAAAATGACTACTCTGTTATTAAATATAGAATTCGATGGCTTCTGTGGAAAAAAATAGGCAAGGAAGGAATGGGCTGAGGTGAGTAAATAACAAGCTCAAGCTCAGAAAGCTTTTTGGATTTCAGAAATGTTATCACAAGAAAAAAAGATCTGCTTTGAAATCTTTATAAAGGAAGAGTAAAATCTAGAGAGATCAACACAGCAATATGTAAGATGATTGGAGATGGTAGATACCAAGGTGAAGAAAATGGATGGAGCTTTTTTTAATGATGAAAGAATGTATTAGATTTATTGAGGGGTACAGCACCCTGCAAAACATCACTGTAAGCTACGAAGAGTGGTTAGGGACTAAGGAAATGAAGACCAATAAAGGCGGGGGAGTAAATATTGAGGACACTGCAGGAAAAACTTTCCTAAGCTGAGAAAATAATTGAGTTTGGTGACTAAGAGTGCTTGCCAAGAATTTCATGGAAAAGGAAAGAATCATATACATGCATTCAACCAGGAAATACAAGTGACCTAAAAAATGGAAGAAAAAAATAGCTTGTCCTCGGGTGTTTTCCCCGAAAAAAATGTCATAAGGTGATTTAAAAATTATGCAGAGCTGTTAAGGAAAAAGACTGTGGGACGTCATTTGTAGGCATAGTTCATTTCATCTCTGAAAGTAAAGCAAATAAATAATAGTGGGAAAGGGTCAATAATTTAAATATCTACTCTGTGTACATGTTTGAATATGTCACATTACATCAGTCTGAATGGATTATTATGCATATCAAAAATAAACATTGTGAAAAGCATGTAGAAATTTAGGAAATGCAGTATACCATATTATGTACTAACCAGTAAAATACAATTTTATACGAATATGAATATGATAGCTATGCATAAAATATACCTGAAAAAGAAAATGAGATGAAATATAACCACATGTTAATAGTAACTGTCTTTCAGGGAAACTTACTATGATGCTTTTATTTTTTTCCCTCTTCAATATGTGAAATGCAAACTTTTGGCCGGGTATGGTAGCTCACCCCTGTAATCACAGCACTCTGGAAGGCCGAGGCGGGAAGAAGGCTTGAGCTCAGGAGCTTGAGACCAACTGGGGTAACAAAGTGAGATTCGTTTCTGCAAAAAAAAAAAAAAAAAGGAAAGAAAGAAAAATTAGCCAGGCGTGGTGGTGTGCACCTACAGTTCCAGCTACTTGGGAGGCTGACGTGGGAAGATCACTTGAGCCCAGGAGGCAGAGGTTGCAGTAAACCAAGACTGAGCCACTGTACTCCAACCTGGGCAACAGAGCCAGACCCTGTCTCAAAAAAAAAAATGTAAAGTTTTTCATAGCTAGCCTGCATTAATTTCATGTAGAAAAACAAAACTTTATTACTTAATTTATTAATGTTTTGTTAGTCCGTAAATTTATGCAACAGATATTTATGCAAATCATCTTTAAAATATTAACAGATAATTACGCAAATCATCTTAAAAATAAAATCATGTATTTTCAAGAAGTTCATGAGCTAGCAGGAAACCTGGATGTGATCACAACCCCATAGGCGCTGATCCCTCCCTTTGCTTTTCTACTTTCTAGCCTCTACTTGTGTCTGACCATTTCTGCGTGGCTTCACCGCTCTTTTATTTCCCCCCTCATCTCTTCTCTTTCTCTCTACCTTATAGCTTCTGCTGCTATCTCTTAAGCTTGGGCTTCCTAGAGTGTTGTATCATATGACCCCTATGGTTTCTGTTTTTCCTTCCTTGTTCTGTCTCCCGCATTTGGGTGAACTCAGTTCTCACTCTTTAACACTGGACTTTCCCAGTGTGTTTTTGTAGTTAATACTTCTAGAAGGAGCCTACCCCTAGTCTGTGTCATCTCTTCATACCAGACTGCATCTGATGTGTCTGGCCTTGTTTTTCCTCTTAAGTCATATTTCCCTCCCCCTTGGTCCTATCCACAGCACTCGGGGGGATGAAAACAAGAACTGTTCGTAGTAGATCCTTCAACAGGGGGTGTAGCCAGGGCAGGGGTTATGGCATGGCAATCCTCCTCATGATTGAAAATCAATACAGAAAACCATTGGCTGTCCTAATAACAGACATTTAGCTAATTGCTATTACTCAACATGAATCATGGTGTCACCGTTTAAGACACTGAGCTGTGGAGGATGAAAACAAATCCTCGCCTCTAATCATATCTAATTTTCTTCTCCCTCCTTGTTTTCCCTTGAAATCATTGGATGGCTTTTAAAAAACCTATGTTCATTAGATACAGGAATTACTGAAAACATTTATAACGATACTCTTGATTGAGTAATGTGCTACATGCCTGACACCCATTTAGTTATAGGAACAACCTTATGAGGCTAGTATTACCATTACTGTGTTATATATAAAGGAAACTGAGCTTAGAAAAGTGACATGAATTACCAGGGTTGTGTGGCTTGCAAGTGGCTGTGTCATGGCTGGAACTCAGGCTCGGTGGCTTCCAAAGCATAACATACCCTTGCCTGTACCATCAGAATGCACTGTGGGACTGGAACAGTGTCTCACCCCTCTAATCCCAGAGCTTTGGAAGGCCAAGGTGGGAGAATCACGTCAGGCCAAGAGTTGGAGAACAGCTTGAGAAATATAGTGAGACCCACAATCTCTATAAAACAATCTCTATAAAAATAAAAAGTTAGCCAGGCATGGTGGCAGGCACCTGTCTGTAGTCTTAGTTACTCTGGAGGCTGAGGTGGGAGGATCAATTGAACCCAGGAGCTGCAGGCTGCAGTGAGTTATGATCACAGCACTGCACTCCAAGCTGGGGACAGGATAAGACCCTGTCTCTAAAAAAATAAATATAATAATAAAGAATGCATTGTGACACAGAACACATATATATCAATGTGAGAGATACACACGAATTAGACATTTCTGAATTTTCTGGGCACTTCTGATAACAAAAAATGAATTTGCTAATGCCTTTCCCAGAAGGAAAAAAAGTGTATAATTTGAACCTAGCACAGAGATGAAGAGACGATAGAGACTTATCATGAGTTACAAGTATGGGATGAGTGGTAGTTGGCCACCTGCATCTACATTGGTAGAGATTCTCCTCTCCATGTCTTTGCGCACCTTTGTCTGTGCTAATAAAAGTGGAGTTTGTAGAATAAGTACATGTCTCTGGCTTTCCATCATTTTATCTTCACTCTTCCGAACACCCTACATATCTACACATGCCTGATCACGCCAATTATGAAACAAAACCAAGACATAACTGGAAGCCACAATCACTTGAAAAACAAATACTTCAGCTTCATTCATTGAAGACAATGTTCATGAACAACTTGATGAGCACATATAGGTGGGAATAAGCTATGCTGAATGCAATTGAGTTTCCCAAGTTTAAGAGGCAAGACTAGGAATTTGAGACTATGCCCTGTGTGCACATAAACTGCTGAGTAAATGATTGAAGACAATTATCCAAATAATTGAAAAGAAATACAAAAGTTTCTGCCAGAAATAGCAACTTCACTTTTTGACAGTGCCATGTTTTATCTTGAATTAAAGACAAGAAACACACCTATACGCAGGTGTCAATTTATTTCTACAAGGGGCCTAGATTCATTGTTAAAATGTGTTCTTTAATAAGAAGTGCAATAAATCAAAGCACAACTATTGCACAGTAGAAGAAGACAGGCTGTGAACCTTTACTAATGTTGTGTTTTCTCCCCCCAACTCAGACATTCTTGTTGGTGCAAGTCCCTGGAAAACTGTCAAGCATCATGCAAGTGTAGGCATTAGTACCATTCCACTTCACTTAGATTATTTCTATTTGGTTTTTGTATTATTTAGAGTGCAACTAATTTTATTATTTTTATTCATGAAAGTGTGCATGAGAATATTCCAGTGCAATTAATGTCTGCCCCAAACCATTGGCAATTACTAAAAAAAATATGTTCTGTCTCAAGAGGTTAATAATAATACTAAGTTCTATCAAAGAAAGGAAGAGGCATGCAATTAGAAAGTTCTGATTAAGGCAGAGGGGTTGCTGGGTGTTCCTCCAGTACCTGCTTACTACCTGTTCCACTGCCTGCAGGTGTGTCCCTGTGGGATTTTTCATACTACTCCCTTCTCTCTGCACTACCTCAGTCCTTATGTGATCACAGCTTACTCTCCTTTATTCTTCAAAGCACCTGCACAACAAAGCTGCTGTGTGGAACCAGCCCGAACATCAAAATATAAAACAACCTCTTTCTTCCCACATCTCCTTGAGTTGTAGAAAGGTGCAGAGAATGTCACTCCCAACTTTACAAAAGAGAGAGAGATGGAGAGCCTACACACTTGTAACTTGCCTTAAGCCCTTTGAAGAGGATAAGGCCTTCCAAGGAGAAATGAGATATGCAATTAGGGAGGGAAGGCCAGCCTTTACAATAGCAAATACAACAATATCAGCTAAAATGTTAAACAATTTTTATAGGTCCACTGTGCACGACCATGTCGATCTGAAATAGCTGCAAGTCCCTCTAAGGAAAAATTTTGAAAGACTTTGAAATGAAATGGATGTCCTAACTACCTCATCCATGTGGGTTATTTCTGCCTCCATTGGCCTTGACCAGGCTATTTTATGACTGTCTAAGTTATAGAACCCCAATAGCAAAGCAAGTAATTTCTGTCCAAAGCGATGCAAATCATGTCCTGTGGGATGCCATTGATTTTCAGCACGTGAATTTTCCCAGTGTGATATTTTCTGGATGGGTCAACTTGGCTACACCATGCAACAGGAAACAAATACTACCAGCTGGTCATTCACACAACCATTTGTAGATTCGTTTTAGTGTTCTTTATTGGGCCAAAAATATGCAAACTGATTGTCTGTTTTACCAATTCCTCATTAACTAATAAGTAAAATAAAATATTTAGCACATGCTTACTTTATATCTTCATGACAGTCTGGAATTTACCTTTTAAAAAATTTTAATATCCCTAGGATCCCAGACACAAAGGAAAGGTTTCCATCTACTGTCCATCTCTCGACAGGGCTCATTATGTTCTCATGAGAAAGCTTGGAGGCAGGGAAGGAGATACGAGAGAGCCCACCTCAATGACGTAGGCATGCGGTGCATGGTGGCTCATACCTGGAATCCCAGGCACTTGGGAGGCCGAAGTGGGAGAATTTCTTCAGCCAGGAGTTCAAAACCAGCCAGAGCAACACAGCGAGACCCTGTAGCTCCAGCTACTTGAGAGGCTGAAGTGGGAAGATTGCCTGAACCCAGGAGTTTGAGGCTACTGTGAGCTCGGATAATGCCCACTGTACTCCAGCATGGGTGACAGAGTGAAACTCTCTTTCTTTAAAAAAAAAAAAAAAAGGTGCAGGCCTGAAAATGACCAGCAGTTTCACTGTCAATAAAAAATGCAGTCATTTTTCTTAATGATTTCTGAGAAGATTTCTAAAAAAACCACAAAGTCCCACTGTGATGATTAATATTGAGTTTCAACTTGATTGGATTGAGGATGCAAAGTATTGCTCCTGGGTGTGTCTGTGAGGGTTTTGTGAAAGAAAATTCACATTTGAGTCAGTGGACTGGGAGAGGCAGACCCCCTCCCCTCAATCTGGATGGGTACCATCTCATCAGCTGCCAGCACAGCCAGATCAAAACCAGGAAGAAGAATGGGAAAGACTAGACTGTCTGAGTCTTCCAGCCTTCATCTTTCTCCCATGCTGGAAGCTTCCTGCTCTTGAGCACCAGACTCCAAGTTCTTCAGCTTTTGGACTCGTGGACTTACAGCAGTGGTTTGCCAGGGGCTCTTGGGCCTTCAGCCACAGACGGAAGGCTGCACTGTCGGCTTTCCTCCTTTTGAGATTTTGGGACTCAGACTGGCTTACCAGCTCCTCAGCTTGTAGACAGTCTACTGTGGGACTTCATCTTGTGATCCTGTGAGTCAGTTCTCCTAATAAATTCCACTTCATATATTCATCTATCTTATTAGCTCTGTCCCCTCTAGAGAGCCCTGACTAATATACACACTAACTTCCCTGACTCCTTCACTCATTGCAAGCAACGACTTAAATGTCTGAAAAGAGTTGCAGCAAATGATATCAACCCTTGTAGCCCAGGTAAGACCCTTCCTTCATAGCCAGGGCAAGGATAGAAGACAAATCCTTTCATTTTAGAAAAGGAACAGAGAACTCATCTGACCCCAATATCTTATTCTAATATCAAGCAGTGCTCTGCTACCTCTGGGGAAAAGAGCATTAATTTCCTCCCACCATGGCCAACCACAGATTCCTCCCTTAGTTTGGCGGCTTTGGAAGGGAGAAAAACTCACGTCCCATCCCTGAGAACAAAGGACCAGCCTCAGTCAGAGGCTGGATTAGGAAAATAGAACCTACTCTCACTCCATCCCCATCACCAGCAGAGCACAACCCATGAAACAACAGCAGTGAGCTGCTAGGGAAGGTGGGGGAGCACAAAGGGATGTCTCTCCGGGATGCAGGGGCAGGAGAAGCCAAAAGCTGAGGGGAGAACAGAAACAATGAGGAAATCATCCTGCCTCTTAGATTCCACCCTAAACCCCCACGGTAACAGCCACTTACTCCTGGACGAATGTTAAGCCTGGGATGCAATGGGGTTTATCATACCGATAACCAAGACCAGCTGGGTTCACTGTCCCCATTATAGGGGAAAATGCAATTATATTTCCACTTTTGCTAGATTCATTGACACTCAATCCACACTTAGAAGGACCCCCGTCCCGACACTTAGTTTTTAATGTTTTCCTGCTGCCAGTTTAAAATTATATATATATATGTATATGATACAGTGTCTCGTTCTATTGCCCAAGCTGGAATGCAGTGGGTGGGAACATATCTCACTGCAGCATCAAACTCCTGGGCTCCAGGGATCTCCTGCCTCAGCCTCCTGAGTAGCTAAGACTACAATCCCAAGCCATCACACCCAACTAATTTTTTATTTTTACTTTTGTAGAGATGGGGCCTTGCTATGTTGACCAGGCTAATACTATTTTTGAACAAGAGGCTCAGCATTCTCATTATGTACTGAGCCCTGAGCAAGACAGAGTTGATAGTGGTTTTCTGCTATTCTGCATGCAAATGCCAGCATTCAACCCATTTGAACAGAAATTCCCATACTGTGGTTTGGGAAACCTTGCCTGTCCGCAAGACCCTTTCAAGGAGTCCTGAGGGTCCCAGCCTGTTTCTTAATAGCCCCAGACAGTGTTGCCTTTTCTGCCCCGCCTCACTCATTGCCTCCTGAGTTAACAGTAAAGTTTTCCAGAGGCCACATGACATGTGATATTACAGCAGATTGAATGCAGAAGCAGATAAGAAAATCCAGCTGTCTTTGATCAAGCCCACTAAAAAGATTAGTGCAACTACAAAACAATGTGGTCTGACTCACTGGTTTTTAAAAATTGTTATTTTTAGTAATAAATACTTCACATGGTTTTAGCTTTTTGTTTCTACATTGATAAATATAACCTACATTATAAATGTTATGTGAGGTCCTCAGTCATTTTTAAGAGAGTAAGATATTCTTAAAACCAAACATTTTGAAGAGTGCTTAATTAAAGCAGATATGCTTCTAACTTGCTCCCTATATCAAAAATTTGAAAACGGTTAAAACACTCTTTCCCTGAGCTGATTTGTGTTGACTTGAGAATCTATGCATGAACCTTGACTGACCTCGAGGAAGACCTTTGCCCTTCTTTGCTGAAAGATACTCCATCATTTCTAAATTGTAAGGACCCAAATGACACGTTATAGAGATTTCAGAATATTTAACTGCTTCTCTTCTATGGTGGCTGAAGATTACAACAATGTATTAAGAGTAGGTGAGTGAAGATGACAATAATATAAGAGAAGGTATAATGGAAAGGAAATGAGTATATACCAAGAAAGGAAACACGATTTTATATGTGCATAAATGTACATGTTTTCTGCTCTAGTAAGATAATTACTGGTGTGGAATTGGTAAGCCATAAGAAACTTCTATTTTCACTGAGTTTTAGTGAGTAGGATTCATACTAGTTATTGTATCAAAGAGCTCCGCATCTCAGTGCAACAAACATTTCCTTCTACCATATACAGAGATGTCCCTGGTCTAATGGTCCTGGGTGGCCTTTCTCTACAGCAGGTATTTTAATGTGTACACGATTCATCAGGCGGTCTTGTCTCAATGCAGATTCTGATTCAGCAGCTCCAGGATGAGGTTGAGACTGCGTATTTTAATGTTTTATGTTTTTTATTTGGAGTACCTGAGAAATTTTGTTACATGTATATAACTCATGGGGATCACATTGGATATTTAGGGTGTTCATCATTTGGCTGCACTACATTTTTGCTGAGTACAGTTACCCTACTCTGCTATCAAGCTTCAAATTTATTCCTTCTATCTTACTGTATACTTGTCCTTAACCCACGTCTCTTCATCCCGTCTCCTCCCAATCATGCTTCCCAGTCTCTGTATCTGTTTTTCCACTCTCTCCTATCATGGGTTCAAATTTTTTAGCTCCCCACATGTAAGTGAAAGCATGCAGCATTTGTCTTTTTGCACCTGGCTTATTTCATTTAAAATAATAACCTCCAGTCTCACCCATGTTGCTGCCAAGAGACACAATTTCATTCTTTTTTATGACTCAATAGTATTCCATTGTGTCTATTTTCTTTATCCATTCATCTGCTGTGGACATTTAGGTTGATTCCATATGTTTGCCATTATGAATAGTGCTGTTATCAACATGCAAGTGCAAGTATTTCTTTGACATGTTGATTCCTTTTTTCAGGGACAGGTAGGTACCTAGTAGTGGGATTATGGGATAAATGATAATTGCATTTTTAGATTTTTTGTAAACCTCCATGCTGTTTTCTATAATGGCTATTCTAGTTTAAATTCCTACCAACAGTCAATAAGAATTCATTTTCTCCGAATCCTCACTGACATCTGTTCTTTTTCTTTTTAAATTTTTTTTTCGGAAAATTGCATTTTTTCAGAAAATTTTTGCTAAAAAGTCCATGTTTCATCTCAGTGCCAAGAACTAGGTGTTTAGGTGCCTAGGATGCAAAAGAAACAAGCCCAGTGAATTTGAAGGGCCGTGCGAAAAAAGTGTCTTAATCCATTTTTATATGACTGCCTAAAACACAGTTATATTTTATAAAATGTAAAAATTAAATATGGACAGTCTCAAAATCTGTTTAAATAAAGTTTTAAGTGATTTACATTGTATTTTGCTATCAAGACACTAAAAGATTTGATTAAAATTTTATCTACTTTGCTATCTGCTGTTTTATGCAATTACTATCCCCTTGGATAGTTCCTCTCTTTTATTATTCCTTAAAGGAAAACTGCAAAGATAATACATGGATAAAGCTGAAGGATTTTATAACCAGGCAGTTTTCTCAGTTTTACAACGCTTGCACTTTGACAAAATTTTGAGTCAGAAAATTGAGGTTAGTTTTGAGAGAAAAATGCTAAATTGAACACTCAGTGCTGGTTATCTCTGATTACTACTTGGGAGGATACACAGAAAAACACATTCTTTTGGTAAATAGATGGTTTCTGAATTGTTGACCCCATCACAGATTCCTATACTACCTCGATACATGTGTTATAATACAGAAACCACATGGCCCTTGATGGCTGACCAGAATATATTATATCTGCATCTACATGAGGTTATTATGGAATGTGGTCTAAATCAAATGGGAAGAGAAGTCATACTGCATGGGACCCTTCAATAGTCACTGACCCTGGCATCAATCTCCATATTCCATCAAGAGACTGTCTCTTGAGCAAAGGCTGCATGTGTGTGGAAACTCAGCCTTGTGGGAAAAAGTGCCTAGGCTTTGAAAAGGCAAAATATACCACTTATATTCTGAGATATACAGATAAATATATCCAGAAATATTATTTAAATGTCTGTAGAACTATAGCAGACCCATTTTCTTTTCTAGTAGAAGTGTTATCTTTACCTAAGAAATCTAAGGATGGCAATGCTGGAGGGGGAGGGTGTTTTAGGGAACTTTTATAGAAAGGCAAATGTCAAAATCATTTAACAAGAATAAACTTAAAAACCACACACAGTGGCTCACGTCTGTAATCCCAGCACTTTGGGAGGCTAAGGGAGATGGATTGCTTGAGCCCAGGAGTTTGAGATCAGCCTGGGCAACATACAAAACCCCCTTCTCTCCAAAAAAAAATTTTTTTAATTAGGCAGGCATGGTGGTGCACACCTGTGGTGCCTGCTACTCTAGAGGCAGAGGTGAGAGAATCACTTCAGCCCAGGGGGTTGAGGCTGCAATGAGCTATGATCACAGCCCTGCACTCCAGCCTGGGCAACAGAGCAAGACCATGTCTCTTAAAAAGAAGAATAAATTTAAGGAGAGAGAGGGCAGATCAAACTTACTTGAAGTGAGAGTCATTGACAATTCAGGAATGAAATGTATCCAAACAAAATTGAGTTCCAAAATGTGGCAAGCATGATAAAGAAAAAAAAAAAAAAAAAACCTATTCCCCCTGTTACTATACATATCTCAAAGAGGAGCTTTTTTATTTCTTGGTAATATTTCATACTGACAAAGCGAAAAGGAAGCAAATGTTGTTGTTGCAAAGAATTAAACATAGCTTGGATCATTCAATCTCCCGTGAAGAAAATAAATAGGAACAAGGGTAAAAATGAGAGAGAAATGCTGCTGTTTTTTAAACCACACAAAAATGTCTGATATGGTTAGGCTGTGTCCCCATCCAAATCTCATCTTGAATTGTAGCTTCCCATAATCCCTACCTGTCATGGGAGGGAGCCAGTGGGAGGTAACTGAATCATGGGGCGGGTTTTTCCTGTGCGGTTCTCATGATAGTGAATAAGCCTTGGAAGATCTGATGGTTTTATAAAGGGGGAGTTCCCCTGAACATGCTCTCTTGCCTGCTGCCATGTAAGACCTGTGTTCGCTCCTCCTTCACCTTCCACCATGATTCTGAGACCTCTCCAGCCAGGTGGAACTGTGAGTCCATTAAACCTCCTTTTCTTTATAAATTACCCAGCCTCCAGTATTTCTTCATAGCAGTACAAAAATTTACTACAGTGTCCCATCATAGAAAATAATTTAAGTTCCATTCTTTACCTGGATTTATGTCATTTTATCTTTTTATAAATGGATACAGTAAATTTTACTCTCTTAAGCCCTAGTAATTTACCAATAGATGAGCATAGTATATATAATATGAGTGTGTTTTAACTCAGATGGGCAGCCATTTCTGTCTTACACAATACATTCCTGAAAATCAACACTAAAGTTGGATATGAGAAAATCAAACAATAACTTACCCACTAAAAAGAGAGCTTTAGGTCCATAAACAAAATTGCATATTAAAATATCCCTTTCAGGGAAAAAAAAACCTTGATGACACTGTTCCATCATTTCACACTTGCTGTTTAGTTTTGTTCTTTTTCTTTAGAACAGCAGTGGTGGGCTTAAGCCCTATAAGGTAGAGATTCTAGATTTTTCATCTCACTGAAGGATTTTTACTTCTGTTCCAATCTCTTTGACTTTTTGAGAGATATTTCATATTATAACAGTAGCATGCTAGTTTTTCCATTCCCTATGCTTTAAGAAATAAAATTTTAGAGACAAAATCAGTACGATATTCAAAGAACCTTCTTAGCATCACTGTACAAAGGCAAAGAGTCTATCAAAAAGTTACCACTGACTGGCAGGAATACTATTCAACAGAAGCCTGTGGTTCTCCATGATCAGATAATACAAGAAAGCACAGTTTTGCATATTCACACAAAGGTATAGATGTAAGTATATATAAACACAATGATACATACATGTGTGGATAGCTAAATACTTATATATACAGTATGCATACATTTTTAAGTACTTTTCAAATTAAACAGAAAAATGTTAATATTCCAGTTACTAGCAGTGTCAAGGACTATCTAGTTTCATACTTGAATGAGGGTCTACATGTCATATCCAACAAAATGTCCATCGAGTCTTTGTGATTTGAGGGAGGGAGCTTTATGGCCAGGGAGTGTGATCTCACAGTTGACTAAGTTCTAGGTTTTGAGTTCCACTATAGAATCTGGAGTTGGACTGTAGTCTACCAGAAATGATGAGCTAAAAGTAAGGAAAGTGAGGAAACATTCATCTCCCTCATGAACGCTTTGCCCTGCTATGGTCAAGAGAAATAATTCCAACAATCCCTGTGGATGGCTTAGGGGATGACTTTGCTACATCAGTCTTTTCTTCCTTTAACTGAATGAGAGGGTCCTTTGACCTCCAGTGTGACCCACAAAAGATTTTGAAGGAGATAATAAGGACTGATTTAAGAGAAATAGAAATGTCTTGTGAATGCAATCTGCAGCAATTGATTGAAAGAAGGTTCATGGTATGGAAGGTTAAAGAGCCCCATGAACAAAGGAACAACAGCAAGAAACATAAGATATGTGTAGCAAAGAAGACGTGTTTGAACCATACTGAGAGCTTGGAAATGCAGTCGAAGGCCAGATGGTGAACAAATTTAAACACAAGCTTGAGAAATTGTCTTTGAGAGCATTGTCTTGAGCATAGCCCAAAATTCTGGAAGAAAGTGAGTCAAAGTCATGAAGATATCCTGGAATCCTGCAGACTGTGGCTTGGCCACCTTTCACTTGGGGTGGTCTGGGAAACTTTGTATCTTCACTGGCCCTCCGTCTTATAATCTGTAAAGTAAAAGTGATGGGACTGTTGTAAAAATTAAATGTGAGTTCTGTGTAAGATATCTTTTACATGGTAGGCATCCATTAATGTAGGCTTATTATGATATTGCTGAGACACATTCCTTGAGAACATTCCTCACTGGGAGACGGGTAGAACAATGAAGGAGGTAGACTTGTGGAGAATGGTGGGGGTGAGGGTATGTAGGAGTTAAGAGTGCAAAGAGGTCTTGAAATTAACCAGGATTTGAGATTTTGTAACACGGGTGCAAGGAAAGAGAAAAAAGCCAACATATATCTGACAAATAATTTCTGACAAAACCCCAATGACTTAATATCTATATTTTAGAAACAAATTGTTTATATTTTAGGAGAACCACTGGATATAGTAATGGCTTAATCAAAGGCATTGAAATAAAATTTTAAGGGTAATAGAAATTTTAGTCATTTGTATAGCCAAAACAGTAACTTTATCATCACATCATCATCATCACCATCGTCATCATCACATGAGGTCGGTTGTATCTATCATTATGGAAAGCATAGGAATGATTATCTATTAATTTGGGGGGGGGTAAAAATTAACATCCTTGATATGCTTTGGCTGTGTCCCTACGCAAATCTCATCTTGAATTGTAGCTCCCATAATTCCCACGTGTTGTGGGAGAGATCGCTGGTAGATAAATAAATCGTGGGGGTGGTTCTCGTGGTATTAAATTAGTTTCATCAAGATCTGATGGTTTTATAAGGGGTTTCTCTTTTAACTTGGTTCTCATTCTCTGTTGCCTGCTGCAATTTAAGACATGCCTTTCACCTTCCACCATGATTGTGAGGCCTCCCCCAGCCATGTGGAGCTGTGAGTCCATTTCACTTCTTCCTCTTTATAGATTACCCAGTTTCATGTCTTATCAGCAGCATGAAAACAGACTAATACAATCCTTAACATAGAAGAAGGACCTGGCCATCTGTTCTGTCTGTAAACAATCCTGTACCTTCATCATGGACCTATGAAACATTTAACCACCTCCTCATTTTTCAGGTATGATATTAAGTGTTCCTTCCTGTGCAAAATTCCTATTCCTCCAATATTGTCTATTGTTGTTAATTTTCTTCTGTGTATAGATGGCAATACTGATCATGGTTTGTAATTTCCTGTTGTCTGATAAATTTCTGGCTACCTCCTGGGCTAGACAGACTTTAAAATGACCCCCAACAATCTGCACTTTCTAGTTTGCACTTTCTTGTACAGTCCTCTTCCACTGAATGTACCCAGGACGATGGGATATAAACTCTATGCTTACTTCATGCTACATAAAACTCCATCTTGCTAGTCCATTCCCTCTAGAGACTTTCTCTCCCATGGACATTGAAGGAGCCAGTATTCATGTGAGCTGAGGACAGCCCATAAGAGTGGAGGGTGTCCCCGATCCCATAACCAGCAAGAATCTGGGCTCTCAGTTCTGCAGGCACAAGGAAACAAAATCTGACAACAGCATGCCTGAGGTTGGGAGTGACTTCTTCCCAAGTTCAACCTCCAGATGAGAACTCAGCCCAACACTTTAATGTGAGCCCTCATAGACTCTTAGAAGAGGACTCAGCTAGCCTCTCCCTGAATTCATGACCCACAGAAACTGTGAGATTATAAATGCATATTGTTTTAAGTTTGGGGTAAGTCACACTTACTATACAGGCAAAAAGAGCACCCATCTATGGCACTGTATGTTCAGTTCAGTGTAGGCCACTAAACACTAGAGATCTTAATAAGGATATCTTGTAGGATGGGTGACTGGATAAATGACCTTAATGAAGAAAGAAGGGAGAAAGTAGTGAATTGGAAATGAATTGCATTGAATTCTTGCAAGGATTTGTTCAGTCTCGTTGCTGAGCTTTTCTGATGCCAGTAGAATCTCTGCACCTAAGACAATTGTAGTACAAACTCATTCACTTTCAGTCAACAGACATCACTGAGCGAGTAAGAGCTTCAGATCTGGATTTGGAAGGGAAAGGCTGGAACCCTAGTTCTGCTGTTTACCAACTACTGATACTACCAAAACATTAAACCTCCTTCTACTTTATTCTCTTTAGTTTGAACGGGGCAGATAATAAAGCCTCACAGAAAATAAATTAACCAACATATGCAATGGAAAGACAGTTCTGAATGTATTTAAGAAGGTTGTCCACATCCAAAGCCCATGATCAACGTGAATTGACTTCCTCTGTTTCTTTTCCAGAAATATTAAGGAACATTATTAATCAGTTGCAGCAAACCCTCAATTATGACTCTCCTTAATACAAAATTAATCTGGTGTGTTCTACTCCATATATCCTATTGTTTCCCTGAGTATCTTTTTTGTTACTCTTATGGAGAAAGGCAACAAATATTAAACTGCTTGATATCACAGGGGTTTTGATAAATGGCGAGATCTCTCTGTTTCTCTATTTCTATGGCTAGTAGTTCTTCAAATTGCTAGGTACAGTGTTTTGCCCATAGGATAGACTCATTCATTCAATCACCCATTAAATAAACATACACTAAGGACATCTGTTGTGCCAAACATGGTGACAGACTCTGATTTTTAAAAATAGAAAAAATGACTGTAACTCCAGAGAGCTTTCCATTCTTCTGAAATCCAAAATTAGGCTTTGAGATCTTTTAGTTGTATCAGTAACAAAATTCTATAGCATAACTGAAGAAGGTCAGACCAGGGCTGGCCGGGGTGCCATCTTAATCCAAGCACTATTCCCATTTATATAATAAATAATACTTCCGTAGACAAAACTTCATCTTCCTATACTTGTAGGAAGAATCACACAAGTATATTTTGTATATTCTCCCAGATTTTGCTCTGAATCACTATGGCCACGTTTTTTATTGATATTCAATGACTTTTCATATTAACACCACTTTGGAATACGTGCTCTTAAAGATGATACTTCTAAGAGATTGTGTGTTTTCATGATTAGTACATGGCTACTTTCATCTAACCCCTTAAACTGAACTTTTGATGAATGTTGTGAAAATGGATCAATTAATTTTATTGATGTCATGGTTTGCTTAAGAAGGAGAATGAAAGCAATTCATATTTTATGGATGAAAGGGAGCACAGTCTTGCAATCTATGAATTTACATTAAAAACAAACATACTAAGTACAGATGATAATTTTTTAAAAACTTGATAAAATATATGTAGGGACTCTGTAGCTCTAAGCCATTAGAAAGACAGGTTTCCAGCATTGAACATGTATGAGCCGCTTCTTCTTCAAAGATTATGGGTCACTTATTTCTTTCTATTCTTGGTTTCCACTAACTAAATAGATTCCATTCGGTTATTTAACTTCAATGATAAATAAATCTGAACAAATACTGCCATCATAAATCAGTCACCCAGTAACTGGAATCCCATGTTCACTAGAGCATATCATGTAGGGTTTAAGAGAAATTTATGATGTATTTCACAGTCTCTGGAACTGGAAAAAATAGAAAAGGCAAATTATCTTGTTTGGCAATTTCAAGGCATCCCTGGGAGATGTCCAGTTGTTGTTTTACCAGCACATTGTGGTTCTACTGATGACTTAAGTCCACAATTCAATGTACTTTTGAATATATTAGAATGACAAATTGAGATTTCATTGTTGTAACAAAATGCCTTTAAAGACTTTTGTTTTATTAACATAAAAAGAAAGAAACCTTTTTGAAACAAAATAATTTAACAATGATGAGAGGAGGCGGATGTGAAATTCTGACTTCCAAGCTGCACAGTGCCCCGACGTACCTGCTGGATTTTGTAGCAACTGGAATCGGAGACCAGCATTAAAGGATGTTTGTTCATCCAAAGTTGTCCAAACCTGCTACCTCCAGGACTTTTATGCAACTCTTTTTCTTTTATTCTTTGACGCCAGTTTGGTCTATAACATCCTCAGAAATATGATCTCTCTCTCTCTCTCTTACTGTCTTTCACTTTCTTGGAAAATCTGGGTTGTATAAATGCCGCAAAAATATTTGCATCAAACTGTTAGAGCACTGGATGTTAAAACACTTATTTTACAACTTAACCCACTGCTTAAATTGCACTGCCAACATTGCAGAGATTAAATTACAACTCCCAGAAACATGGACACACTAGAACTTAATGAAGAAGGGTCTACTGAGATATATATCTTTTATATTGCTTCCAACCAAAGCTGCTCATGGTGAATACTTCTGGAAGTTCGTTAAAAAAGCAAAGAAGAGAAAGAAAGCAAGAAACAGCATCACAGCAATGGGAGTTATATAATTCTCTGGGTTATTTTTAGAATCCTTTCCAGGGTGTGAAAAATAACGGATGTAAGAATTAAATTAATAAGGTGCATATAGTTTCTTAGTAACACAGTGAGCTTTCAGATCAGTGGGGTGTGCCGTCTCTGCATCTATAAGAAAAAGCCTTGCAGAACATTAGCCTTGCTTTAACAATGCTCGGCAAATGTCATGTTGTTTCCCCCTCTTTATGTTCAAGCTTAGGAAGTGCATCAGAAAGAGGGGGAACTGATTCACTCTCTCAATAATTTGCGAGAAGGCTTTCCCCTCCACTGCTCAGGAGTCCTCAATTTTCTTGCATACATGCCTAGCAAATACTGTTTTGTTTTCAACAGTTTCTCCACCTGTCTTTTACTCATGCTTCTCAAGATAATGTAAAACCTGCAAATATCAGTATAGTTACACATTTCTCTCTGTCCTCAAATGTTGCTGTTATTATTGTTGTTTTTCCTTCAAAACCTGCTTTCTGTTGAATCAAGCCTGATTTCATTCCACGCCAGGAGGCATGCACTAATCACGATAGCTATTCCATAGCCACTTTTTCTTTTGGGATATCCCGGAAAAAGACACAGTTCTCCCGTGTTTCATAACAATTCTGGGAACATTAGCTTCACAGCTGGAAAGGAAAATGTGCATATTATCAAAAAAAAAAAGTGGGGGGATTTTGGCAAGGATGCTAAATAGAAACAGTGAGAGGCACCTCATTACAATTGAAAACGGCACAGTCAGACTCCTAAAAGTATTTTTTTTCCTGGTGAATATTGCCCTTCTCTAATTCAGGGCACAGAAGCAAAGGAGCTCAGTAGGTTTTGGAGCTGCGGAGGCTAGCCAAATCTTTTATTTATCTATTTCTCTGGCTTTCATGTCTCTGAAGAAGCCAATAGTATTTGCAGAGGAGCCCAATTAATGCTGAGTGGCTTTAAACCTGTCCTGCTGCAATTCTGCAAAACAAAGTTGCATACATTCACCAAGGCTGCAAGTCAGAGAACTTTTGCAGGAAGAAAATTTTGAGGAGCAAATTAATAAAACATGTCTCCCGTGCAGGCACCCTAAATTGTGTCAAAAGGTCCAGCATGTGCCAGAAAAATTTCGGAAAGCTTCCCTAACTCCCTGCAGTGGTCAAAATGAGGAAGATCTGGTGTTTCAAACCTAGTCCTCTGCCCTGTGTGCTGGTCTGCTATTTTTCCCTTTGCTAAGTCAGGCATTGATTGCTGGGTTCTGGGTGGAGGTTCCTCTCTCCAAAACTATCCCTCCCTTCCTAAAGTCTCTGAGTCTTGGGTGGAAATATCTCCCATCTCAGGGCCCACTCATAATTCTTCTCCCGTTTCTTCACATCATTATAATGGCTATTCTTTGCAGTTTTCAGGGGCTGCCTTTGGAATTTTTCATCTCCTTGCAGGTTATTTAAATGGTGTTATCATTTTCAAGCATCAGGGACAGTTACGAACCAGATGAACAATGTGTCTCTCTGAGCCATGGCTGCATTTTTTAGTCTTTAGACACCCCACGCCACACCACTTAAGGCCATCTTTACTTTGGAAGGCCTTCCTCCTACAGGCTGTGACTGTCTTTAAGTTGTAAATTCTCAGAACCAGCATTTCGCTGCAACTGAACTTCCTCTCACAAGAACCAGCAGGGTTTGATGTCAAAATTCATACAGTTTGGTGGCTCATGAAGAGCTGCTTGTGGTTGGCGGGATGAGAGCTCACTCTGTGTGAAGGAGCTTGCAGCCTCTGTCTTAGTTTTTTCACTGAGGACAGAAAATATAGCCTGAATGTTACCCACCATGTGAGGAGCTGAGCTGCCCCCCACCATCAGATTGATACCTTGACGTTCTGAGAACCTTTGAATGTGACTTAATTTGGAGATAGTCTTTAAAGATGTTGTAACCAACTTAAGATAAGGCCATTATGTGGTTTCTAAGACAGTATGACCAGTGTCCTTATAAAAAGGGGAAGTCTGGACACAGAGACACAAACACAGGGAGAAGATGGCATCTGCAAGGCAAGGAGAGAGAAATCAGGAGAAGCCAGCCCTGTTGACACCTTGGTCTTCCACCTCTAGGACGGTGAGAGAATAAATGTCTATTATATTAACTACCCAGGTTGTGGTACTTTGTTTCAGCAACCTGGGAAGACTAAGACTGTTAAAAATGCGTGCTTTGAATGAAGAGATCCCCCAACAGGCTTTGTTCGAGCAACATGGCTGTTTATTCACCTGGGTGCAGGTGGGCTAAGGCTGAAAAGGGCGTTAGCGAAGGGCGGTGGGATAGGAGTTGGTTTTATAGGTTGGGGCAAATCTTTTGGGGAGGGGGCAGAGGTGTTACGGAGTAAGATGTAAGATCAGTTACAGTGTTGGGAGTAGGGACAAGGAGTATATATTACCATAAGTTCAGTTACAATGGTGGGTGGGGTAAGGCGTTAGAGTAGCTAAGATGGCAGGGTGGGGTGAGGAGTATTTACATTATTATAATAACAGTTAAGATGGCAGGGTGGGGTGAGGAGTATTTACATTATCATAATAACAGTTAAGATGGCAGGGTGGGGTGAGGAGTATTTACATTATCATAATAACAGTTAAGATGGCAGGGTGGGGGTGAGGGGAAGCTTATGTGTGGCAGTGGGGAAGCTCCGCTGGGTGATCAAGGATAATGGTGAACGCAGGCAGGCGGGGGAGTGGGGTGTAATCAGCCGAGGCAGGCAGGACCTCAGACTTTCTGGGTCCGGGCTTGCACATGGAGGCTGACAAAGACTACTCCATGTATCCTTAGCCACAGGTCACCAGAGGGCGGGTGCTTAAACCTGGGCTACCATTTTCTGAAGTTTTGCAAATTATCAAATGTAGTGACAAGATGACATTTGATAAACAAGGAGATATTGTTTGATAAACCATGAAACTTTCACAAAGAGCTTTCGTGTGCTCATAGCTAAGTATGGCTTCCAGGACAAATCCCGCAAGCAAGCAATAAAAACAATGGACAAAATAGGCTGCATAAAACTCCAAATTTCTAAATAACAACAATGTCCCCAACAGCGTAAAAAGACAAGCCACAGCTAGGGAAAATACATGCAATAAATCTCTACCTGTCATGATTCCCCAAATGATCAGAACCAATAGGCGGGACGGATATCTGTATCAATATTTATGTTTAGTTGGGCATGGTGACATGTACCTGAGGCCTCAGCTACTTGGCAGGCTGAGGCAGGAGGATTGCTTGAGACCAGGAGTTCAAGGCTGCAGTGAGCCGTGATTGCACCACTGCACTCCAGCCTGGGCAACAAAGCAAGACCCTGTCTCATAAAAAAAAACTAATTTATATTGTCAATATATTTACAGATTATAATATATATTGTAAACATATATAAATATATATGTAAACATATGTACCATATACAGATGCATAGAGATATATAATCTATATGTTACATGGTATATACTACATATTATAACATATACAGTATATACTGTATATATGGTATATACGCAAGTCAGCAGGGTTCAATGTTAAAATTCATCCACTTCGGTGGCTCATGAAGACTTGTTTGTGGTTGACAAGACCAGAGTTGACAAGACCAGAGCTCTCTCTTTATGATACATATATTATCTATGTATATGCCACATATAATAATATATATGGTATACATATTATTACAGTACATATAATTATACTAACATATGGTACATATTTTATTACTGTATGTTATAATAATATATATCATATATTATTATGGTATACATATTATCATATGTGGTATATTATATATAACATATAGATTATAATCTATAAATATATCTTCATATATGTATATATGTTATATGGTATATAGTTATATGTTATCAATAATCATTTTACATATAATATATGAAGATATATTTATTTCAAGGAATCAGCTCATTCAGTTATAGGGGCTGGCATGTTCAAAATCCATATGACAGCAGTCTGGTGGCCTGGAAACTCAAGTAGGTACTGGTGTTGCAGTCAGGAGACAGAATTTCTTTTCCTCCAGAAAACCTCAATTTTGGTTTTAAGGTCTTGCAACTGATGGGGCAAGGCCCATCCCATAATCAAGGGTCACCTCCTTCACTTAAAGTCTACTTTTTGTGGATATTGACCACTCCACAAAACAGCTCACAGTGACAGCTAGTATTTGATTAAACTGCTGGACATGATAGCTTAGCCAAGTTAACACAATATGGGCTGAGCTGTACACTCCCAAATTCGTATATTGATATCCCAACCCTCAGTATTGTAGAATGTGGTTGTATTTGGAAATGTAGGTCTACCCATGGTGTCCTTGGGGGATGGGTTCCAGATCCCGCACCTTGGATACCAAAAGCTATGAATGCACAAATCCCTTATGTTAAATGGTGTAGTATTTGCATTTAACCTGTGGACATCTTCCTGCATGCTTTAAATCAGGGGTCCCTACCCCCAGACCATGAACTGGTATCAGCCCCATGGCCTGTTAGGAACTGAGCCACACAGCAGGAGGTGAGCAGCAGCCCAGTGAGTGTTATGCCTGAGCTACACCTCCTGTCAGATCAACTGTGGCATCAGATTCTCATAGGAGCATGCATCCAATTGTGCACTGCAAATGTGGGGGATATAGGTTGCGTGCTCCTTATGAGAATGCAGCCATAAACGTAATGCACGTCAATCATCTCAAAACCATCCCCCACCCCCTCACCTCATGTCAGTGCAAAAAATGTCTTCTACAAAACCTATCCCTGGTGCAAAAATGTTGGGGATCGCTGCTTTAAATCATTCCTGGATTACCTACAATATTTAACACACTGTAAATTCTATATAAATAGCTGTTTCCCTCTATTGTTTGAGAATAACAAGAAAAAAGTATGTATGTGGTGTATGTGTTTAGTACAGGCACAACCATCCATTTCTTTCCTGAATATTTTCAAATAGCAGTTGGTTAAATCCATAGATGCAGAACCAACAGATATGGAGAACTGACTAATGTCTTTAAAGAGATAATTACGGTAAAATCAAGTGATTAGGGCGGGCCCCGATCCAACAAGACTGGTGTCCCTGTAAGAAGAAAGCATTAGGACACAGACACACACAGAGGGATGACCATGCGAGGACTCAGGGAGAAGGTGCCATTTACAAGCCAAGGAGAGAGGCCCAGGAGGAACCTGCACTTCCCACACCTTGAGGTAGGACTGCTAGCCTCCACGACAGTGAGAAAAACTAATTCTGTTGTTTAGCCTGTCCAGTCTATGTACTTTCTTTTGGCAGCGCTAGCAAACTAATACAACAAAATACAACAGAAAAAATATGCATAAAATGCAACAGAATGTGGGCTGGCAAACCTAAAATATATCCAGAATATTTACCACAAAAGAACGAAGACTGAACAGGTAGTTTGAGGGCAACAGACAAATATATAAATTTAAATAAGTAAAAATTCTTCTTTTTCCCTGTAAGTACCAACACGCAGATCAAAACAATAGTGGGAGTCGATATTTTTAACCTCCAATTGATAGCAATCTAAAAGATGGATAAGGCATAGAAAACACTTTAAATAGTGACTGGGAATTAGGCAGCCCCTTGGGAGGGGAAATTTGGGAAAATAGACCCACATTTAAGCTGTGCATGGCCTCTGACCCAGCACATACTTCCACTTCGAGGAATACCTCCTGAGAGATTCAGCCCCACATCACAGAGAGATTTATGCTGAAGGGTGTTTGCACTGCACAATTGTTTTGAAATATCACAAAAACTAGAAAAAAGAAAACTAAAATGACTATCAATAGAAGTAGCTAAATGACAGTACTTCAGACATGGAATAGTAGGCTGTCATGAAAAAGATTGTGCATGCATAGGCAAGTGCGTGCATGCTTGTGTGTGAGGGGGAAGATCAGTGGGTGGGTGAATGCATGTGTGAATGAGACTATTTCCAGAAGGTTACTGGAGAAAGCTGTAACAGCATCAGTCTTAGAAAACAGTGGCTCAGAAACTGTTCTTCAAGAACAATTGACTCTTGTTTGTACATCTTTTCATACACTTGCAATATTTTCTCCATATGTGCTCTGACTTTTGGTTAAAATCATTGATTAAATATTTGTGAATTGCCTCATTTCTATAAACACAGTGCTAGATTGAGCCTTATTCTTGTAAAATACACATGTTGGCACCATACAGAAGTGGCTTGTAAAATACTGAATTCTGCAAGTGGACTTGCTTTGCTCATTCACGTAGACTCCACTGAAGTGCTTTACGGTTAAGTGATCCTTCACATGCAACTCATTGTAAGATAAAGATTCATAATGAGTGATTTCTGGAAAAAAGGCTATCACGAATCCTGTGTCTCCAATAAAGGACTTACCGTGGTATCCCTAGCATCCTCAGTCATTGGGGAGATTACATAAAATTTGACTTAATTAGTGAGAGCATCACATCTTACATTTGTGTTGTGTGTTTACAAATATAGAAGGAATTATTTATAGTAATAAAACTATGAACCATAAAATGTGTATTCAATAACTACAAAGAAGAAAAACCTGTGATCTTAGATTCACAGTTTTCTATCCAGGTTCTAAAAATCTGTAAAAGAGGATGACACACTGAAAATATTCTCCAAGTGCTAACAATGTTCACTGCTGCCTCCAAGCAGACAGGCTGTAATTGTTAAGAATGCATTTGAGGAGCTCACAGAGAAAGGCAGTACCTGACATTTATTTAATTGTTCTATGCTAAAAAGTGAGTAATTGCCTAAGTGGATATTGCTATGATTAGTAGTGGTGTTCTTGTAATCACGAGATTTGGATTTGAACTCATTACCTTTGGAGTTCAGCAAAGCCTCTTGGGTCAGATAGACTTCAAGTAATCTACAGTTACCAAATTAGCTGCAGTTTCTTCCACAGAACTCAGGTCATCTGACAGCTCTGACAATGCAGAAGCAGAATGCTTCTTTCAAATACTGAGCCAGCTTTTATTGTGGGATTGAGTCACTCTTTTGCCATTTTTTGAGCATCCCTAGCAGCCCAGCTCAAAAGGCACTAAACTTAGAGCTGTGGACTCTAGTTCCTATTTTTCGATGAACTAGGGTGGTGGGTGAAATTATGTCCACATAAAATTCATATGTTGAAGACCTACTACTTCCTAGCTTCTCAGAATGTGACTTTATTTGGAAATAGGATCGTTGCAGATTTATTTAGTTAGGTTGAGATGCGGTCATTAGGGTGAGCCCTAATCCCGTATGACGGGCGTCTTCATAGAAAGGACAAATTTGGAGATAAAGGCAGATACTGAGGCACAGATAGTGTTTCTACAAGTCAAAGAATGCCACAGATTGACAGCAAGCCACCAGCAGTTAAAAGAGAGGGCTGAAACAGATGCTTCCTCATTGAAAGGAACAAATGCAGCCCGTACCTGGATTTCAGACTTCTACCCTCAAGAAGATCAGACAATAAATTTCAGCCAAGGCTTCTATCTAACTTCAGAACTTGTACTAACTTTTTTTATGGACAACAGTGAGGAAGAAAACACGGGTTTGACCAGTCATGGACAGAACATCTGAACTGCAGAAAGGTTGACAAGATATTTCTTTTTTTTTTTTTTTTTTTTTGAGACAGAGTCTCACTCCGTCACCAGGCGCCAGGTTGGAGTGCAGTGGCGTGACCTCGGCTCACTGCAACCTCCGCCACCAGGGTTCAAGCAATTCTCCTGTCTCAGCCTCCCGAGTAGCTGGGACTACAGGCGTGCGCCACCACGCCCAGCTAAGTTTTTTGTATTTTTTTTAGTAGAGACGGGGTTTCACCATGTTGACCAGGGTGGTCTCGATCTGTTGACCTCTTGATCTGCCCTCCTCGGCCTCCCAAAGTGCTGGGATTACAGGCGTGAGCCACCGTGCCCGGCCGACAAGATATTTCAACAGAGATATGCTAACCCTACTTCAAGGAATTAGATTTGATCAGAATATAAACCTGAAAGTGAAATTTGAGGTTTAAAACTAGCCTATGGCTAAGCCCTCTGAAGTTGGAAAATTACCATAACAATCTCCAAAAGAAAATTATGCCCCCCAATCAGAATTGAAATGTGCCCTCTCAGTGGGATTTCTTTTGTGCAAACTCAATGTATCATTTGTTTGAATATTTTCTTCTTGATTATTTGTCTCTTTTTTGTAATTTTCTTTTGTAAAAAAATAATTTCAACTTTCATTTTAGATTTAGGGGGTCTATATGCAAGTTTGTTTCCTGGGGTATATTGTGTGATGCTGAGGTTTAGGGTAGGAATGATCTCGTCACTCAGGTATGGAGCATAGTATCCAACAGTTAGTTTTTCCGGCCTTTCCCTCCTCATCCTTCCGCCCTCTAGTAGTCCTTAGTGCCTATTGTTCCTGTCTTTATGTCCATATGCGCTCAGTGCTTAGCTTCTAAAAGACACATGCATGCATACATTCATGGCAGAGCTATTTACAATAGCAAAGACATGGAGTCAACCTAGGTGCCCATCCACAATGGCCTGCATAAAGAAAATGTGGTATATCTATGCCATGGAATAATATACAGCCATACAAAAGGATGAAATTATGTTTTACAGCAACCTGGATGCAGCTAGAGGCCATTATCCTAAGCAAATTAACACAGGAATAGACCAAATTCTGCCTGTTCTCAGCAGAATTTTATTACTTCCCATAGACACAATTTTAGAATGTGAATAAGGCAACATTTGTAAATGAGGTATGCTAATTTCTCTCCTTGGGGAAAAGTAGGGGTATAAAACAAGATGTAATCAGGAGGACTCACACATAAAGGTCCCCATTCCCATGCTGTGTGTCATCAAATGGTCAACCATGAGCTCTTACTCTGGAATCTTAGGTTGTCCTCTCAGGCCAGGCATCCACTGGGTTGTTGCTGTGCTAACCCCTCCTTTACCCCACCATGGCATATTCTAATCTAGGACCCTATGCAACATGACTGTAAGCAGTTGAGAGTGACAACATGCAAAATGAATGACTTTAAACAGGTTTCTAGGAATGCATGCCCTGCAATCGCATGCTCTGATTCCTGGAGAAATTCCCCTCTGGGCCAAATTGGCCCTTGTGTGGCCATGAAAAATGTGCTTCTCATTTCCTTGACCACAGGGAATGTTATTTACGGAGAGCCCAAGCTGCTGTGCTCTGAAATTCATCACCTCATTTGCAACATGCTCGTTCTTCCCAGAGACTTAATCTCCCCCAGTGACTGAGAATGGCAGGGATACCACGGTAAGTCCTTCATTGGAGACACAGGACTGGTGATAGCCAGCGTTGGCTGGAGGGCTACCAGACCACCATGCCCAATCTTCTCCTGCTCCCACCATCTTTCCTTAAGTCAGACTAGCATTGAGCTCTCTCTGGTGGGTCTCCCAGCCTCTTTGGGGTGACAGGAAATCTCATTCAGGACATGATTTCATTCTTTTTTATGTTTGTGTAGTATTCCATGATGTAGATGTAACACATTTTCTTTGTGCAGGCCACTGTGGATGGACACCTAGGTTGACTCCATGTCTTTGCTATTGTGAATAGCTCTGCCATGAACATACACATGCATGTGTCTTGTAGGAGCTAAGCATTTCCCTCCCACAGGTAGTTCTCTCAAAACAATCCTTGCCCATCTCATCACATCTGGGTATTGCTTCTCCAAGGATCTGTCATGGGGTCTTTCTTACTAGGGAACCAAGATCAATACAAGCATCCTTTGTTTCAGCCTTTTCCATCCAAAAAGGCATGTCTTTGTTTTTGCCAAGGAGGGAGCTGTTTTCTTTCAAATGAGAAGTTAAAGGTCCACCAGTTCAAAAAGAGCTTTTTAAAAAACGTTTGCAGCATTCGAATGTCCCTTTTTTGTCATTTCTAGCCGTGAATCTTCAAAAAAAATTGAGGTTTCAGTTTCGGTGAAAGTACAAGCTCCACAAGGAACTGGTATATCTTTCTATTTGCAAGGAAAGTCTGTCTGTGTCTAATGGGTGTATGTGACTCTTTTTGGATATTTTTCAGGACAAAAAGAAACATAGATATGTCAGAATGGCTTAATGTGAATATTTTTGAAAAAATAATGAGAATTTGTAGAATAAATGATAGTAACAGCTGAAGAGAAAGTCAGAGCTCAGGACAAAACACAGCATGGTTTAAATTTTTTCCTTTTCTTTCCTTTCTTTTTTTTTAGTTCACTCCTAAGCCGTCCCACATACATATATTTAGGTCAAAAGCTAGAGTCTGTTTATCAGTAATATCAATGCTGGATTGACATTAGGTTGACCCAGATAGCATATTTTTTAAAATGCCAATACCAGGTCCAAATCATGGAAGTCCTGATTCAATTGGTGGCAGGTGCAATCCTTGCTGTGCACGAGAGGTCTTAACCCCCCTTCCCCACTGATTACAATGCACAGCTGCAGTCGATCTGGGCTGTCAGCATTGAACTCTTTTGAGTCAAATCACTGATCCATTCCAAGAAATAGACTGCTTGGTTTGTCTCGGCCCCTGAAAGGATGATAGGACTAAGCAAAGAGCCAGGGGGTGGCTGGATAATTTTGCAAAATTGGTGATTGTGACACATGTTTGACTCACTCAGTAGAATTTTAACAATTGAAACGATCCAATCTCCCACGTAAAATTGTCCAGAAAAATGTGTATATGTTACAGAAAATATTTCTGAATATTATCACTGCTTTAAAAAAAATACCGTAATAGTTAAAAAAAAAAATCCAATAGGCAGAGCTTCATATGTAAGAGGGGCTAAGTGGAATATTTATTATTCCACAAAATCTTCATAGCGAACATTTTGGATTGATATGGTAAAGTAATATTTCCTTGTATCTGACCTCAAGATTAAGTACTGTTTAGCATGTGAATGACATTTGGAGTGTTAGTACATGATTTAGTACATTAAACTGAATAGCTGCTCTCATTGATGTATTTAGAAGTTTTAATATATTTTTAAAAACCAGTTGAAATACGAAAATAGCATCTTTAGAAATTTTAAACTAATATAGATATAATTTTTAGTTTCATTCCATTGCATTACTTCTCCCTCATCCCCAAAAAAATAAATCCCTCAAGTGAATGTAAATAGGTAGGAAGAACCCCTGTTTCTTTGTGTGGTGCAATGGAAATACAAGGGTAGCCCACTATGTAACTTCGCAATTACCCAGGAATCACTTTAAAATATCCAACCAGAAACACATGAAATGAATTTTAGTAATATTTTAACGTAACCAAATATAGAAAAGATAGTCTTTAGACACATTGATGAACATAAAAAATATTTAAAGATATCCTGGTGTTCTGTTTTGTTGTGGTGGTAAATCTTTGAAATCTGATGTGTATTTTACACTTAGAGCACATCTACAATTCGGACTCACTGCATTAAAGGTGTCAAGTCACATATGCTTGCTGTATTGTGCAGGCAATGTCTTAGTCAAAATTTTTTTCTCCAGTCAATAACCCATGAATACATCATGGATTTTAAAGAATCATAGTAGGTTAGAGACGAATGGGAATAGTACATCTTTTTCTTGTCTAAGGACTAACTTTAGAAATAATACTAAGGCTCAGAGGGGTCAACTGGCTTGTGTAAGGTCACAAAACCCAACAGGAAAACTAAGGACTATGACTCAAATCTCAGCACAAGGTTGATGACTTTTCTGTGTGTATGGGTTTGTGTGTATGGCAAATTTAAATCACCAGCTATTTGTCCTTACTACTAAAGTCTTACTATTATAGATTTTTCTTGTCTTTATTATTCACAGAGTCTGTAGTGGGACACATGCTGGAGGAGTCCCACGGTTCAGTGGTTTATCATGCAAATCCTTCCCCTTGAATATAGGCAGGAATAGCAGCTTTCTTCTTAGAAATCATGGCAAAGTTGAAGGGAGTCTTTTGGGGTGTAATTTACATCCTGAATCAGTTGATTTTGAAGTTGTCTGCCTAGGAGATTATCATGGTGGTACCTAAGTTAATCAGGAGAAAGGCCTAAAAAGACTGAGGGGAAGGCCTGATGAAATAAGGCTATGTTTGAGAAACCCAGGTAGCAAGGAGAGTGGGTGGCCTTTAGGGAGGGTGAGTAGCTTCTTATGACCCAAAGGCCTCTCGGCCTCTTGTCAAGAGGTAGCAAAATGAGAGTCCCTTAACTTACATTGTTGCAAGGACACAAATTATGCTAGTAGCAATCTGAATGAGATAAATTGAAAATTGGTGCCCTCCACAGATTAGAGACTCCATATGATAAAGCTCAAGCTAGCCTCTTAACTTAATTGAAACTTCTTTGAGAAAACTGAGCGGAGGACCCAGCTAAGCTTATACCCAGACTACTGCTGACTTAAAAAAAACTGTGGAGATAATAAACATATGTTATTTTAAGCCTCTATGTCTGAAGTGTAATTTATTACAAGATGATAGTGACGTTATCAATTCTTGTGTTTTCTAAAATTTTCAGGAAAATGTAGCCATTGATAATTAGTATCATTTTTAACCATTAGGAATCATTTATTAATTTTTTAAAGACTGCTCAGTCAAGTAAAGTGGTTTGAGAATTAATTAACAAATCAGGCATAATTAAGTGCAAAATTTGGAATAATGCTGTTGTGCATTAATTCATCTAACTTTTTGGTTGTATGTATTACTTTCTTGTTTTTAATCTATTAAGTCTAAACAGCTCTGAGGAAAATTGAGATTCCTTTTAAAAAATGGACTACCACATGCCACCAAATAAAAAATCCCAAATAAACAACAAAATACTAAATATTAATTAGAACGCTAATAAGCATTTGGAATGTTTTTAAAATTGTGATCGTTACCAGTTCCCTGAGTTGCACGAAGCCACCAGCTACAGCCAAGCACACTTGATCAGACCGGGCTTGCAGCCAGAACACTACCATTGGCACCTCTTACCCCACCAGGTCCCATGCCAAGGTCTTATGGACTGCATCCTTGCTTCTGTCGGTATATCTTGAATGGCATCCAGCAGGGGCTTCTGTAGTTAGTATAAAGGCCAACGACCCCATTTTATGACAGCTTTTTTTCATTGTCATCCAAAGAACAGAGATACAAATCAATATGTTAACTTCAAAAAGAAATAGATTGCTAAGGTTTGGGGTATAAAAAGCACATAATTAGAAAGATCTTGGTAGAAGAAGGATCTAAATGTGTATTTAACCTGTGGCACAATCAACACAAGAGCTCAGATATCTGGAAAGCATGTGTTCTTAAGGCAAATCCTTCCTTAGTTGTACTCCACATTTGGTCTCAGGAGTAGAAAAAATACTAACTAAGAACAGTAATCTCTCAGCATGATCAGTTCTTTGAAGAATAAGAAAAGAAAAGAGACAACACAATAATTTTAAGTAATTCCTTACATATTTACTCCAAGTCACTCACTCTGATAATAGTCATCATATGGATAAAATGTTAATTTACTAAAGTCTCTTATCCCTTAAGATAGAGTGGCCGTGTAATTGCTTCAAATTAATAAATGAGCAAGTTCAGTCAGAGATAAATAAAGTTTATTTGAATTACAGAACCAGGGCCTTTAACTCTACACCTCACTGATGTTATAATGGGATTAGATGTGTATTAGTTGTCTATTGCTGTGTAACAAATTACCCCCAAACGTAGTACCTTACCACAACCACACCGATTATCTACCAGTTTCTGGAGATCAAGGACCTGGGCATGGCTTACGTGGATGTGGAGCTCAGGGTCTCACAGGCATGCAGCAAAGATGTTGGCTGGTTGTGTTTTTATCTGGAAATTCAAAGAGAAGAATTTAGTTCTAAGCTTAGCCAGGTTGTTGGTAGAATTAACTTACTTGGGGCTGTAGGACTAGAGTGCTGGCCATCTCTTGCTGCCACATGAGGACCAGTCCCTCATCCTAGGTCATCCTTAGCAGCTTGACATTTGGGCCTCTCACACTGATGACTGACTTATTCAAAGTCAGCAGGAGAAGTCTCTAGCAAGAGTCTACTAGCAAGATTCGAGTTTTATGTAGCATAATGTAAACAAAACACAGAAGTCACATCCCGTGATCCTGGACACACCCAAGGACTGTATCGTCATACACAAGGATGTGAATACCAGAAGATGAGAGGCATTGAGGGTCACCTTAAAGTCTACCCACTACAGGCAAGAAGACATGTGGGCTTTTCCAATATGGCTGCTTATATCATTGAGCCCACAAGGAGAACTTTTGCATCTGATGAAGCTAGACCTGCCCAAGATAATCACCCACTGGATTTACTTAAAATAAAACCAATTTGAGGTCATTAATTACATCACACTTTTTTCACCTTCTCTATATTCTGTGTAACTAGAAGCAAGGCACAGGTCCTACCACACTCTATGGGAAGGAATGGCACACAGGTCTGTACACCTCTATGGGATCCACTGGCATCACATTGGAATTATATTGGTTATCACAATATATTTGAAATGCTTATGCACAAGATCTGAGAATAAAGAATTCAAACAAAACTACCATTGTGTAACTGTTCATTAAAAAGATATTTTTCAGGCATAAATGACTCCAAAAATATTTTATTCAGACTTTTATACAGACAATATGAAAGGATACACTTTACCATAAATATAAATGTAAATATAATGAAATAAATAGGAAGTTCTAGGCTTCAGTGTGCAAGATAGACTGAAGGCCACTTATGAGCCATGTTGTTAAATCTATAAATTAATGTTAATTATAATGATAATGTTAACATGATATTAAAATGTTATACCAAAAAGTAAGCTGGAATTGAAACATTAAAATCAATAAGGGATGAGTTGTAGGGAAGGGCCTTGACCAGGTTGGGTACATCAACACCATTGTCTTGTGCAGAAAGGTGATAAGAGCTATGAGGTTTACTAGGAAGTTAGAATATCTGAATATTTAAAAGAGTAAGTGAAAAAAGTAAGGAAACAGAGCCAACATTGAATAAAATTCCTAGAGGTCAAAAAAGAGAGAGAAAAGAAGCTAAGAGTTAGGGGGTGAAAAATGGAAAATACAATTTGAGATAGTAGAAATATGCCCACTTATCTATTATGACGCTAGACATGAAAGGCTAAACTTCCTTATTAAAAGGCACAGACACTCACATTGAATTAAAAACTAAATAAAATTATAATATAGCTGTAATATATATATGTGTGTGTGTGTCTGTGTATGTGAGTATATATACACACAAAATGACAGAATTGCTAAAAAGATATTTTAAAAACCACATCTGTAGTGGAAAAATTGAATGAACTTTTGTCAAGAGTTTGACAAAGAAAGCAGAAACACTCCCCACCAAAAAAAAAAGAAAGAGAGAAAGAATAAAACCTAAAACCTATAATGTAGTAATTAACAAACTTCATCTGATTGGTGTATCAGTAGGTAACACAAAAAAGACATTATGCAGTTATTTTTCAGGCATCTAAATTATTTCGAAAGATTAACCTGTGTTACAAACAAAATCTCAAAAATTCTGTAGTCAAATTCACAGAGACAATATTCTCTGTCTATTGTCTCAATTATACACCAGCAATAAAGGAATATAAAAAATATGCAATTTAAATACCAAAAAAGCCACAGCCACATATAAAAACATGCAGAATGAGCATTATTCATCGATAGCAAAGACATGAAATCAATCTAGGTGCCCATTAACAGTAGACTAAAAAATAAAATGTGGTGCATATATACTTACACAGCCATAAAAAACAATGATGATGCCGTTTGCAGCAACAAAATACAGTTAGAGTCCATTATCCTAAGTGAATTAGTGGATAAACACAAAAGGAAAGACCACATTTTCTTACTTATAAGTGGGGACCTAAAACATTGGGTACATATGAACATAAAGATGAGAACTATAGACACTGAGGAGTCCAAAAGGGGTCGGTGGGTAAGGGTAGAAAGCTACCTATTGGGTACTGTGTCGTTATTTGGGTGATGGGTTCAGCTGAAGCCCAATCCCAGCATCATGCAATATATTCATGCAATAAACCTGCACGTGTACCTCCAAATCTAAGATTTAAAAATATAAATAAATATATAAATAAAAATTAAAACATGCAGAATGCATTGGCTAGAAGATGAAACTGGAAACACAATAAAAAAAACAAACAACAATAAAAATGCTTTAAAACTATTATTTGAAAACAAGCGAATGACTTTACATCCTTGATTTAAGAACAAGCCTTCTGGAAAATGTTAAATCCACTGATCTGAGCCTAATTTTGGGCTACTACCAAAGCCTACTGTTCATGCAGACTCTATAACTGTTCAACTGATTTCATGCATTCTGATTTTCTAAGGATCAGATCGTAGTTTTGAAATGTGACTACATTCCATGTGATTAGACTTGATTCTGTTTCCCCAGGTCCTGACCATTGAAATCATACATGGACATAGAAATGCATATTTGTTATTATTAGCAATATGTGTTCATTTTCTTCTGTGATGGAAGCACTTGCCATTCATGGCTGTGTTACTAACATGTTTACATTCAGAACCTTCCATTTGCAAGGGAAACAATGGTTTTTAGAAATATCTTGGGTGCTATCCAATCATTGCCTAATAGTATATAGCAACCATATGGTACCTGAAAATATATTGATTTATAAGTTTCCCAAAGCATCCAGGCAGGAGATGAAGGATGGAGAGAATGTCACAGAACAAGGTAAAAATAGTGTGTGATCACTAATTATAACTTTTTTTATGTGGACATTGAAATTTCAGGCACAGGGTTTTAAAAATCATTCTAGGTTGAAAATAGATTTTAGAATGCCTTTGCTAGAACAAGAGATCTAATTAAATCTCTGTAAAGAAAAGTGCTTTTCTTTGCTTTAGCAGAACTATGGTAGATAAAGTCAATATAAAGATGTGACTTATGCATAGATCTTATCGTTAATGTTCTTTTAAAAATACTTCTCAAGTGATTTAATTGATGATTACGAAAAATAAAGTTAGTTTTGGACTTTATTTTCTTAATTATAGCTACAATATAGCTTTCAAAATAGTTGTTTACAATTTGAAAAGACGAATTGACTACTGACCTGTGTGAGTACAGCAATGACACCTGAGGTTATTGCTACACCTCGTGGAATTCAACAATAAGGGGGAAAAAGTCTAGAAAAGTAGCCTAAATAAACATTATTGCTGCAATTCATTAATGGTATAATTTTGTCTAACAATGTAATAATTGCATTGAAGTCAACAGCTTTACATATAACCTAGTCTCATACTAAAAAGGAACTAGGAAAATTCGAATTAAATGTAGTAAAGTACTAACCTCGGCACGTTTGGCTTTAAGTGTGGAGCAATTAAAAAGAAAACAATATTCATTTAATTATTTTGTGTGAAATAAGATTATCTTCGCAATCCGTTTGGCACTTTTCATCAACATTTTTATTTTCCTCTCTCCCTCCTAACATAGCTTTAGACAGTGATTTACACAAAGATGTTCTGAACATTTAGTAGCAAAGATAATAGGTCAAATTAACGTTAATAATTGAAAGGTTGCTGGGTGATAAATGGAGTCATGTAATTCATGTACCTAAAGCACTCTGTCTCTTGTAACTACAGAAAGTAGCCCAGGTGTCAGCCACAATGTGTTCCTAAATCTCCCTGTAGTTTGCAGTTCCTTTTAATAGGCACATATTGAAGGATGAAGGGCCCGCCTCATATCCTGCTTTTGGTTTCTCATCACTATCACCGGGGACTCCAGGGACATCCACCCTGTGTTCAGTCCTCATTTGGGGGATAGGGATGAACCTGCCCCATGGCTTCATCCTACTACAAATGGCAAACACCTGTCAGGTTTCCATTCACAAACCCTACCCCAGTGACTTCAGACCTCCTACAGGGCACTCTGACAAGACCATGAAAGGTGTGGGCTATGGAAGAGGGGGCGATGGAAACATTAAACTAAATATTAGAAGTTCCAGTCTTTAGAATCTTTGATTTTCTTCTGAGAGCACAGGCTTTATCTGAGCTCTCCTTTGCAGCTCAGACCCAGACCCAAAGATTTCACTCTTCACACTCAAGGGGGAGATTCAAGGCATTTCTCTCAACCAAGAGTTTGCAAACATTTACCATAAAGGCCTGGATAGAGAATAATTTATGACGTTGCAGGACACACAACCATTCTCTATTGCAACTACTCGCTTCTGCCACTCTAGCCTGAAAACAGTCACAGACACTATGTGAAGGATTAGATGTGATTGTGTTTTAATGGTTGTACACTGGAATGTAAATTTTATATAATATTCATGTGCCAAGAAAGATTATCTTATTTGCTTTCAACATGTAAAATGTAAACTCCATTCATAGCTTGAAGTCCATACGAATACAGGTTTGGGATGGATTTGGCCCAGGGACCATAGTTTTCCAAGTCCTACCATTAAGGATAAGATCTTTTTGGCTATGATTCTTAAAACACCAACCCACTAGACAAAAATCTGCAGCAGACAGATTTCTTTAAGTAACATATTTAAAGAGTTTTACTACACCCAAGAGACATATGTTGAACAGAAATTGAGCTTAGCAGGATGCAGGGCTCAAGCTTATAACCCCAGCACTTTGAAAGGCTGAAGTGGGAGGATCACTTGAGCTCAGGGGTTTGGAACCAGCCTGGGAAACATAGGGAGGCTCTGGCTCCACAAAAAATGAATTTTAAAGAAAATTAGCTGGTGTGGGCCAGGCACAGTGGCTCACACCTGTAATCCCAGCTCTTTGGGAGGCCAAGGCTGGTGGATCACGTGAGGTCAGGAGTTCGAGACCAGCCTGACCAACATGGTGAAACCTGTCTCTACTAAAAAATACAAAACTTAGCTGGGCGTGGTGGCGGGCGTCGGTAGTCCCAGCTACTTGGGAGGCTAAGGCAGGAGAATCACTTGAACCCAGGAGGTGGAGGTTTCAGTGAGCCGAGATCGCGCCATTGCACTCTAGCCTGGGCAACAGGATTCAAACTCCATCTCTAAAAAAAAAAAAAAAAGAAAGAAAGAATGAATGAAAAGAAAGAAAGAAAATTAGCTGGGTGTGGTGGTGAGTGCCTGTAGTCCCAGCTACTAGGCAGGCTGAGGTGGAGGGATGGTTTGAGCCAGGAAGTCAAAGCTGCAGTCAGCTATGATTGCACCACTGCACTCCGGCCTGAGTGATGGAGCAAGACCCTGTCAGAAAGAAAGAATGAAAGAGAAGGAGAGAAAAGAAAGAAAAGAGAGAGAGAGAAAGGAAGAGAAGGAAGGAAGGTAGGAAGGAAGGAAGGAAGGAAGGAAGGAAGGAAATGGCAGAAAAGGTGGAAAGAGGAAAGGAAGAAAGAGAAATAGAGAAAGAATGAATGCATCAAAGGACGAAAGGAAAAGAAATTAGGCTTAGAATCAGAAAACCTTGATTTCGGGCCTAACCCAGGTATACCTGGTTGTGGAACTTCTGGAAAAATGCCTACTACTAAATTCCTAATGTAATAATAACAATAATTCCTGTCCTCTGCAATCCTGTGGATATTTGAGCAGGCGATACGAAAGAATGTAGAGAGAGACTGCACTCCATATTGTTTCCTACCAGTAAGGATCATAGCAAAGAGAGTTTATGTGGCTAGGATCTGATTCTTTGGTCCTCAAAGGAGGAAACCTATTACCTGCATGCATTGCAACAAACACCTCCAGAAAAAGCAATGAATTTTGACCAGACTTGTTCTCTTTTATTCTGCCTTTGTATGAATAATCAGCAGTTACGGTACGAAATGACTCTCTGGCCGCAGCTTAGTCATGATCATGGGATTCTCCCCCAAGGTGAAAATCATGCTGTAGTGCTGCAGTCAGCACTAACCCTTCACTTCAAAGGTTGATTGTGATCAATGAAGAGCTGTTTATTTGAACAAACCAGGTTTGCTTTACAAAGTTCCTCCTGCGCTCTCCATCCTTTGCCTCTGAGGCAATTTGTCTCATCTGCCTGCTACAGATAGCAGGCAGAGAGTTTAGGTAAGACTGTTGACTTAAACGTTTTATGTCTCCAAATCTCTTCAACAGGCAGAGAGTTTAGGTAATATTCCAAGGCAACTGCTCACTTTAAAACTTCGTAATTCCAGGCCAAGCATGGTGGCTCACGCCTGTAATCCCAGGCACTTTGGAAGGCCGAGGAAGGCAGATCACTTGAGGCCAGGAATTCAAGTCAAGCCTGGGCAACACAGTGAAACTTCATCTCTACCCAAAACATAGAAAAGTAACTGGGCATGGTGGCACGTGCCTATGGTCCCAGCTACTTGGGAGGCTGAAGTGGAAGGATGGCTTCAGCCTAGGGACGGAGGGTGCAGGGTGTTGAGACCATGCTGTGGCACTCCAGTCTGGGTGACAGAGTGAGACCCTGCTCAAAAAAAAATTTTATGATTCCAAATCTCTCTATGTTGCTTTTGTTTTAGTGCTTTAAAAATTTTAAATATTTTTTTATGTTCATTTTGATTTATTTTTCACTTAACTTTTATATTTTGGTGAAAAAAAGAAATCACCCAACTCCCCAGTGAACTTTAAAAAAATCTTTGACAGGCAGTCTCTAACTCTACTGCCTTGAACAACTATGGTGACATAGAACCTTTACTTGGAATTAATCGCACTAAGCAAAACCACCTATAAGTAACAGGTATGTTAATTGTGTTAAATGCAATGCTTTAGGGAGAATGAAGAATTTTCAGGGTGTTCAATTTCTCATGTTGTCTGTTTTGTCTGCAGAATGAAACTGAGACAGACAATGCATTTCTTTGTGTTCAGTACAGGATATAATTACAGTCTCAGTGCTTAATAAATAATAAATGCAGCAACTACGCACACAGTACTCCTACCATGCTTAACAAAAATGATTAGAGTTTAAATAAATGACTTCATTGTTTAAGGCCCAGAAAACCTATAGAAAAAGTTACGTATAGTCTCAACTTGAGATTTATTTAAGAATAAAATGGGAGGAAGGAATGTTTTCCCAGGCTGGAAGATTCCATTAGGTCCAAGTGGAGATCAGAATTTTTAAATTGAATTCTTCACGGAATTTTTCATGTTTCAGTTTCCTAAAAAGCCGTGGTGTTCTTTCTTTCTTCTCTCAATAGTCACAACATCAAACTTTTTCTAAATGATGCCAAACAAGGAGTTGGAAAGCTTAAAAAACAGAAAACAAACAAAATCATTCAAAGCTTGTCTTAATGCCCAGCCCAGATTGAGGCTGACTTAATGGCTAGACCAAATTGGTTGTTCAATTTCAAGGTCTACCAAAACAAATTGAGTGTACTTTCCGTTCAGATGACTGCAGACCTATTAAGAGAGCCAATCCACTTCTAAAAAACGGCAAAAACAACCCCAACCTCCCCCCCTAACTCTGACATTGTGTTTTGTCTGACATACCCAGAAACAGAAGCAACCAATCTCCTGTCTTGGTTTTAGATTACATTGAATAAATCCACAGTATCTTTCATGACTATGGTTCTTTGTCTGTATATGGATTTGTTTGGAACATTGCTATTGAGTATTTCAACACATGGTTTAATAAGAAAATATTGTGTGTGTGACATGAGAATATAAGAGGTAATTTGTCCTTTTATCTCATTTTTCAAATTTAAATCCCAAGGGAAGACATACTTCCAAGTGAGAATATTCTTATATATTTGCTTATCTTGGAAGAAGCTCCTGTGGAAATTAAAAGGACAACATGGCAAACACTCATCAGTTTTCCAAGCATTAAAGTGAAGCGGATTCATTGTGGCTATTTGGGTTTCTCGACGCCATTTTTTTTGGTTGAATTCTCTCTGGGGCGTTGATTGACACTCCCTTAAAGCAGGTAAGACTCAGACAGATTCAGGGCAGATACAACCAATTCCACTCAAGCGGTAGCAACTGAAGCAGAATCGGAAAATCTACTTGGCAACTACAACTTCCCCACATACATGTGAGGGCACTTCTCAATCTCAAGGTCAATGACAAATGTAACCTGCAAAGAAGAAGCCAATCTTATGACGTCCATAAAGAATTCAGTATTTCAACTTGGTGCTGGGCCCAAATGTTTTGGAAGTAGGGGAAATGTAGTTCTTCTCATGAAGTGCAATTAAATAATGATTGTTCACACCCTGAGAAAACACAGACACTGCATATTAGCCACTTTTTTTTTTTTTTTTTTTTGAGACAGTCTCTCTCTGTGTTGCGGAGGTTGGGGTACAATGGTGAGATCACGGCTCACTGCAGCCTCAAACTCTTGGGCTCTTGTGATCCTTCTGCCTCAGCCTTGAAAATAGCTGAGAGTACAGGCACACAACACCATGCCCTGCTAATTTGTTTTCTTTATTTTGCTGAGATGAGATCTCACTCTGTTGCCTAAGCTGGTCTCAAACTCGTGGCCTGAAGCAATCCTCCTGCCTTGGCCTCCCAAAGTGCTGGGATTAGAGATGTTAGTCACCATGCCTGGCCATTCTTAATGCAAGCAATTTGCCACGAAAGTTTATCGACTTTATTACAAGCCAAATAAATTGATGTGAATCTGTGGTGTTGTGGAAACCTAGCGAAAGAATTTTCCACCACGTTTTTTCTTCCTCATAGTCTCTTCACTGTAGTTCTCTGATTTCATCCCCAGTAAAAATTGTTAGCTAGGCCCCGTGAATCACAGTTAAATGAGAACACGTTTAAAGAAATAATAAGCTTGCCGTAGAACCAGCAGAAAGGTCTTTCATATCAGTTATTTCCCTTTCTAGAAATATCCCCAGCTGAAATACCAAAAGCTTTGCACAGTCTTTTAAAAATGTAACATAATTTTCATAAATGTTTTTAAACATCAAACTTGACCAACAGAACATTCCAACTGCCACTCCGTGAAAGTAAATATGAATGACTTTGTAGGAATAGAGCTTTTTAATCTGCCTGAGCCTTAGAATTCCTGGTGAAAGCTGCTTGCGTTTTAACTTCCCAAGACAGTTGAAGGCAAGAAATCAAATTTCGCACATTCCTACAGTTAACTTCATAAATTGTTCCTGCCTTTTTTTCTCATAAAATAAAATATTCATCCATTGCAAATGTTCAAATTCAATCACTATATTACTTTTACTGAAATGTCTACTTCAATAAGAGAAACAGAAGATATTATAGGAACTAAATCTTATAAAAGGTTTCACTAAAAACAACTGAAATTTTGTGTCACCATTATTAATCCCTTTAAAGTGTGAGGTACATGTTTATATTCCTCTATCTCGACAAAACAGAATTCCATCGTGTTCACAGAAAAAAAAAGTGCTTTTAATTATATTCTTTAATTATAGTTTAATATGACATTGACTTGTGATAGAAAACTGTTTGCCAATCCTTGATTTAGATTGACAGATACACAATATTGTCTTGATGACTCAGGTTGAGTGAGAATATCTACTGTAATTGTGCCTGATTCATTCCCAACTGTACAGCAAGATCAATTCTCTCTAAATCTTCCATTGGAGAACTAAGGGAAAGAGCTGTTGCTGTCATCTTTAATAACAAGGAAGCTGTCACAATTACTGTGTCCATTTTGTTTATTGTGCATTTTGTTGAAATATAAAATTCCTTAATCATGTTGTTGTAAAATATTTAAATATTATTGGTAAAACAAATAAGTAAAATCTATAAATTATGAGAAGATATTACCTAATCCTTTGAAACTGACTTTAATACCTGTCTCCTAAACATATTAGTAAAGCCCCACACCTAACAGCTCAGTTTCTTTTAGGCCCATGTCCCCCTCACGCCCACCGGCAGCTCAAAAGAACTTGGTCCCACCTCCTTTGGAGAAAAGGGACCTCAGCCGAGGACAGGAACCAATCTTCAACAGCATTATAACCAAATCTGCATTAAAAAAATATAAACTAAATTTTAAATAATAGTCATTCTGACTTAGGTGAGATATTAGCTCATCGTGGTTTTAATTTGCACTTCTCTGATGACTCATGATGTGGAGTATTTTTTCATGTTTCTTGGCTGCATGTATGTCTTCTTTTGAGAAGTGGCTATTCATGTCCTTGGTCCGCTTTTTAATGGGTTGTTTGTTTTTTTCTTGTTAAATTGCTTACGTTCCTTATGGATTCCGGATATCAGATCTTTACCGGATGCATAATTTACAAATATTTTCTCTCATTCTGTAGGTTGTCTATTTACTGTTGATAGTTTTCTTTGCTGTGCAGAAACTCTTTAGTTAAGTGTCATTTCTCAAGTTTTTGTCTCTGTTGTGATTGCTTGCAAGGTTTTAGTCTAATTTTGTGTTTTCACATGGTAGGTATTATGGGGTAGGTTTTCTTTTTGGGTAGTTATTAAGCTTATAAATATTAAAACTAGAGATTGTTCCATAACAACCGGCAGTTGCCAAAAAGCATGAGTCCTTTAGAAAGGCTTGGAACTGTGCTCAAAGCACAAAGTGATCAGTTTACAAGGGTTTTCACTAGGTTTGTCACAATCATTTAGTTATTTTACATAAAATTACAATAAAGCCAATTGGGACAAGCTGAGTGTGTGAAAAGCCATCAAAATGCAACAAACTCAGAAATGGGAAAGCTAAACTAAAGTCAACTAACAGGTAGATATATCGATATAGACTATGACTATACACTATGTTTCACTGTTTTATTAATTGGACATCAATTAATCAATTTTTTAATTCTTGGAAGGCATCCTATATAACCCAAGACATCTTCCAGTTCTCCTAATAGCTACAGTGGTCTCCTAGACCCATTTTTCACTGGTTCATGAGTTAATCTCTCGTATTTCAGAATTTTAAAAAATGCCACTGTTAAACACAGTCTTTATTAAAAATTTAATTATAGAATCTTAAAATTAGACACATTATTTTAAAAGGTAATAAATGCTCAAAACTCATCACTGACTAATTATTGTACTTCATTTTACTGTTATCTGTACTCTTGAGGTTAAGTCTATTACATCTTTACGGTGGAAATCCTATAAAATGCTATACTAATGCACGTCTCTTTGCATGTCCATGCTCTGGGATTTCACTTTGGTACATGAAATTGGACAGAATCCAAGTACATACACTTTGGAAATCAGTAAATGCTACCAATCAAAGCTTCTGCCTCTGCCAAATACCAGCTTGTTAATATTTACCATCATGCTCCATAATATAAACATTTTCTGAGGACCATGCCTTATGCCTTTTGTTTTGTTATGTTGAGACAGGGTCTCCTTCCAATGCCCAGGCTGGAGTGCAGTGATGCCATCGTGGCTCAGTGGAGTCTTGAACTCCTGGGCTCACATGATCCTCCTGCCTCAGCCTCCTCAGTAGCTGGGACTACAGGTGTGTGCCACCACACCCAGATAATTTTTTGTATCTTTGGTAGATACAAAGTCTTACTATGTTGCCCAGGCTGGTCTCAAACTCCTGCACTCAAACAATACTCCCGCCTTGGCCTTCTAGATTGCTGGGATTAGAGGTGTGAGCCACTGTGCCTGGCCTCATGCCTTTTTTGTACAAATTAACATGCCAAGCACCATACTGAGTATATCCACCTCAGTAAATTCTTACTTACTTACTTTTCGTGAGTGACTATTGCTGCTATTTGAAGAAATGGTGACATTTTATAATTTGACCCTTAAGTCGTAGATTCAGTGCCTTATAGAAATATTTATCAGCCTATTTTTCATCATCCCCACCACCACCCTCAAGGAGACAATTTAGACGTATTTTTAAAATTTGCCCCAACTGTGTGATTTTCACACTACACACATATCCTGCAGTTGCTTGCATACTCTATGTATATCTTTATACATAAAAAGAGTAGTTCTCTTTGCTCCTCAAGGACCATTTTCTACTCTCTAGACGGTGACATCACCCTGTCAAGAAGGAAAGTCTAATATTTTAACACCATTTGCTGTTGTCATTTCTCATTCCTTGTTAGCTAAGCCATATTCCGTGAAACTCTTCTTCAGTATTTTGCTCATGTCTTTTGCTGTTTCTACTTCAGGATAGAAAAAAAACTCTTTAAAGTCCTACCGATAGAATTATTACCTACATAAGTCAAGACATGCTTAACAGACTCTCTAAGCCTCACTTTTCTCATCTGTGTTTATGAAGAGATCAAAGACCATCCTCTCCCACTTGTTGAAAATATTCAGGAAGAGGTTGCATGTAGACAATTCAACCCCATTCTCTGATTATAAGTGAATCACTCTTCCCCTTGAACATTTTTCCACTTTCATGTTTGGTCAGTTTCATTTCCGTAGATGAAAACATCTTAAATACTATTTATAGACTCAATGTTATATAGACCAGATGAAAATATTTATCTTTGAATCAATAATTTGCTCCGCGTGTGGGGGGCGGGTGTGTGTGTGTGTGTGTGTGTGTGTGTGTGTATTTCTCTTCTTCTCTTTTTACTCTTGCTTTTTTCTGCTTTCTTTCTTTCCTAATTTTTTTCATTTTAGCAAAGTAGTAAGTGGGCTTGAAATACCTAAGCTACTGGTCGGGCATGGTGGCTCAAGCCTGTAATCTCAACACATTAGGAGGCCAAGGCGATTAGATCACTTGAGCCCTGCAGTTTGAGACCAGCCTGGCCAACATGGTGAAACCCTATCTCTACTAAAAATACCAGAAGAATTAGCCAGGCATGGTGGTGGGCACCTGTAATCCCAGCTACCCAGCTACTGGGGAGGCTGAGGCAGGAGAATTGCTTGAGCCTGGGAGGTGGAGGTTGCAGTGAGCCGAGATCAAGCCACTGCACTCCAGCCTGGGTAACAGAGGGAAAATCCATCTTAAAAACAAAAAACAAAACAAACAACAACAACAACAAAAATACCTAGAGTACTGAAAAAAAAAGCCCAAAATTGGAAATGGAGTAAAAGAAAAACCCTGTGGATGGCCGGCCACTTCAAGAAGTGCAGAAGGAAAAGTTTGCTTCTCTAGGAGTCCTCTACCAGGGTAATTTAGCTTCTAACCAATGCAGGGTGTTTGACCTCCACAATAAATGAAAAGTGAATGTCCTTAATTAAGAAAAAGGTGGCTTGAAGGAAGCCAGATGGTAGAGAAATGAGCCATTGGAGGGAAGATAGCTTTTCTTCTCTGACAAGGCAGGTGTGGTGCAAACTGATGGACCCCCAGGAAGACCCAGTGTCTGCAGCCCAGGGAACATTGCAGTGAAGTACTTGCCTAATTCTGTGATTTAAAGTGCCCGCACAGAGAAGAGCAAAAGTCTTGTGAGTTGCCAGCCGCTGCCTAGTTTTGTGCAGGTTTTCTGTTCATACAGAGCAGATGAATTAAAGGGGAAAATTCCTCCAGGGGCAAGCTCTTTAAAGTGTCAGAATCACTTTCCCCAAGCTCTGGGGAACTAGCCAGTTGGGGATGGCCAGGGGGAATTCAATCCCAGGATATGCGGTTTTGTTTTATTTTTAGTGTTTCTATGTTTCACCTATATATAAAAACAAATGTGTCGAACATGGTGGCTCACACCTGTAATCCCAGCACTTTGGGAGGCCAAGGTGGGTGGATCACTTGAGGCCAGGAGTTCGAGACCAGCCTGACCAACACAGCGAAACCCTCTCTCCACTAAAAATACAAAAATTTGCTGGGCGTGGTGGTGAGGCACGCTTGTAATCTCAGCTACTTGGGAGGCTGAGGAAGGAAAATCACTTGAACCCAGAGGCAGAGGTTGCAGTGAGCTGAGATTGCCCACTGCACTCTAGCCTGGGCAACAGAAACTCTGTCTCAAAAAACAAACAAACAAAAAATCAAAATTAAGATATATTAAAACAGGGTTACACAAATCACGAAATCTTTGAAGCATACACATTGAAATAGTTGATATTTTCAGCACATAAAAGAAAATACAATGACTGTGTATGTCCTAAAGAGTCTCAGGTTGGTGCCTGCTGTTATAGATGATGAAGCCCTTGATGCATGAATTTCCTATCCCTGGATCTCCTTCCTCATCCTGCCTCCTCTTCTTCAGGCTGGAAGTGTGGCCACAGGCTGACACCTGGAAGCCGGTCAGGAGGGTGCTGTCCTGGGAGAGGAAGACTCTTGTGTAACTCTGGACACAAGGATGGGTCCCAATAGGCTGAGGTCTTAGGCCGACCAAGGGTTTCTGAAAAGGAAAAGTGTGAGATAGCCTGAAGTTTATGAAGGGCAGCCTACAGGTCTCTGCTGGGAAGTAGAAAATTTGCTACATTTTACAATCCTTGCCTGTCACTGTCCGGTTCTGTCTAAGGGGGAAAAATGGAATGGGGGGGGGGGGGTTGTGTGTGCGTGTGTGTGTGTGTGTGTGTATGTGTTTGTGTGAGAGAGGGAGAGAGAGAGCGAGAGAGAAAGAGGGAGGAAGGGGAGACAAATTACTTTTTCTTAGTGTTAGGGAACACATTTCCAATTTGTATAAAACTATAAAGTATAAATGATTTTTATTTTCTTTAAATTGGCCAACTTGAAACAAAGATTCCTTTGTAGTCTTGTATATCCTATGTGCTAGGGGCTCCTATTATAGATATTTATCCCTGTCTCACTATCAAAGGGCGTTTTACCATCAGGGTTCTAAGAACAGAAGGGCTTCATCTTGCTAGTTGTTGGTGCTGGTAACTTAAGAATTATAATGATGTGCATGGAAACTGTGTTTATCTTGGACTGCCACCCTTTCCTGTTGTTAATAAAAAGCATGTTACTTCATTTAATACCAGAAGGCCAGTGACATTAAGATTTTTATTAGATCTCATGTGCAAATGACTTCACTGTGGTCTACATAAGACAATCTCAACACTCAAGAGAGAGGCAATATAAATGGAAAGATATGGTAACATCCATTGCTCCCTGTAACTTTCCATTGATTTTTTTGAATAATCAGATCAGTGTACAAAATGAAAGTGAACTGAAGAAAATGAAGGCAAATTCAATGTTATATTATGCTAAATATGTGAAGGGAAAAAAGATTATAAATGTATTGATTGCCACTAAACTGTAAACTCAAAAATGGCAAAGATGGTAAATTATATAAGTATATTTTATCTGCATTTAAAAAATAAATTAGCCAGGTGCAGTGGCTCACCTGTGTAATCGTAGCACTTTGGGAGGCCGAGGCAGGTGGATCACTTGAGGTCAGGAGTTCGAGACCAGCCTGGCCAACATGGTGAAACCCTGTCTCTACTAAAAGTACAAAAATTAGCCGGGTGTGGTGGCGGGCACCTGTAATTCCAGCTACTCAGGAGGCTGAAGGAGGAGAATTGCTTGAGCATGGGAGGCAGAGATTGTAGCGAGCAATGTGCCATTGCACCCCAGCCTGGTTGAAAGAGTGAGGCCCTGTTTCAAAAAAATACAATAAAAATAAAAAACAAATAGTTTTAAAGCAAGGCATTAGGAACAGATATGGAAATGGAACCCACAGTGTGATGGACAGCAACCCCCACTAACCCACACACACATACACACTGTGTGTGCCATTGCAAGTAGGTCAATTAGGAGCTGTTAGAAGGTTAAGTTGATTTTGGAGTAGGGAGGTGGGATGATGATTTTTTCTGAGGAAGGGGTTTTGGGGAAATGAGTGTGTCAAAGGAGATTGCACTGATGCCGTGTTGAAGAAGATTTGAGGAACTGTGCATCAGCCCATGAAGAGGAAGTCATCACCTATGAAAGGAACATGAAACACTATCGTCAGCAACTAGCAGCATGTGATCAGGCACCACCTACTGGTTTCACAGTCGCTCTTGGCCAGGAAACTGAACACTCCCTTCTCTCCTCCACCAGGAGTATTCGTAAATACACAGTGAGGGTTTGCTTGTCAAAATGACTGGGAGACTACTGCAATTATGACACAGGTGCCAGAACTGGTAAGCATTCTGAAAGGTACTGGAGTCGGACATATCGCAGAGATTCAAAATGCCAGTGGGAACATGGTGAGAATTGCCTAGGGTGGCTTTCAAGGTTGTGCAAATTGAAGAAGGGATTTTTATTTATTTATTTATTTTTTTGATGGTTTGTTTGTTGTTTTAGAGCAATGGTTCTCAATGACGGTGATTTTGTTCCCCAAGAGACACTGAGCAATGTCCGGAGACATTTTTGATTGTCACAACTGGGTGGGTGGAGGAATGATACTAGCATCTAGTGGATGGAGGCCAGGGATGCTGTCCAAGACCCTGAAATGAACAGGATATCCGTCTGCAACAAAGAATTTTGCAGCCACAAGTATCAATCGTGCTGAGCTTGAGAAACCTTGCTACAGATCTTGCTGTATGTATGTAGCTCAGAAAATTAGAAGTCCCTGGAATAGTATAATATTTCTAAGACTCTCACACCCTGCATAGTACAGGGCCTCCCAGATAGTAGGAGGATTTGCTAATTATGTATCAATGTGATGAATTGTAGAAAGATCAAGAGTGTTGATGAAAGCAAAGCAATTCTCAGACAAAGTGAAGAAAATCTATTTTGCTTGATGCAGAAACTACAGATTTGGTTGTCAAATTCCTCCTCTTCCTTAATTTGATGCATTTGGCAGGCTTTGTGAGCAGATGATGGACGTTTTACTCTGGTTCATTCATCTATGCAGTGTCTGAAAGAGTTGTAGTAGCAATCCTGCAAATTGTAAAATATCTAACATATTTGTTCAACTTGGTCAATTTTTTTGCTCTTCCTATTTGCTAAAGTTGTGTATTGTCATCTATATCCATATCTATCCCTACATACACATTTACATGCATACGTGAATAAGAGTAGTCTATTACAACATAGTGGCTTCAAAAAATACATGTTTCATATGTCTTACCTTCTGTGGATCAGAATTTGGAAAATAGTTGAATCCTTTGCATCAAATTTATTTATAAGCTGCCATCAAGGTGCCAGCCAGGGCTGAGGTCTCATCTGAAGACTCCAGTGGGGGAAGAACTCCTGTTGAAGCTCACATCATTGTGGATAGAATTTGACTTCTCAGACTGCTGAACTGAGGGCTTTAGTTACTCAGTGACTGTGGGCCAAAGCCCACCATTAGTCTCTTGATATGCGGACTTTCTTAACATGGAGGTTTATCAGCACCTATTATTATCACAGGGGCATCCCAGCATGTGTGGGACAGGCCTTAGCCATCCCATGCAGTATTTGATATTCTCTTTTAATGCCATATCCATTCCATGTTGATCCTTTTGGTGACAAAAATATTAAAATGAACAGAAGCCATTTCATAGTCATCATAATAAAAAAATAGGTGTTTTCTTCAATCATCAATCAGCAAGACAGAAGGCTGGCAGGCAAGATGAAATTCACAATCTTTATATACTAACCACAGAGGTGACATCCCTTAAACATTGAAGTATTGAATTGGTTAAAGCCAAGTTAATCCAGCAGAGGGTAGATAAATATATATAAATATACAATATAGGCTAGGATTACAGGCATGAGCCACCGCACCTGGCCCCAATTATTTTAAATTATCATTATCATTCCATTATCATCAAGTGGCAGGAAAAATATAGCATAATGATAGCATGATTCTGTGGTTTTGTGTATTTCATGTAGGTTTTCTTCCTATAATATTATTGGCAAGCACCAACCAATAGCTAAATTTTAATCACCTATTAGCCAGTCTTTAATAATCTATGACAGGGTGTTAGATAACTGATTGATATGGTTTGGCTGTGTCTCCACCCAAATTTCATCTTGAATTGTAGCTCGCATAATTCCCACATGTCATGGGAGGGACCCGTTGGGAGGTAATTAAATCATGGCCGGTCTTTCCCATGCTGTTCTTGTGATAGTGAATAAGTCTCATGAGATCTGATGGTTTTATAAAGTGGAGTTCCCCTGCACAAGCTTTCTTGCCTGCTGCCCTGTAAAAAGTCCCTTTGTTCTTCCTTTGTCTTCCACCATGATTGTGAGGCTTCCCCCATCCATGTGGAACTGTAAGTCCATTAAAACTCTTTCCTTTATAAGTTACCCAGTTTTGGGTATGTCTGTATTAGCAGCCTGAGAACGGACTAATCCACTGATTTTATAGGTACTAGATCTCTCCCAAATTAAAGCAAATGATTCTGTGTTGTTGTTTTTTTTTCAACAAAATGAACTAGATCTGGTTGAAGTGGGCTACTTGGCATCAGATTGATTATTCTAAAAATTCACTGTAATTAGTCCGATTAAGGATAAAGTTCTAGCACTGTTCTGCCAACATATATTTATGGAGTTTCACTAAGGCCCAGCAAGTGCAAGCAACAGAGAGAGCGATGAGTAGACACTGTAATGGTTTTCACGGCAATGAGAGCAAACTGGTGCCAGGGGATTACGAAAGTGTGGCTGAACCTAGGCATGAGCTCAGAAATGTGAAGTTAATTCTCAGCAAGTCACTTGAATCAGTCCAAGAACAAGGTGTCTGAAAGCATGAAAAGGCATGGCAGTGGAGAAGGTGAGAAAAGCAAGCTGCCTTGGGGAAAGTTACAGTTATCCAAGAAGCTGTGTATGACTGCTGTGCTCAGAATGCTCCTGCCCCCCCAAACTTGTACATTGAAACTGGATTTTCCATATGATAATATTAAGGGGTAGGCCCTTTAGGAGGTGATAAGGTCCCTTACGAATGGAATCAGTGCCCTCACAAAAGAGGATCCTGTCAACTTTGAAGGAGGAAACCCTACCCATATGGTCAATCTGCTGGCACCTTGAACTTGGACTTCTAGGCTTCAATAAATTGCCATGGCTTATAAATTACTCTGCCTAAGGCAATCTGTAATAGGAGCTCAAATGGACTAAGAGAGTGGCTTATTGGACATATGGAAATACTGTCTCATTAACAAAGAATGGAAAGTCCACAGCAAGATTAAATACATCAGGAAGCAGGACATCATTGACCTCAGCCAGGGATATTTTGTATAATTTTACTTTTTTTTCTACAGTCAATGAGTCAATAAGTGTAGGTAACCACAGATCCACTGGCTCAATTTTGAACCTGAAGATGGAGGTATGGAGTTAGGGTAGGTGTGGGGAAGAGAAGGGTTGTACTGAAAACCAGCTACTGATATAGTCAGACTAGAAGCAGAGTAGACATGAAAGATTCTGGGGTATGTGGCATAAACGGGTTTGCCAGATAAAAATACAGGATGCCCAATTCACCCAGGATGGAGTGCAGTGGTGCAATCTCAGCTCACTGGGACTTCCACCTCCATGGTTGAAGTGATCCTCCAGCCTCAGCCTCCTGAGTAGCTGGGACTACTGGTGTGCACCACAACGCCCAGCTAATTTTTGTTTTTCTAGTAGAGAAGGGGTTTCACCATGTTGGCCCAGCTGGCCTCGAACCCTGACCTCAAGTGATCCAACCGCCTTGGCCTCCCAAAGTGCTGCAATTACAGGCATGAGCCACTGGGCCCAGCCCCCAGTTACGTCTGAATATCAGGTAAACAAAGAAAAAAATGTGGCATAATTATATCTCAAATATTGCATGAAACATACTTTTACTGATGTTTTTGTTATTGTGAGCCCTGTATTTTTAGCTGTTAAATCTGGCAACCCTAGGCTCAGATGTCTGTGCTAACGTCTGGTCTAGATACCACTTAGATACTTGCGTGGTTATAAACTGTCTACTTGTGTGGTTATAAGCTGACCTCTCCACTTCTCCCAGACAGCTTCCGTGCATAAGTTTCCTACGACAAAGCCATTGTCTTAATACTGCTCATCTTCTGGAAGACACATTTTCAAAAATCCATTAACACCTTTCATATTAATTAGGGCACTTCCTGTGCAAGTAACATAAACCCACTTAAATAAGCTTAATCAAAAGAAAAACAGAAAAGGAAATTTGTTCAAGGATACAGGATGTCTCAGAGGTCCCAAGGGCAGTGTAGCAAAATGAATACTATCCACTAAAAATTCATGTCTACCCAGAACCTGGAAATGTGACCTTATTTGGAAACAGAGGCTTTGCAGATGTAATTAAGGATGAAGATGAGATCATACCAGCTTAAGGTTGGTCCTAAATCTAATGAGAGCATCCTTACAAAGACAGAAAAAGACACATGAAGACACATACAGAGGAGAAGTCCACGTGGAGATGGAGGCAGAGGATGTGGCCACAAGCCCAGGGACGCCTGGAGCCACCAGGACCTGGGACAGACAGGAAGAATTCTCCCTAGAGCCTCCGGAGGGAGAATGACCAGACAGACACCTTGATTTCAGACTTTTGGTTTCTAGAACTAGGGGAGAGTAATGTCATTGGTTTAAGCTGCCCAGTTTAAGGTAATGTGTTATTGCAGCTCTAGGAAACTCAGAGGTAAGACTGTGATGGGGCTGGGTGTTGCGCCTGTCATTTCAGCATTTTGGGAGGCTGAGAAACAGGAGGATCTTGTGAGGTCAGGAGTTTGGGACCAGCCTGGGCAATCTAGTGAGACCCTGTCTTTATACTAGATTGGTACAAAAGTAATTGTGGTTTTTGCCATTAAAAGTAATTGCAGTTTTCGACATTAAAAGTAATTGCAAAAACCGAAATTACTTTTGTACCAACTTGATAAAAATTACAAAAATTAGCTGGGCATGGTGGCAAACACCTGTAGTCCCAGCTACTGAGGAGGCTGAGGCTGCAGGATCTCTTGAGCCCAGGAATTCGAGGTTGTCGTGAGCTATGATAATGCCACTGCACTCCAGCCTGGGCAACAGAGCAAGACTCTGTCTCTAAAAGAAAAACAACAACAGCAAAAGAAAATGTTGAGATCTAGAAGGATGTGCTGCCCTTCTCTGTCATTCATCACATTTCTGTCTTCATATCTACTTTCTACGTTGTATATGAACTTCCCCCATTTTCCACTGGACAAGGTAGAAAAGCATAACCAAAGATGCCCCTAAATTTACCTGTTGCCTGTCCACTCCTATAGAGCCACTGTTTGCTGTGTGTGTGGCTGTGCCTATGAACGGCAGTCTCACAGTTGTGGGCCAGATTTCCAGCGACCATAGCCCAGCTCAGCTTAGACGCTAACCTTGGACCAAGCAATGTGGCCAGAAGATGAAAATTCCTTTGGGTGGATCCTACTTTAACTCTGCAGCTGGATGACCTGATGCCTAAGAGACTGTACAAAGCTGTCCTCCAGGCAAGAGCTTCTCCAACTTCGGCGTTGGTACGAATCACCAGTGAACATGTTAAAGGTAGATTTGATACAGTTGATTTGGGATGGGGGCTCAAAGTTATGCATTTTTAACATGCTTCCTGGTATTAATTACATCCATGATATTAGACCCAGGACTATAATTTGTTTAGCAAAGTATCAAAACTCTAGATCTTTCTGTATATTTGTAGGAAAAGAACAAGGTGTTACATGGGTCCAAGTGCTCTTTACATAATTTTAGTCACGACTATTCCAGGAAAATATTACCAGGTTCCTGATACACCAGTGCTTTATAACAAATCGATCCCCTCTCAAAACAATCCCATTGGTATTTATACATGTGTTCCATCTGCCCTGTTTCCACATTATGCATACACACATGTGTGTGCTTGTCACATGCAAAATAGTGTTTGCAGTACATTCCCTCTCTTCTCAATGAATAATACCTGAAAAAATCCAAAATGAGTGTTTTTAAAAGATTCCAATACAGACCTTGAGTTTAAAAGGATAAAAGAGAGCCATTATTCTAGGAATTTTTTGTCAACCTCATTTTATTTCAACTAAAATTATAAACCATACTGCATTCACCAGAGGTGGTCTATATGACTATACGCTTATTTCTGACACTGGTCATTAACAAGAGAGAAGGCTGTTTGCTTGAGCTTTAATAAATAAAACACACTGATGCTAGCTCTTATTGTGTCTTCTCCCCATGTTAAATGTCTCTTTTTAAAGTACAAAGGAAGAAAGCAGGAAGAAGGTCCATGTGCACACACAGAACAGACATACTATCAGGCACAAATCAACCATCTTGGGAATATAAATCCCTCTGTATCATATAGATATACATATAGATATAAATATAGATATAGATAAATCTCTACATATTAATATGCAGAGATAACTATACATATAGAGAGATAGATCCATCTCTATAGATATCTATAGAAGATACAGATATACATAAATATTTCATAGATATCTATAGAAGATACAGACATCTGCAGAAACAGAGATACAGATATACATTGAAATAAACATAGCAATCTCTATAAACATCTATATGTAGATAGATAGATGAATCTATATCAATCTATATATCTATTTCTAAATCTCTTTATATATATGTACATCAATAATTCCAAGGTCCGAATTAACTTGGAGAAAGATATATGTATATTTCCATACTTTTAAAGTGTAGTGCATGTTCTCATTTATCAAAGGGACATAGACATTGTAAAAGAGTTTCATTAAAAGTCTTAGGCAAGAACATTGGTACAGTCGCTGCAGAATGTCATTTAAAAATGAACTCTATTTTGGGCCTCTTATTTGGGATTCAATATCCTTGGTTTTCTTACAAAAGCAATAGTTAATGGATTTCTCACCGTCATGAATGTAGTGAAATTTTGGAGCCTGATCCTTTTTTAAAAATCAGGGCCATTTAAAAGTCATTTAGGCTAATCATGCCCAGTGATGAAATAATAACTGGGGGACAGAATTTAAAATAATCAAATGGAAAGTCAGCAGAGAGCATAACTCTCTACTGTGGATGCATGTTACATAATTAATGGTGTGTTATGGGTTTGAAATAACAGAAGTCAGAAGGACAAAGGCTTCAAGAAACCAGAAATAGACTTTTGTCTACAAAGATATCTTTATTCCCATTCATCAGAAGCAAAAATTGAATGAAGGGCATGTACAACTTTCTTATGGGAAAATATCAATTTAAAGTATTTCCTTCAAGCTGTATTAATCTTATAGAACACTTTCCCTACAAAACCAATGGGAATAAACAAGACCATGTCTTTATATTTTCCATCTGGATTTCTGTAATTATATTTACATGTAAGAAAAGGTACACACATTTAACTATTTCAAGAAAATGTTATTTAAGTGACTGACATTAATTTTAAATTTATGATAATTCAGCTTCAACTGGTCTGGAGTTTACTTACTATCATTGAAAGAAAAAGATTTATTTAGCAACTTTGGAGTGTAAAATAAGACAGAATGAAATTTGCTAAATCTTAAGGGTGCAAATATTTTTAAGGTCTACAGCATATTATTCTTATTTAATCTATGTTGTTAATTATATTTTAATCTAGACTTTAAATCCTATTTGAGAATAACACTTCTTAAATGTTTTCTAAAAAACTGAATATGCTGTTTACTCTAGTTTATGATTTATATATATAGATATTTTTAGATATTTTCTAGTTTACATATATATATCTACATAAATATCAATAGGTATATTTATTTATATATCTATATCTATGCATGTGTGTATATAGATAGATACAGGTATCAAAACAGGTATTATATAAGTGTTACTTTTTGTCCTATCATTTCTCAAATTTATTAAGCCTCATACTCTGAACTGGCCTCATGTAATGGTGACCACCTAAGGCATTTATCATCTATATGTTGCAGAGATTTTTTCTCTAAAACTGCGTCTACAATAGCAAATGAAAGTAAGAAACACCATAAATAAACTAACAGACAAATAAAAATAAAATAGGACAATAGTTCAGATCAGAAGGGGCACTGGGTAAAGAATTAGCTATGAGAGGGCAAAGACTGTCTTGTTTATCCATCTTTTGTATTTTGCAGTTTGTGGAACAAGCAACAGTTCTCACATTCATGCTTAGTGAATAAATGAATAAAAACAACAATCAGCAAACCACTTAAAAATGACCCACCACAACCCTGCTATTTCTGAATTTACCCTATTGTTTTTTTTCCATTTCACAGTAAGACTGTAATTATAATTTCAACTTCCTCATCAGATCCCCAGACATGAATCTAACTAACATATTCAGCTGGAGGCTGTCAATAATGTACTGACTCCAAAATGCAATGGCGCTCTCCCATCGTCCTTCACTTCTAAAATCTCTTTGGACCTTGACACCATTGACTCCTGCCTACTCCTTTTGGAGGTTAAAGTCCTTCCTTGAATTACATACCACACTTTCTCTTACCAGAGATTTTCTGCAGATGGGAGAATGACCCTATTTTAGGTTGCTATCAAGACCTTACCCAGTATCTCTTCCTCCAAAGATTTGTCTTTTATTTTAAGCGAACACTTTCTACATTTTACACCAAAATGTTAAGTATTGTATCCATAGGATTTGTGCTCAGATCCACAGATCCTACCTTAAGATCCCTATCCAGGTCAAATCTCCTGCCCCAAAGGTCTCAGGTCTGTGGATCATTGGTATTTCTATGATCCACCAGCAACTCATTTTTTCTTTCCATACAAGTGACTTTGGCTGAGTGCGCTCTCATTCATCTCGGCCTTACCATCTTCACTACATCAAGGCGATCTCTAGTCTCTTCTCATTTTATTGCTCTATCCCATTTTTACTCAACTTTTGCAACTATGCAAAAGCATGAATGCGAGAACTGTTGCCTGTTCCCACAAACTGCAAAATACAAATGCCACCCGTAGTGAAAAAAAATTTACTACTACTGTGTTATTTTCACTGTGACTGTGTATTTTCACTACTACTGCCCTAACTTATGAATGCAGCAGTCTCACTGTCCTCTTTTGTTCTAGAATGTCCCCGCTCTTAAATCCCCTCTGAGTAAACTCTCTGAAAGTTAATCTCTGCTACCATCCCCCCACTAACACTGATAAGGATTCCAGCCAATGAATATTCATCATCCTCTGTAGTCCAGCCTGACCTATTTCTTCTTATTCTCCTCTATGAATCATAAGAGCCTACCATCAGCTCACCACCACTCCTGTTTTCAGGGTTTAATTTGAGGATTACCTAAAAAAAAAACCTCATGTAGCAGAATGGCCCCCAAAATGCAGGTTCCCAGAACTCACTCAAGACCTGCTAAGTTTGAATCCTAATGTTTAGCTCTGGAGGCATGGATTTTGTAACCATCTTTCTGGGTCATCCTTGTGCACCTTGAACTTCCAAAGCCTTTGCTCACTCCATATCTCTTTCTTTTCTCCAGATATTATTCACTTGGAATAATTTCCCACCCCTATTCTCCAATTCCCCAGGAAAACCTTGTTCATCTGTGAACCATTTTCTCATTATCCCAATAGGAAGCCTGTTATGCCTTCTGTATGCTCCTGAGATAGCATATATCACACATCGAGTTGCATTTTAATAACTAAAGAGCTTCATTTATCCTCTTACTAGATTTTAAGCACCTTCTATGCTATACATATTTATCTAATAATGATTAGTAATTAATAACATAGTATATATTACTATTGCACGAACAATTATCATCGTACTGAAAATATTTCTGTTTCACTTTGACCATTGTATTAGGAGAGTCAATTTGAATCAGTAGTGCCCTATAATGTATCTGGCTTCACCAGTATTGCATTTAGGGTTCTGTGTATCAAGCTCACAGGAGCATGAACATAATACCAGAATGTGGTTGATGGAGACACTGAGATGGAAAAGCAGAGAGAACAAGTAGTGTGGTATAGATTATTTCTCATGTTCCATCCAGTTCTTTGTACCAAACCCAGCTTATATATCCTTCTCAGAAATCTATTGTTTTGTTTCATTTTATGACTCCCCCCAGTTCCCACATTTCACCATACTCCACAATCAGATTTAAAATGAAAGCATGGAGAACGATACCCTTATCTCTTCCAGGAATCCTGGATCTAAACCTCTGTAGCTCCTCTGTCTTTATTGCAACCTGGTGGCCCAGTTGTTAAGAACTGGTGTTTTGGGTCCTATCCTCATCTCCTGTGAGGGATTTTGGATTGGGGGAAATTATAATTTCGTAACATCTTATATTCACTTTTTCTTACAATCATGATTCCATCTGTCTAAGATGCTTTCTGACATTTTCTTTTCTGCAACCCAGGCTGGAGTACAGTGGCATGATCATGACTCACTGCAGCCTCCACCTCTCTGGCTCAAGTGACCCAACTCCTTCAGCCTCCTGAGAAGCTGGTACCACAAGCGTGCACCAGTACTCTCAGCTAGTTTTTAATTTTTTCGTAGAAACAGGATCTTACTCTGTTGCCCAGGCTGATATCGAACTCCTGGGCTCAAGTGTTTCTCCTACCTCAGCCTCCCAAAGTGTGTGGATTCCAGGTATGAGCCACTGCTCCCTGGCCTTTTTAAACACAATTTTTATTTAAAACAAAAAATTATTTTTAAAAAGTCTCAATGGGGTCATTCAGATAGAAAGTGAAAATGTGCTTGCCTGCTCTCTTCCAGGTCACATGTCTCAGGGAAGAGATCTGCTACCCAACCAACCCACCCACAAATCAAGCCAAGCATGCAGATTTTGCCCAAACTCTCCCCTCCCAATCTCATTTATCATACTGCCTTAAAGTATTAATTAGTGATGTCTCCCCCACACCAACTTCTCTTCCCTTCTCTACCCTTCCCTTACTTTTCCATCCCTTCTCTTTCTCCTTTTCTCTTTCTCTCTCTGTGTCTCTCATTCAGGACTTCATTTGCTGCATCCATTCTTGCAACAATCTTACAAATATTTTCTTTGCTTTCCACATTGGCCCTCTTCAACTTGTTCTCCATGTTGCCATCACAGTGATTGTCCTAAAATATAAATCTGATTATTTCTTCCCCCTGTCCCTGCAGAAAATATATTACTGTCTTTCCCATTGCCTACTGGGTAAATTCCACCTTTTCAGTATGGCATTCAAAACTCTTCACAATTACGTCTCTCATCCTTTCCTCACCACCTTCTTTTCAAACTCAGTGTCCTGCCATACCAAACCCTCTATATTTCTAGATCTCCACACACACAGTATTGCTGGGATATTTTTATCCATGGCTTCTTTCTCAACTTCTTCACCCAATCAGTGCCTATGTACCATTCCTTCCTTACTCAGAATGTTCTTCCTTTGTAAACCCTTCCTTAATCATTTTCACCTCCATGGGTCCCTATGAATTCATACATATTCGTTGTGCAGACCTTCTTGTAATCATATTTTTCTCATGCTTTTGGCTATCTTGTCCACTAGACTGTATGCTTTCTCAAAAATAAATGGATGATTCTCACTCACAGATGTATGGCAGTGCTTAATACTGTGCCAGTACTAAAAAAAAAAAACCCAAAAACCTGAATTTATGAGTAAGTCAATGAATTAATACATTCTTGGCAAAGCCCATGACTTTCTGAGTTACTATAAATTACTGTGTTCAAGTTGAGATTCTGCTTTAGTTTAGGATATAGATAATCTATATATATGTCCATATATCTGTATCTATATGTCTATATACATGTGTATCACTGATTTGAGGAATAAGCTATACTTATTAATGATATTATTATGTTACTGGGTCTTCAATATATATACAATAATGGAAAAAAGTACATGTATATTTCTAAATATCTATCCAATAATAGGAACACACACACATATGTATGGATGGATATATGTTTTTTCTATTATTGGGTATAGATATCTATGAATAGATAAGTATATATGTATGTACCCATCTTGTTGGTTAAGTGTGCTTTCTTTCATACATGTTATTTCATTTAGTCCCCACAAGAAACCCATAGGAAAGGTAATTTTAATTTCAGTTCAACAGATTCACAGAACATAACTGACTTTATAACAAGGCAAAGTTTGTGAGGATAGAGTCTTAACATGAAACCAGGTCCCTGAATTGGTGTCCATCACCTTCCCCATTATTGTTCATGCTGCCTAAGAACCCTTCACATCAACATGGCAGGCTTCATGCTTAGGTTTACTGCCTAAAGCAGAAGCAATTAGGAGGATGCCCTATGTGTTGGGGACACTATCTTTTTCCTTCCATAAATGAATTAATGGGCCATGAAATAATTTTAAGAAAAGCTAACTTTTCTGGCCAGGCAGAAGAATAAAAGTAATCACCATGTAATATTGTTGTGAAGACTACCAGGCCCCACACGTTAAATCAGCTAATCATTACAACAATATTACAGGACGATTATCTGTTCCATTTTACGGATGCAGAAATCGAGGCAAACCATTAAAATACATACCTAAGGTCACATGCAACTTAAACCCAAGCATCTCATTTTAGAATCCGTGTTCATTGTCACAACACTCTATGATGTCCTCTGATCATATGATTGCCCATTTAAATCCAACTTTTTCAAACTCAACTTTAAATACACGGATTATACCCCCTCCCTTCCCCCCTCCCACCACCCCACAACTTGAACTCCGTGGGAAAGATAACCTCCTGGACCCTGGAAATGAAGAGGAATGTTTAAAAACCAATGCCTCATCCTTGGCACAACTCCAATATTTTATCAAAATCATGAAAATACAAGAATAGAAGTAAACAAAAAGCTTTCATCCATCTCCTCTCAACCATACCCTGGACATAAAAGAGGTCCTGTGCTTTACAGAACTGCATTCCAATTTTTGCTGTTCTTAAAAAAATTTTTATATCATTGCTTCCCATATAAATCACAATAACGTAGACCTAGGGACTGCTGGAGATCGTGACCTTAAACAGTGAAAGATGTTTGCATATACTGCAGTGTGTTTGGTGTGGAGGGTACCTGGAGAGTCCTAAAAAAGCAAAGAGGATAAAGGTTTGCTGTGCGCGTCTGGTGCGGCGGCACCGTGTGCCATGCCCACCTGCTCTATCTCCCCGGGTACCTGGAATCTCTCCGTTACAGCTGATTTGCACTGGGATTAGCTGCTCTTTGCATGAGGTTGTAGCTGTGGATGTGGTTTCTGTAGTGACGGAGCCTGACTCTGGAGATCTATTGGCTGCTGGCTTTGTAAATTTCATTCAGTTTGGTCCAATGGCAGAGGGAGAGCCCTGGAGACAGCAGGACCTCTCTCCTCAATCTCTCTTTTTCTTGCAGAACCTTCTCTCTCCCGTCTCTGTCTCTTAGCACAGAGCTCTTATTCAGCCAGTAGCTCAGCCCTTCCTGCTTCAATTGTAATGCTTGTTCTGCCTGGTCACAGACTATTGACGGCAGAAACAACGAATTTCCTCCAAACTCGGCGGTGTTGGTGGCTCTTGCATTCCTCTGGATGAGCGAATCTTGTTGGGGGTTCCAGAAGGGAAAGGCGCCTGGGCTTTCAATACATCCTCCTGAATCATACCTCGTTTCGGGTTCCCTAGAAAAATCTGATGTGTAAAAAGAACTCTTAACGGCAGACGCAGCTCTTCCACAGCTAAGGTAGGTGCAGTTTTAAGACGTGTCTCTGGGATTTTATTCTCCTTATTTTAAAAAGCCGTTTAAACATTTTGACTTGCAGTGGCTCTCCAGCAAAACGATGGAAAGGCTCACTGCAGATATTTGAGCTTCACTTCATCTGATCTTTATTTATGTTTTTTTTGCTTTTATGATGATGATTATTATTTTTGGAAAATTTGGACAGGACTTTCTCCCATCCTGTCTCGCTCCATTTCTTAGGTGTGGGTGGGAGTGTGGACGTCCATGTACGGCTTTTACATGCAGTCTCTCCACAGAAACATTTGGTTTATTTTCACTTAAAAAGAAAAATCCGGACCACTGTTGTTTGGAAGCGTTCTGCTGCAATCAGCTATTTGAACGGCTCTGGGGCCGTGTGTGATGTGTTTACAAAGTAGCGCTGCCTTCCATACAAATAAACAGAAGACTGTGGCGGGGAGAGGAGGAAAAAAAAATTATATCTATATCTATATCTATATCTATATCTGTATCTGTATCTATATCTATATCTATATCTGCAGTACAGGGAGAGAAGGAGCGAAGCGGCCAGGGCTGGAGATGGTGAAGGCAGGCAGGAGGACTTCTGCAAACTGTGAGGCATGGGAGGCTTTTTTCTTCTCTCCCCCCCCCCCACCATTCCCTTCTTCTTTAAGAAAATTGTCAGCTACCACCGCCTGGGGTCCTTTTTGGGGGGGGTTGGGGGGTGCGGTTAACCAGAGAGAAAAAGGGAAAACAAGCTTGGTTGGGGTTGCATTAAGCGAGTTTTTTTCCTCCATCTCCTGGCCTCGGATAAGATGATGGTTTGGGTGATGCACGAAATAACGCACGTGATTGATTAGACCTGGCTTGGCTTGGCTGGGGTACTATCCGGGCGCGCTGGAGACCCCGTGTGAAGACGAAATGACGGTAGCTCAGCGCTGCTTCTGCAAACCGGGGAGCGGGCTACATGCACTCCTTTCCCGTGTGTGTGGGTTGCGAGGGGTGTGGGAGGGGGTGAGGCAAGCCGCAGAAGGTGGGGTAGAGCTGGTGGTTTTGCTTCTTTGGGAGCCTTTGAGTGTAGTCTGGACCTTTGAGTGGGGCGCGGGGGGCTTGCAGCTGCCGCCCTGGGCACCATCTCTAAACTGCCCGCTTTTCCGGAGGAGCGGAAAAGTTGGAAGCTGCGAGGACAGGAGCCCGGAGCCCTCGTCTGGGTCTCGGGGGATCCGGAGCCCCAGTCGGTGCCCACCAACAACATCCCTTCTTGGAGCGAGGGTGTAGGGGAGAGTGTTAAGCCTGCGGGGCGTACGGTCCGCCAGTCTCCGAGGTGGGGACGGGGAAGGAGGCTGAGAAGTCGGTTCCAATACTCGTACCACCCCCACAGCCCTGGAAAACGCAACCGCCACCCTCTACCCCCCCCCTCCCCCCCCATCGCATCCCATCCCAATCCCAAGGCTCTCCGCTGTCCCGGGCCGATTTAATCCAGTCTCTTCCTCCGCCTCCCCGCCTCCCCGCCTCCCCGCCTCCCCGCCTCCCCAATTCCCGCGCGGCTCGCCTCGGCCCCTTCCCACTCCAGTGGACAGAACTGATGGAGAGAGATCCGCCAAGCGCGCCGCTGGAGGCGGGGGGAGACAGTGGCGGGTGGGCGAGGGGCTGCGAGACCGCGCTGGGAGAGAGTGAACTTCAGGTCCCGCCCCCTCCTCAAGGCCGCGTCTGGGCGCCCCCCAGCCCGGGCTGACACCCGAGTGGCCTGCTGAAGCGCGGGCGGGGATGGGGTGGGGGAGAGGGAGGTAGGTGCCGCTCGGCTGCAGATGATGCGTGGGTGGGGGGCTTGCTGTGGGAGGAAAGGCCCAGGTTCCGGCCTGCGCCCTCCACTCCGCGGCGGCTCCCCTCCGCCTCTGGTTTTCCAAGAGGCCGGTCCCTTCCACCGGGGACACTCATCCTTCAGTCGGTCTCTCGGACGCCTTCCTCCTCCTGCCCCCCAACCTGACCTGGCTTTTCTCGCCCCTCCAAGAACCGGTAGGCTGGGGTTCCTCGGCGGGGGTCTCCTGGGCCGCGCCCCGAGCTTTGCGCCCCGGGTATCGGGCCGGTGCCCCGTGCAGCCCTGGGCCCGGGCGCAGCATTCCGGCGCCTGCTTTCCAGACACAGCGCCCTTTCTTCCTGGAGTGGCGGGGGCGGGAGCGGGGGGCGGTCAGGCCAGCCCCTTGCGCCCCCGAAGCCTGGCCCAGACCACCCTGGGAACAGATGTCCCGCTTGGAGGGCGAGGGGCACTCGGAGGACGTCCTCCGCATCATACCCCTCCCCTTTCCCCAGCATGCTTTTTTTTTGGACTGCGGGTTTCTTTTTCTCTGACTTCTTCCTCTGAGCCTACCGCAGGTGTGAGCCTCTTTTTATGTATGTGCTGCTGCTATCTCGGGGATGGCGGGGAGGGGTGCAGGAGGCAGCATGGAGGGGTCCTAGGAGGTGGCAGCCGCGTTTTGGCCCCCCCCGGTGAGCCCGGGCTTGCAGTTCGGGCGGGCGCTGGGCGCGCGCGTCACGAATTCAGCCCAGGGCTTGGGCGAGTCTGCGGGAAGCGAAGACAGAGGATCCCGATCTGTCATTTGGACCCAACTTAAGAAATTTGGGCTGGGGGTTGGGTGGGGGTTTGGAACTAAGCAGGTGATGTTCTTGCGAGCTGAATCCACAAGGTGGTAGTATGGCTTCTTCTTTTAGATTTTTTATTTTATTTTATTTTATTTCTATATGGTCATTTTGGGGAGGGGGAGCAGTGGTTTTTTTTTTTTTTTTTTGGTCCACTTATCTTATGCTTTTTGAAGTCATCCGTTGCCCGTAGGGTTTACATCGGAGCGCGTTGCATTATATTTTCTTAAAAGGGGGGTGGTGTGCGTGAGCTCCCTCTCTCAGAATCAGCCCTTCCTGTGATGGGAGGAAGGCAAAAGCAGAAAAAAAAAAAAAGAAAAAGGAAAAAGGAAAAAAAGTTTAGGGAGACTTCGTTATCCTGACGAAGCAGAATTGCCAGTTTGTGTGGGCGTTCTGCGGGTAACATAGAAGTGCATGCTTAAGAAATCCGGGGGTAGCTTCCTTCTCCAGCTAGAAATTAAATGGCCAGGGTGCAAACACCTGACTTTGATGAGAACAAAGCGGCAGAAACTGCAAGAGACCTGCATGGTTTGAATGGACGCACTGAGCCATTTCCTAGAGGATGGCAGAGCGGGGAGAAATCAGATCGTAAAGAAATCTGCAGTTTTGTGGAGGCAGATTTGGGTAGTGGAGAATTATTTCATACCTTTAGTTGGCTGTGGAGAAGATGTTAGCAGTAATCCATTAATTCCTCAGCATAGATTTTCCTGTGGAAATGAGCAGAATGTTAAGGTGGGGGAGGGATGGCTAATGGCACATGGTTGCATTAACCCTTATATTTCCAGAAAAAAATACGGAATTTCTGTTATCATAAATTAAGTATATAGGAATTTCATGGAGATCTCTGTAAGCATGTATTTTCTAGATTAGAAATTCAGTATTCAGTGAAATGTAGAATCCGTGTGTGTGTGTACACAGACATACACACGCATTCTCCATTTCTACATATATATGTGTGTGTGTGTGTGTATATATGGCCATTTTAAAGAATATCTTCTTTGACATGTAAGAACATAATTAGGACCAGTTGTAGCAAGTGGAAAATTACTTTATAAGTTTTAAATCAGTGGATTAAAATGGAAGGCTTGATTTTTTTTTTTTGAAACCAGAATGATAATTGCATTTTCATAATAATGCCTGTGCTTGGATTCAGTTTTAAAGGTGCTTTGATGTTTTATTCTCTGGTGGGAGAATTGTTGTTGCTCTTCTTTGTGTTTTCTTTAAACAAACTAATGCCGAATATACATTTGGCCCTAAAATCAGTAACCTAGCTGATTTTTACCCAAACCTAAGAATATAACAGATACTTGATAGGGACTGGTGGCTACATAAGGTAGATCATGAAGTTATCTTAATGCTATAAAATTTATAGGCAGACTTGAAGGAATTTGAAAGTTCATAGTTTTTGGCCTGGAATGTAGACTAATGGTAAATATATAGATTTTTTAAAATTTGTGAACTTGGCTATTTCATTTTTTTGTGTGTAGTAATTTGTGGAAGGCTTATAGCCTCTCCACAAAGATGAAAATGTTGACTGACTCTGCACTGGAGACTTGGCTTTCAGAAGTGCAGGGGTCTCTTTAAAAGCCCTTTGGAATACTATGCTTTTATTTCTAGACCACAACCAAAAGGTTCTCACAGAAGTAAACATTCAAGTGCATGAGGGAATGACCTCCGTTTAACATTCTTCTGTTTTAATTGATACGCCACACTTCAAACCTTTCCTAGGTAATACTGTTGAATATCATCAATAATGCAACTTGTTGAGCGAATGCATTGCATTCAAATAAAGTCGCAATATAAAATATTTTAAGTCCTTTAATATCCTCCTTCTAAAGATAGGCTTATCTGGTTAAAATATACTTAAATTCCAAGTACGGTGAGAGCTGGTCTCAGGATGTGAATGTCAAGTGTAAGAGATACAATTTTAGTTTGTAAACCAGAATGCATTCTTTCTGTGCTGCTTTCCAAATTCTAGCAATATGTATTCTATTACCAAATGGGAAAAATATGTTCAGTTTAGTTTAAATCTGTTGCTCTTTTTGTGTGTGTTTTTGTCTGAGTACTGTACTTTTTCAGAGGAGAGACTTCATCTCCTACTTAATTAGGTGAATGGATATTCAGACAGACTGTGCCTTCTGTAGAGCCACCACTGATTTCTTAAGCTCCTAAGCTACCAGCTTTAAATCAAAGGTACAGCTTTTGCCCAGTCAATTAGAGAAAGTGAGAATCAAAATTGAAGCCCCAGCCGTTGAGGCAATTAGGTCATCTGCTGTGCCTTCTACTACCATTTCACTCAACGAATATTTTCCAGTTTTGTCATTTTTCTCTAAACAACCTACATTTGGACTTTGAAGGCTCTACTGTTCTTTGTTAAGAGAATGGCAGTGTAGAAAACGCTTGCTCATTTTTCTTGGGGCAGAGTAGCACACATGGACAGGAAAAAGAAGGTGCTATCTCCTAGCAGTTTGTCATTATGCCATTTCTAGGCTTTGAATAAATGTATAGATGAAAAGGCTTTCTCTCTGCAGGTGATACATTAAGTGAAAAATAAATAAGCATGAAGTACAATGAACATTTAGGGTCTCATTAGTTCGAGGAATACATTTCAAATAGAGAAATGTTAATTTCAGTATAGTGCTAATGAAATGATCTAGGCTTTCACTGCTCACTTGGAAATGTGGATAAATGGCGCAGAATTTTGTTTGGGTTGTTTTATTTAAAATCTATATTATATAAAGAAATCATGGTTTATCAAAGTAACAGAGCACTATTTTTGGTTTACAATGGGACTTTCTTAGTTCCACTTGTTAATATCGGTGATCATTTTGGTTCTAAGAAGCCAGTACCTGATTGGATGATGAAGACTTGGATCTCAAAGTCATCACCCAAGATATGTGATTTTATTAACATCTGTGAGCATCTCTCTCAGGTCCCACATCAACCCTTCATCCATGCTCATTTTCTGTTTTTGTTTTTGTTTGGTTTTTTGTATGCTTTGTTTGGGGAGAGAGGACACATATTTTGCTAAGGGCACCTTTTTCAGGTGTGAAACTTAGCTTGTCATATAAGTTAAAAAGGAACTTGGGTTGTTTCAAGTTGCATTACGTGGTAAGTTTTCGGAACTTTTGAAAAAAAAGGACTGAGGTTAGTAAGAGGTGTTATTGGCACTGATAAAAGCTATGGTGAGTTGTGATTTGTTTTTGCAAAGTGCGGAAAAGGCCTCCTTTGTTCTGTGATGATTTCTGTGGTGCATATGATGCCATTTTCCCTGTTTAGTATTTCAACACCACCAATACGTGGCTCTGAAGTATGGGATAGGCAAGTCAAAGAACTCAGTGAGGCATGCCATATGATTCGATGGTCTGTCACAGCTGTTCATGGTGGAACTGTGGTCTCAGAAGCATGGGGGGATGGGGGTAGAAGAAAGCTCATTGCAACTAAGTGCCTTTAACTTGTGTTCCAATCCTCACTACTTACTGTGAAGATAACTCTGTGAATGGGTTAAGTGGGAAAACTTAGAAAAATAAATGCATGTTTTCTTTTTTCTTCTTTCTTTTTTTTTTTAAGATAGAATCTCGCTCTGTTGTTCAGGCTGGAGTGCAGTGGCATGATCTCGGCTCACTGCAGCTTCCACCTCCTGGGCTCCAGTGATTCTCCTGCTTCAGCCTCCTGAGTACCTGGGATTACAGACATGCGCCATCAGGCCTGACTAATTTTTGTACTTTTTGTAGAGACAGGTTTTCATCATGTTGGTCAGCCTGGTCTGGAACTCCTGACCTCAGGTAATTCGCCCGCCTCAGCTTCCCAAAGTGCTGGGATTACAGGTATGAGCCAGCACACCCGACCAAATAAATGCATGTTTTCACAAACAAAATATTTCATTGTAAACTGTTTTGCTAAGTGAGACAATATGCCCTCATGCCCTGAAGCTACATGGTAAGAATGGCAGCGTGTATGAGCAAGTGTATACACATACATGTGCACATATGCCCACATATTAACTAGGAACTAGCCCTTGCACAAAATATTTTTCTAGCCATTGCAACACATTTGATAAAAGCAAATATATACATATATAAAATATAAGAAAAAAATGTGATTTTCCATTAGTTATTTTCCTTTTCTTATCCACATCATTCACCAAACCTGTGTTATATTAAACAAGTCATAACAGCTGGCCTGGGCCAAGTGAGTGAGACCCCAACTCCACAAAGAAACAAAAATTAAAAATGAATTAGCTGGGCATGATGGCAAGTACCTGTGGTTCCAGCCGAGGTGGGAAGACCACTTGAGCCCAGGAGTTTAGGGCTACGGTGAGCTATGATTACACCACTGTACTCCAGCCTGGGAGACAGAGCAAGACCTTATCTCTAAATAAATAAATAAAACATAAAAAATAGATAAAAATAGAACATTTACAGTTAAAGTTGTAAAGTTGGCCTGGCGTTGTGGCTCACGCTTGTAATCCCAGCACTTTGTGAGGCCGAGGTGGTCTGATCACCTGAGGTCAGTAGTTCAAGACCAGCCTGGCCAACATGGTGAAACCCCGTCTCTACTAAAAATACAAAAATTAGCTGGGCTTGGTGGTGTGGGCCTGTAATCCCAGCTACTAGTAGGCTGAGGTAGGAGATTGCTTGAACCGGGAGGGGGAGGTTGCAGTGAGCCAAGATCTCGCCATTGCACTTCATCTTGGATGACAGAGTGAGACTCCGTCTCAAAAGAAAAGAAGAAATTTATAAAGTTACCTATGATAAGCCTGGGTGTACTCCTCATTTAGGAGTGAAGACATTCATTAAAATGAGCCCTAAGTAAGTAGAAAAGTATGTGTTTAAGGGACAGGTGTCCATATTCTCTAGGTCTCCTGGAAGCTTTTTTTTTTAATTTGAGTGCTAATTCCAAAAAGGTGTTATCACCTATGTATATGGTGAAACTATCTATATGTGTGTCACAACACTACCCTCTTGTCCATCAGTATTGTGCAATGTTGTGTACTTGTATGGAGAAATTGACAACTTTTACAAAGATCAACTGGGCACACTTTACCAAGGCTTTGGGACTCGTATGTATACTGTGTATGGAGAAACTGACAACTTTTACAAAGATCAAACTGGACCCTTTACCAAGGCTTTGGGACTCGTATGTATACTTGTATGGAGAAACTGACAACTTTTAGAAAGATCAACTGGACCTTTACCAAGGCTTTGGGACTTGTATGTATACTTGTATGGAGAAACTGACAACTTTTACAAAGATCAAACTGGGCACCCTTTACTCATAACCCTTTTATCTGGCTTTGTAGGAGATTCTCACCTTTGTTTTGCTCAGTGCCCAAAGCCTTTGCTGAGAGATGGTTCCCACTGAAGCCTTGTGGCAAGGTCGGGAGAGCATTGTATCAGCCCAGCTTCAGAAACCCTGCATTCGCTTTCAATAAATATGAAGCAGTTTGAAGTCACAAAAGTTGAGAACCTCATTATAGTCTCTTTATGTTCTTGGGTCCCTCTTTCTGCAGACTTCCTTGAATTCAAATTTAGAGTGCACTACTCATTCACACTGCACCTACTGAAAAGCATTGACGATCCCAGGTGATATCAAGAGCAGAGGTGAGTGAATGCTGGAGGGTTTCTCACTTAGGTTGTTCACTCACCACTGTGCACAGGTTCTTTAGAAATCTATTTACACTATGATGAGACTGGAAACGAACTTAACGTTTTTGAAACATCAGTATACAGGTGTGCAGAAAGAAATGGGCTAGGTCAGTTACAGCCACCAGTATAAATAAGATGCATAAAATAGTTTTATTTGCAAATTATATATACAGAGCTTTCATCATATATATATATATGATGTATGTATATATAAAAATAGGGTGCATATAAACATATACAGATCATACATTATTCATTTTAATTTCTACATATAATTATACACAATTGCATTTATGTACATTTATACAATGGTATTTGTATACAACTTATATGCTTGAATAAAATCATCATCTACAATAGCTGTTTAATATATATTTATTTCTAGAGAGTTGTATTTATGTACATTTATAGAATTGCATTTATGTGTGATTTCTATTACTGATGAAAGCCTTTATAACTTAAACTAGGTTATTTCAAAAGTCACTGCAAACTCATTTATAGAAAATACAATTTAAACACGTAATATAGTATATAAATATGTTATATATTAATATATAGTATATATGTCATATAAATATATAACACAAATTTGCTTTATATACTTATACTTTATTATATATTGAATACAACTTATTTAAATATAATTTATTATATTACTATGTATATATAACTATTATATATAACATAATAAAATCCATATAAATCTATAATAAATGAGTAAATATATGTATATATATATATTCTTGCTCTTTTGTATGAGAAGTACATGCAAACTGAATATATATATATATATATATATATATATGTATGAAAACAATATATATAGTTTGACATGTATTTTCCAAAGAAACTGTTATATGGCTGAATGAACTTCCAGGCTGGTTTACAGGAGCTATAGTTAGTTAATGGTGCACAGAAACTACAACTTCCTCTCCCTCTTCCTTTCCTCTTTCTTCCCCTCCCTCCTTCCTTCTTTTCCGCTTCTTTATTTTCTTTTCTTCTTTCTTTCCTTCTTCCTTCCCTCTCTCTTTCCTTCTTCTTTCTCTTCTTTCCTTCCTTTCTCTCTTTTCCCTGCCCTCCCTCCTTTCTCCTTTCCTTCCATCTACTACTCCTTCCTTCCCTCCCTCCCCCTTCCTTCTTTCCTTTTCTCTCTTTCTTTCTTTTCTTCTCTCCCCACCTCCCTCCCTTCTCTTCCCTTCCTACCTTCCTTCCTCCATCCCTCCCTCTCTTCGTTTCTTCCCTTCTTTCTTCCTTCCTCTTTCCTTTTCTCTCTTTCTTTAGTTTCCTCTCCTCCCTACCTCTTTTTCTCTCCTCCATCCTACCTTCCTTCCTGTATCCCTCGTTCCTCCTCCTTCCAGTCTTCCTTCCTCTTCCCTTCCTTCCTCTTCCCTCATTCCTTTATTCTATTTGGATGAGTGATAAGGTCTCAGGGATACTTAAAGTATTAAAGGGAAAATGAAGATAATTCTATAGAAGAACAGATGAAATAGGAAGGAGTAATGCACAGAAGACTCCTGGAATGACAAAAAAACATGTTCATGACAATATAATAGAATTTCCCACATGCCATATTTATAGAGCTGGTTATATTTTAAAACTTTGTCAAACCCTATATTTATAAAACCTTGATTTTCATTCTAGTAATTTCTATGAATAAATGCATACATAAAGCAAAATACTTTGAGTCAACACAAACATTCAGGTACCTGTGAGCTTTTTTTTTTTTTAACATGTGATAATGGAAACAGCCTCATTAATTAATGGCTATTTCCTATATTCTAAAATCAATAAGCAGCAGTCAGATATTTCAGCATTCTTAACGTATGAACAATACCTTGGATTCTAATATATTTTAGTCTGAAATATCTGGTAACATTATAGATAATTGCTTCAAACTCTACCACCCCCTCATATAATTTATTTTTCAACAATTTAAAGTCTTTTAGAATCATGAAAGAACCTTAAAAGTAGGCAACATCACACATACTGATGAGGTAGGATCCTTAAAGATAAGGCATAGATTGCATTGTCTCAGAGGAAAATATTTTATGAAGATTCTTTAAAAAGTGTAAGAACTCCCAAATCAGGGATTCTTTCTTGAAGAGGCTCCCTGGTCCAATATTTTTGGAAAACCTCATATATCATTTGCCTCTGTTGAACTGTTCTCTGAAAATGGACACATTATGGCCTTAAAGTCGCCTGTACTAATGGATTCACCAGATGTGACATAACTTTAGGTTCTTTGTAATTAGTTTTAACCAAATTAACCACATAACAGTGTTGAGAATAATTCTGTTAACACAGAGCGGAAAGAAGTACTAACAGGCTGTGAAACTACTTGAAAGCGTTTAAATTACCAAGAGAAATGAACTTATTGTTTTTTTCTTTATTTCACTAATTTATTCAAAACTTGTTGAGTACCAGTAAGTGGGGTACAAAGAAGATGAAATTGCTTATCTTCCCTATATTAACCATAGGGTAGTGTTATTTTGCACCTCCGGTCTTATGTTTAAGAACAAATAAGTTTTATCAGAATTTTTCTTCAGGTGTGTGTGTGTGTGCGCACACGCGCATGTGTTTAATCTGTCATGTCCTATGTCAAAAGTTAAGGAAAACAACAGCTTGATTCAGTCTTCATAAATCTTTCTTAAATAGTTAAAGGCAAAATCATCAGCATTACATAGCCCAAATGTTAGCAGTTAGGTTCATGTTCGAATTCTCAGAGGGTGATTATGTAGTTCGATTTTAACTTGTTCAGCAGACAGGCTACTATAGTTGATGAGCAAAAGGTGAAAATATTTGATAAACATCATGGAGTTAATATGATTTTTGGGGAGGGGAGAAGGCTGCCTGTCTTAGGTATTGCTTTTGAGGGTATATTTGCCCTAGCCTTGAGGTAGCAGGCTTGCTCTCTCAGCTGAAGAAGCCTTAACATGCATACCTGTATTGCAAATTTACCCACATGCCAAGTGTATGCTGTGGGAAGAAAGGAGTAGTTTAGATCCCATTACAGAGAATTATGTGGAATGGATAGACTTAGTGTATCACAACCAATGAGAAGTAGACAAGACATTTCAAAAATAACAACAGCAACAAAAACAATATAAATAAACTGCAGTTAAAACCCTTACATTTGGGTTTCTAGTTGCCTATTACCACAGAGGGTTCTGGTTACTAGCTAAAATGTAATATGTAATGTAGGAAGGACAAGAGAAGGCCCTTCATGCTGTCTAAAACAGTAACGAACAGTAAGGATGACCCAGAGAGAAAGGGTAACAAGTCACATGGATTTTAAATACCAGGGAGAAAGTGTAACGGTTACGTGGAAGTTAAATAAGTTACCTGTTCAGAGACTGAAAGCATAAAGCAGACGCAGGAATGGTAGTGGTAGAAAGTGGGGAAATCTGAATTTGTTGCAGCATAAAACCAACTAACCCACCCTAGTGAGGGCATCAATATGGGAAAAATACTACCTCTAGAAAAAAATTTTCTGACAATCTAGGTTCATAGTAGAGATCAAACAGTACCATATTATGAGGATGGAATAATAACTCACACATGGCTTCAGATAAAATTTGTGTGACAGTGGTTATTTACTGTGATTGGGTCTGCCATGGCAATTTCACCAGTAAAATAACCTTCCAGGATTTATTTGATATCTCAATTGAGAAGCCTCCCTTAAATGAATAACCAGAATATGACATAATTTATGAAAATTAACTTAAAATTACACAAATTGTTATGTGTCTAATTATTTCACAATCAAATATATTTGGCCATTTAATCTAGTCAGATCGCAATTAGCAAAAAATTGTTTCTTTCTAGACCAACATGTATCTTGATATTACATATACATATGTAAATTTATGTATATATTTGCATATGTAAATCACACAGCCAATTACATATGCATACATAGCTCACTTGTTATTGGGGAATGCATCTTCCTGAAAGTTTTTCAAACAATAATTATTCTACCTGTAATGCTGTGGCAGTATTGGGAAAAGTTCAAATGTGGCTGGGTGCAGTGGTTCATGCCTGTAATTCCAGCATTTTGGGAGGTATAGGCAGGAGGATTACTTGAGCCCAAAAGCTTTGAGACCAGTCTGGGAAACCCCATCCATAGAAAAAAAAATTAAAAATAAGCCAGGTGTGGTGGTGCGTGTCTGTAGTCCCTGTTACTCAGGAGGCTGAGGTGTAAGGATCACTTGAGGAGTTTATCGGGAGTTTGAAGCTGCAGTGAGCTATGACCTGACTACTGCAGTCTAGCCTGGGCAACAGAGTGACACCCTGTCTCTTAAAAAACATTCAAATGCATCATTGATGTGGACGGAATTTGACTGGTGTCATTCTGTTGCTGAATCACTCCAGGGTATGCATTTACCTTTTCTCTGTTGACTTTATACATAGCTTATGCAAAAACAAAAAAACAAACAAAAACTAAACAGAGATGGAGTTTGCAAAAGTGTATTTAAAAGTAAACCATACTCCCTCACCCCTGACTCCACAAATACTCTTTAGTGTGGAGAAACCACGGATGGTACAGTCCCCAGATTTGGAGCATCCTCAGGTACCTGAGGGCATTCTGGAGTGAGGGGCTGAGCCTCAGAGGCATTTGGTCACACTTGGGTGAGGATACCTGATTGGCTAGTGAAGAAACAGCTGTCTCTTCCATGCAGTGGTCAGTGGTGGCCTCTCTCGGAAGGGAATTTATCCAACTGTGTGTGTTCCTAAAGATGCTCAAGGCAAGTTCTGTTCAGTGAAGCCAGCTGCATCCTGTTGGTCTTGCTAGTCCCAGGATTCTTGCCACAGCAGGTCAGAATGGAAGGGAGCTGCTTCTCTTTCCTCCTTCCTTTCTCTCCCCATCCCAGCTCTCATCTGACATCCTTCAACACCTATTTGACAGAAAAAAAATCCTCTCTTCAAATTAAGAAAACTGGCTGGGTATGATGGCTCATGCCTGTACCCCAACACTTTGGGAAGCCGAGGTGGGCGGATCACTTGAGGTCAGGAGTTCAAGTAGTGAAACCCCGTCTCTACTAAAAATACAAAAATTAGCCAGGTGTGGTGGTGTGTGCCTGTAGTCCCAACTACTGGGGAGGCTGAGGCAGGAGAATGGCTTGAACCCAGGAGGCGGAGGTTGTAGTGAGCCAAGATCACACCACTGCACTCCAGCCTGGGCGACAGAGCAAGAGTCTTCTGAAAAAAAAAAAGTGTTCAAGTATCTGCTCTCCACATCCTTCAGCTATTTCACTTCACTGGAAGTAGACAGGACAGGATGGTTCCAGGGAGAGCGCTGTTGTTACCTTCTTATCCACTTTCAATTTGGAAAGGTAAAAATGTGCTTCGGTGGCTATTAAATTGCCTGAATTGAATTTAAAGTACCGTTTGTTAGGATATTCATTATGAAATTAGAAAACAGAATCATGGATTGTTAGGACTTGAATCTACTTGAGCAATCATTTGTATTTCCTCATGTACACAAGGAAATTGAGTCACAGAGAGTTTCAGTGATTTATCCCCATACATTTAAACACTGTCCCTGAAATGAACATGAAATAGCCACAATTTTTAACATATCTGTTTATGCCAATTCATGACAAGCTTACAAAATTAGAAGAAACTTCAAATGGGCAAAATAAAGCAAAAAAACTGATTTCATTTTCAAAACAGACTTTATTATACAGCAGAGAGTTAAGCAGATAAATCATTTCTATGAAAGGGACTAGGAGAGAAAGCAGGAAAAGAAATGTCCCCATTAAAAGCTGCACTTGTTGGTGACAACTCAGTTTGTTTTATGAGTTAAGATGAATAATACATCTTAGCCGTTTCTATCCCCGCTCACATTCCCCGTTTTTGTTTGTAAGTCAGAACCCAGCATTTTTACGTTTTTTGAAGTGCTTTTTCAGGGATGATTCCTTCCTTTCCTTACAGGGCTTTGTCTGTGATGGGAACTTTCTACACAATGTTTTTTTCTTTTTAAGAGACGGGGTCTCACTATGTTGCGCAGGCTGGTCTCAAACTCCTGGGCTCAAGGAATCCTGACTGACCTCCCAAAATACTAGCATTACAGGCATGAGCCACTGCACTTGGCTCTATCTTTCTGCAAAAACTGGTGGATTCTACTTCTCTCTTTATCTATGTCAGTCTTAGGAGATATAATCAAGAGAAAAGAAACATCTACCTTCATTAGATTAATAGTCAAACAGAAGGGCCTAGAGGCCAAAAGACTCGAGGACCCTCTTTGCGAGTGAGCCTGTGTGTTGAAATCTTCAGCTTCATAGAGAGACAGAAGGCAAAATAGGAAGCTGGATTTGCAGGAGTTGGTCTTGGAGTGTCTTGTCAAATTGAAGGGTTCACATATCACCCGTCAACTCTCAAAAGAGGGAGATGGCTTGGTGGAATCTGTATTTTGTGATGATTAGTCTGTATTAGAGGGCTGGTTCAAGGGCAAACAAAGGTCAGAATAAGGACTTGCTTATGTGTTAAGAGTAGAACCCACTGTCTTGTGCATCAATGACAAAAGCCCACTCCTGGCCTTCATATTTTGGGGTAATTGTTTTTTGCAGTGCAGACCTGTGAAACCTGGAGTATTTTCAGGTCGCAGCTTTTATTGAGATGCTTGCTATTTACCTGAGAATTAATCATTGTTTGTCAAACAGCTTGACGACCTTGTCAGTGGTGTCTTTTGCTCTGTATGACTCCCCATCTAAGAACTTGAGAATGCCGCAGTGGATAAAACTGTCTGTGTCTCTGATGTTCATTTTTTTCCACAATGCTTTAACGTAAGTGCGCTTCGAATGCTCGATTTATTATGTGGAGGAGAAACGTTTCCAAACTTTAACTTGGTTGCTGTTGCTTTTGTACACTGAGGCGTTGATTCTGCAGGATGAAAACAAGGTGCTGATTATTCCATTTGGTGGAAAGTTTTAGGGCTGGAAGCCAGCAGAATTGTTCCACTGAGATGATAATTCTGATTCTTTGATTCTTACACGTTGACTACTTTTACAAAATACAAATCTGTTTTAATCTTCTTAAAGGACATTTGTGCACTACCGTTTCTATTTTTTAAAATAACCTTTAAAAAATTTTAGAATAGTTTCAGGTTTGCAGAAAGGTTGCAAAGATAGTACAGAGAGTTCCTGTTTAACTCCACACCCATATAGCATCTTACGTGACCGTCTGTTACAATTAAGGAACCAACATCACACTTTATTTGGATTTTGCTGGTGTTCACCTAATGTCCTTTTTCTGTTCTGAGGTGCCATCTGAAATACCACACTGCATGGATTTGCCTTATTGTCTTAGCCTCCGCTAGTCTGTGACGATTTCTCAGTCTTTCCTTGTTTTTCAGGACCTTAATAACTTCGAGGTATTAATATTACAGAGAATGTCCACCAACTGGGGTCTGTCTGATGTTTTAGACAGGGGTATGTGTTTGGGGGAGGAAGTCCACAGAGATGAAGGTTTCCTTCATCTCACCCTAGCAAGGGTGACTACTGTCCACAAGACTTTTACTGTTGATGTTGGCCTTGATCACCTCACAGAGACCTTGTCAGTTTTCTCTGCTGTAAAGTTGTACTCTCCTCCCCTCCAAGTCTCGTCTTTGGAAGCAAGTCCCTAAAGTGGTGTGGGGGTGGAAGAAGAGGCAGAATTAAGCTCCACTTCCTGGATGGTGGAATATTGATAAATCATTTAGAATTATTCTCTAAGAAAGATGGGTCTCTCCATTTTATTCATTTAATCAATCATTTATATCAGTATGGGCACATGGATATTTTGGATATGCTTTGGGCTTTAATTCAATACTATATTACTGTGACTTATTTTACTTTATATTCTTCGTGGCCATGTTGTAGACACCAAAAAGTCTATTCACTTGAATAGCAAGTAAATTAGAGAACTCAATGGTAAATAACTCTGAGAGAAAATCTCGACCCTGCTGGTTCATGGATGCTCAACTTGCAAAACCACCTTCTTCCAGCAGGAAACCTCAGTGGACAGGCAAATATTACAGTGTTCTTGAACATGCTTCATTGTGTGCAGTAAGCAAGAATACTCATACCACAGCTTAAGAGCGGGGCAGAGGTCATTCCTTCCCCACCACTCATCCTAGTGTTTTGTGATAAAGAGGTATAAAGTTGAAGGAACATGTTACTAACCAGAAGACCTCCAGGGGACCCCACTGATCAGGATAGAGGTTGCAGTCTATGTATGAACGCCTGTGTGTGTCTTTTCACCACCATCAATATTACAAAAGGTGATATCATCCTCTTCATGTTATGATGTGTTTTAACAAAAAATTTTAATATGCATACAGGTGGTTATTAAGCATTGCTTAAGAAGCACTCTTTTTTTAATTCATGTAACTGGATCCATTCTCTGAAAAAGGAATATAAGCAAATTGTAGCCATTTCAAGAAGTCTTTTTTTATTGTAGCCATTTCAAGAAGTTTTTTTTTTTTTTTTTTTTTTTTGTTGGAGTCTAGCTCTGTCGCCCAGGCTGGAGTGCAGTGGCACGATCTTGGCTTGCTGCAACCTCCACCTCCTGGGTTCAAGCGATTCTCCTGTCTCAGCCTCCCAAGTAGCTGTGATTACAGGCACCCATCACCACACCTGGCTTATTTTTGTATTTTTAATAGAGACAGGGTTTCACCATGTTAGCCAGGCTGGTCTCTAACTCCTGATCTCAGGTGATCCGCCTGCCTCAGCCTTCCAAAGTGCTGGGATTACAGGCATGAGCCACCATGCCCAGCCTGAAGGAGCCTTTTAAAGGCAGGATGCTTTTTTCTTATGGTGAAGGAATGAGGAGTAGTATAGGAAAGAAATACAGAAACTTTGAAAAAAAATGTAAAACTGGATCAGCATTCCAAATAGGCTAGTAGTTAATAGTAAATCACTTGTATAATTTGTTCCAGGGATTTTCTGCATATTTTAAATATGGATGACAGTTCTCTATCTACATCTATGTGTTTATCTGCATTTGTATCATATGTATGTATATACATATATATTTGCATGTATATTACATCTTTGCATGGTATCTGTACCAGTATTAGGGGCTATAGCTATAGCATATGAATAACTGTATCTATATCATATTGTACCTTTTCTTATCTATATCTTAATCATATCTATTTTTGTATCTGTACACATATCTTTACTGATATTCATATTACATTTCTATATCTAGATCTATCAATATCTCTATACCATTTTGAACTTTACATTTCATACAATATTATAGCATAAGCCATTTTAGGGGTATTAAAAATCTTCGTAAGCATTATTTTTCAGGATTAATTTTCTCAAAAGACTATACTTTAACATACCCAGTTCTTTATATATATTTTTACTTTAGGTTAGTTTAATGTTTTTGCTCCGCTAAGGTATTTTCCTTGTTTTTTCCTCCGCACCCCTCCTTCCTCTAACTTATTTTCAAATTCTTCCTTGTAAATTTTGCATTCCTCATAATAGGGGCATTACTTATTTTCTTTTGTATGCTTCAAAAAACATTCTGCATTGGTCTGTACACATTTTTCCCTCTTGTATCCTTTCTGTAAACATTTGTATTCACTTGAAATCTTATGGAATATTTTACTATAGAAAATTTCTGGTGTGTGCCACAAAAGTGAAAGAAAATAGAATAATGAATTTCATGTGCCCATCAGTTGAATTCAGCAATTATGAATGCATAACCTAATTTTTAGTATTTAAGCTCATTCCTCTTTCCATTCTTATTATTGCATGATGCAATTCATTTAAAGTTATGTCTGTACAATGCTCTAAAATATAGGAAACATTTTATTTTACACAGCTGCAGAATCTTTTTCCATGCCCACAATTATCAACAATAATTCCTCTATATCATCCACTATCAAGTGGTAAATGTCAAAATGATAGTCTCATAGTTTGCTAACTCACGCAAGGTCTAGCACTGCAATAGGTTGATTTGTCTTTTACATTTCTTTTAATTGATATAGCTTCCCTATTTTTAAATGCACATTCTTGTTGAAAAAAACTCCCCTGTTTACTGTACATGAAAGTGGGTTTTAGAATCAGAAAATGTAGTTGTCAAGTTATTTTAGAAGAAACGTGAGTATTTTCCATAATGCACGGTCTTAGGTTACTAACTCCTTAGGAGCAAATGCTGTGTGACTTGGTAGTGTTCTACCCAGAAGGAATGCTGCTGGTTACATTTGGCCAGCTGTGTGACAGCTCTTTGGATTCACTATATCTCATTTTTATCTATTTTTAACAAGGTTTTATTTTGAAGACAGGGTCTCACTCTGTTGCCCATGCTGGAGTGCAGTGATGCAATTATAGCTCGCTGCAGCCTTGAACTTCTGGGCTCAAGCAATCTTCCCACCTCAGCCTCATATTATCTAGTAATCTGGTGAGAAGCAAAGATAAAGGGGCGTCGGAAGGTAGGTTTTGTTGTACCATTGCACAAACACTCATACACACACGCACACGCGTGCGCACACACACACAAAGAATCAACTGCAATTTTTTCCTCTTTGCCAACCCACAGTTAACTAAAATTATTAGTTCTATCGAACTTCACTTTGCAGATATTTTGAATGATAGAGACTAAACAGGCCAAAGAGGGAGGATTGCTTGAGTCCAGGAGTTCAAGACCAGCTTGGGCAACATAGTGAGACCCCATTTGTACAAAACAAAGAAAAAGAAAAAATAATTAGCCAGGTGCGGTGGCTCACTCCTGTAATCCCAGCTACTGGAGAGGCTGAGACAGGAGGATAGCTTGAGCCCAGGAGTTGGAGGCTGCAGTGAGCTCTGATAGTGCCACTGCACTCCAGCCTGGGTGACAGAGATCCTATCACTAAAAAACAAGAAAAAGACTAAAGATAAACAAACCAATCTAATCTATACAGTTATAAATAGTTGGCTATCATTCTTATGCTAGTGTAAGTATGCCTCATTTTAAGAAAAGTTGTGTGCGTGTGTATCTGTGAGAGTGTGTGTATGCATGATACAAATCCAGACTTCTAAATGAGTATCAGGGATAGTGAACTATTATTAGTAGAAGATCACTGGAATCTGTTACACAAGGATGCACTAGAGAATTTTGCAAACTATTAAATTCTGTATAATTTAAAATTTGATTTAGTCAGATATTTTACGAGGATGCATGTCTCTTACAAGACAAGATTTAGTAACTTTGGTGCTCTTGACATTGAGGCTGGATAATTCTTTGTTGTAGTGGCTGTCCTGTGCCTTGTGTGACGCTGAATGGTATTGCTGGACTCGAGCTTCTAGGTGCCCATAGTACACTCATCCCTGTTTTTTTAAAAAAATTATATACATTTAATGGATACACCTGCCATTTTGTTACGTGGATATATTGCACAGTGATGAAATTTGGGTTTTTAGTGTAGCAACCACCCAAGTAACATACATTGTATCGATTAAGTAATTTCTAATTCCTCCTCATCCTCCCGGCCTTCACCCTTTTGATTCTCCATTGTCTGTTATTCCACTCTCTATGTCCATGTGTACACATTATTTAGCTCCCACTTATGAGTGAGGACATTTGGTTTTTGATTTTCTGTTTCTGAGTTGTTTCACTTAAGGTAATGGCCTCCATTTCCAACCATGCTCCTGCAAAAGACATGGTTTCATTCCTTTTACGGCTGAATAATATTTCATTATGCATATATAGCACATTTTCTTTATTCATTTATCCATCGATAGATGCCTAGTTGGATTCCATATCTTTGCTATTGTGAATAGTGCTGTATTAAACATATGATTGCGGGTATCCTTTTGACATACTGATTTCTTTTTATTTGGGTAGATATCTAGTAGTGGGATTCCTAGATGAGATGGTGTAGTTCTATTTTTAGTTCTTTGAGGACTCTCCATACTGTTTTCCAAAGAACTTATGCTATTTTACATTCCCATCAACAGTGTATAAGGATTCTTTTTTCTCTGCATCCTCATCAAGCTCTGTTATTTTTTGAGTTTGACATCCACAAATGTCTCCAGACTTTTTCAGCTATCCCCTTGGGGGCAAAATAAATCCCAGTTAAAAAACTCTGTTATGAAATGAGGTGTACTTATTCCAAGTTTTACACAGGGAATTTCACTGGCTTTGGGTTTCTCGTAGCCCTGACGTGTATGCTGGGCATGACCAGATAAGATAAATCGGGCAAAGTGTGCAATGAGAGATAGTAAGCACATTATTTTGGAAGATGTTTTTCATAACCAGAATAGACTTTATGAATTCTATTAATTGTAATGAGAATTGAGTTGACATTTGGGGACAGTCAGTGTAGCGCACTTTATCCAAAAGGAGGTGGCATTGATTTATGTAAGTGAGAGCTTACGAGAAAACAAAGACAGGAAATAAAGAAAGGAAAATCCCTGATAAGTATCTGATAGAACAAAGTGCAGAATGAAATGCAGCTAGCTTATCTAAAATTGGGCGAAATCATGTTCCAAATGAAAGCTCAGTCCATGGGAAGAGAGTATTTGAACATTTGATGTGAGGAATGAGATTTACTGTTCCACAGATATGAACAAATTGATGAGAGCTGTCAGTTATTAGAAGTTATTAACATCAGTGGGAACACTAGAAATGTGCTGCACAGAAAATTAAATTTAAGACTCATTGAAAATGGTGTTATATTTTCTGAACTGTTACATTGATTGATTAAAATTAGATGATCTAACAAAATAAGAAGTTTTAATATTCTGTGAGTGAATATGTGATGAATTTATATTGAAAATGTGTTTTTAAAAGATGTATTATTAACCTCAGAGACTCAGAATTAATGTCACCAACCCCAAAGAATGCAGTAAAACATTTGTCCTAAATGACCTCACAATAAGTTATGTATTATCGTTTTTAATTTTCATAATAAATGGGCATCTTTTATACCTTTTATAATAAAAGGTTATATGCACAGCCAGTTACTTTTATTCCAATGTTAATAAAATAGCAATAACCCTCATTTCATTTGAAGTGCCATCTTCCACTCCATATGAAATTTCTAAAAGTCTGGGAGATACACACCAACTAATTAATAAGATTCTAATTCTATAAAATTGTATAATGCAGTGAATCCTGTTCTTTTCCCATATACATTTATTTAATATTTATAGTCGATACAAAGAATCTGTATTATTTTCATTAAGCCACTCATAAATGTAAGTGTTTTACTTCTTGGGTACATTTTTAAAAATTTGATTACATTTTTTAAATGTTGATGCCATGGTTAAAATATTCCAACTGAGTAATGGCATGGGTTTACAATAAGTTTTTGCTCTACAAGGAAATAGGTCAATAAATTAGGCTCCAGCCAATTATAGGATAAAAGGAAAAGTTAATTTATTATGCATTATTGCAGACAGTGTTTGATGTATGTATGCAAATTGCTCCCAAATACAGTTTGGTTGCAGTTGTGCTCCACATTTATGGTGGATGCAGTTTTGAATGTCAGTTGTGCAGAAAGCATATATTCTGGCCTCATTCATCAATGTGATGTAAATGTGTAGAAATGGCAAGGTCATTTTTGTATGATGATAAAATGCTTGTTTGAAAGTAAACACATCCACCCATCCATCCAATGGTTGCATTTTCTCAATTCTCAATTTTAAATGTGTGTGTGTGTGTGTGTTTGTGTGTGTGTGTATGTCTGTGAGAGAGGGAGAAGAGGAGAGAGAGAGAGAGAGAAACAATTCTAGTACAATTTTCTTGTTCTATTTTATTCCAGGCTTGACCTTTTAGTGATTGAAACTAAAATATCTTGATTCGCACCCTCTAATTTTACAAATAAAATCTGGTTTACTGTTATGGATTGAACTGTGTTACAGATTGAATTGCATTCCCCAAAAAGATATATTGAAATTCTAACCCCCAGCACCTCAGAATATGATCTTATTTTGAAATAAGGTCTTTGCAGATGTAATTACAATGAGGTGGTTAAGATGGCCCTCATTCCATGTAACTGGTGGTGTGCCACCGTGTGAAGACACAGACACTCACAGGGTGAAGATGGCCATCTGATGATGGAAGAAGAGATTGGCATGATGCAGCTACCAAAAAGGGAATGCCAAGCGTTGCTGGCAACCCCCTGAATTTAGAAGAGACAGGAAAGCATCCTCACCAGGAGCCCTCAGAGGGAGCATGGCCAACACCATGATTTTGGACTTCTAGACTCCAGCTGTGACACAGTGTATTCCTGTTTCCTGAGACATAAAGTTTGTGATTCTTTTTGACAGCAACTCAGGAAACTCATACACCAAGACACAGAGTCCTTTCTTTAAGTTCATTTTTTTGCATTTAAAAATATTTAATTGACAAAGACTGTATATATGGAAAGTGTCCAATGAGGTGACTGGATGTACGTATACATTACGTAATGATGATCACAATCAAATTAATGAACACATCACTCACACCCACGTGGTACCTAATGGATGGACCCGAAATTATGCAGCTAGACTGGGGCAGAGCTGGGTTTGAAGGGCAGAATCCTCACCTGGCCACACTTGTTTTCTGTAATTACTTTCACTTTGTCAGGAGGATTTTAGAGACTCCACTGCTCCATGTCACTGCATCAACACATTGTGGAGTGGGGGTACCATATTTCATTGCAGGGGTCTGAAGATCAACAGTGGGGTTTCCCTTCGCTTGACTGTAAAATGAGTGAGTTGGACCGATCTCCAGGGCCTTTCTAAGCTACGTGATTTGAGAGCAATGATCATTGTAATTAAGACTCTTGACTCGAATACTGCTCATTTTAAACCACGATTAGGGATATGAGATGCTCTGTGTGTTTTCTAAATAAACTTCATTGCGACCTGGTTAAGTATTGGATATGAATTGACTAGAGGGGGTTTGCTAGTAGAAATAGTGTAATTTAAAATTCATCCACAAGTATTTACACACTGAAAGGCATCTAGATCTTCAGAAGTTGGGTAGTATCCGAAAAGCACAGTGTGTCATTTATGGTAGACAATTGAAATTGCACTGAAATTAAACTTGGTGGTGAGGAGTACATTTCATAGTATTCAATTTTTGCCTTTCACTTCCTTTTATGTTTGGCTCTCAGAAAATAGGAACTGCAACATTTGGTTTCTCCAGTGTATTTTCAACTTCAGACTTGTGAATTGTAAACCATTAAGCAAATGATCAAACACTACATCTTTATCCACTCTTGTATGGACATAGAGTTTTGTTATTCATGCCTTCGCTTTTCTTATCTGGGAGGAGATCTTTCTTAAGATGGGGTCTCACTCTTACGCCCAGGCTGGAGTGCAGTGGCACGATCTCGGCTCACTGTAACCTCCGCCTCCTGGGTTTAAGCAATTCTCTGCCTCAGCCTCCCAGGTAGCTGGGATTACAGGCGCGTGCCACCATGCCGGGCTAATTTTTTGTATTTTTAGTAGAAATGGTGTTTCACCATCTTGGCCAGGCTGGTCTTGAACTCTTGACTTCATGATCCACACACCTTAGCCTCCTAAAGTGCTGGGATTACAGGCGTGAGCCACCACACCCCAGCTGAGATCTTCTTAACCTTTAGAAATTAGATTAATGTGATCCTCTTAACTTCACATTTTATGTGAATGTCAGAACTTTTTGAAACTTAGCTGTGCCTTTAGTACACTGATCTCTGAGTGCCTGTTGCCTGGCAGGCCCTGGGCTGCCCCGTGAGGGTAGATGAGGAAGAGACACCAGCTTCCTCATGGAGTGTGTGCTCTGCTGGAGGATAAAGACATGTCTCGAGCAATAGCATAAATGCGTCTGACACCATGACTCTAATCAGAGTGGCACAGCCAATGGGCATGGGGCTAGGAGAATATGATAATTCATGGGGATGGGGAGACTGTCAGGGTTCATGAGAGGTCTTCCCAGTGATGAGAGAACTGCAAGTTGGGAGGAGATAAAAATTACTGACAGAAATGCTGGTAGAGATGAATACATTGGTGGATGATCGTGTTGCAGGGTGCCATCTTTGAGGGACAAAAGTTGTAGAGTTTGTGCTCCTGCTGCAAACCCTCAGTGAGGCATTGTAATGGTAAGAATTGGCTCATGGTTTCCTGGTTTGTCTGATTGCTGCATCCACAAATCCATGGGTTCTGGGGTTAATTCCCATCCATTTTATTGCTGAGTTTCTCAAAATGATAGTTTTCAGTACTTGTTACTGGAAGGAGGTGCTAGACTCAATGTCTTCATTGCTTTTGAAGCAGATAGTCTAGTGTAGTGTTTCTCAAACGTAAGCATTAGAGTCTGCTTGGGGGCTTGTTACAGCCAAATTGCTGGGACCCATCCCAGGAGTTTCTGAGGCAGCAGATCTGAGATGGGACCTGTAATTCCCCAGTTCAAGTTGCTGTTACTGGTCTTGGGGGATCGCCCCTTTAGAATTACTGCATTAGGGTACTTCTGGTTATATGTGCACACAGGACCTGCTTAAGTTTTGAGCTCAACATTCTGTTTATTCCTTCCTGTTTGGAGGCCGGTATCCATAGCTCTGGGTCTCATCTTTTGCTTTTTGTCATCCAGATGTGCTCTACTGATTTATAAGTTATCTTTATGTTTCCAGTTTCCCAGTCAATTCAAACCAATGCATATTTATTGGGCATCTACCATGTGCTATGGACTGTGAGGGACTTAAAGATTAATAACAACAACCATAAAAACTCATTGATATGCTGGGCATTATTTATTTCCCTATGGACTCCAAATGCTCGGCTCATAATTCAAAACACTACAGCAACTTGAAGGCAGCAGATTGTTTCTCATTTCAGGGATCCACAGGTATATTGCTTCTCAAGCAAAGGTCTGGTAATTCCAGGCTGCATGCAGCTATTCTTCCTTTAAAGACTGAGAAACCATGCATATAACATCTTTTCTTCCTTCTTTGTTTATACATTCAATAACTATGTACTGACATCTTACTTTGAGAAGGTCATCATGCCAGATACCATCAGCGATAGAAACACAGATAAGATTCAACCTCTGATCCCAGGGAGAGCAGACTCTCAGTAAGGAAGACAAAATGATAAATGAAAATACCTATACTACAAGAAATGCACATCACACATTCCGTAAGTGGGTAAAAACACAGACCTTGGCAGCACAGAACCTTGTTTTCCATTTGTGTCATTTAGCACAGTGGATTAGTTATCTATTGCTGCATAAAAAATTAATCTAAACCTTAGGTCAAAACTGCATACATTTATCATCTCATACATTTCTATACATCAAGGATTCAGGAGCAGTGTAGTTGGCCAGTTCTAGCTCAGGGTCTCTCATGATGTTGCTGTCAAGTTGTGGACAGGGCTTGCAGTTTTATGACAGTGTTGGAGAATCTCACTTACGTGTCGCTTGGCAAGAGACTTCAGTTCTTGGCCATGTGGCCTTCTCCCTAGGGCTAGATGGGTGACATTAACAGGTGGCTTTTCTGAAAGTGAGGAGAGAAAGAGGGAGGATGACAGGGAGTCTAAGATGAAAGCCGCAGATTCTTAGAACTTGATCTTGGAGGTGACACTTTGTCAGTTTTGCTACATGCTATTGGTTGTTCAAATCAAATCTGGCACCATGTGGATGAGGATTGCAGGAAGGTGTTAATTGCAGGTGTCAATTTGCCGTCTCGAAGCTAGACTATCACCAGAAGCTCTTCCAAAGGAGGTGGCTAATGAGCTGCATAGAATTTTGTCACAAGGACAAAGGAGAAAGTGTGAACAAATGCATAGGTACAGCAAGTGTTGAGGAATGGGGTGAGTTGTGTTGTTATCTCAAGAGCATGTTGAGTTTGGGTGATGAAATTAAAATCAGATCATTTCAGGTGGTGCAACTTGATGATAAGCCATATAGAGGTTATTCTGTAGGCAATGGGGCCGTCGTATTAGGACTTTTACAGAATTATTTAAGGAATGTCAGTTTCATGATAGTAGAGGTTGGGATAGACGACAGAAAGTTAGTAGTGCAAGTTGAGATTTAGTTATAGATTCAACTGTGGTAGAGATTGAGGAGATGGGGCAGGCACGAGGCTCTGCAGAGGCATTGGAAGGATGATTCTGATAGAACCTTGCAAACTATTGGATAGAGGCCAAGACAGTGAATTACCATCCAATGTTGTAGTTATGGGTAGAGTTGTCCAGCTAAGAAAAGGGAGAGAGTTCAGAGGTAGGTGAAGGTCAACATTACTAGAAGCTTTGGAGACACATGAGACTGACAGAGATGTTATTTACTATTGTTTTTTTGGTGATTATAACGTAATCAATAGATATTGAGAGATTATTGTTTTTTAGTCCTCCATATTATTGCTTGGATGAATTTTTTTTTCCTGAAACTGGCCAAATATTATCCATTATGAAGACAATTTCAGAGGGGTATGGTGGCTCACACCTGTAATCCCAGCACTTTGGGAAGCCGAAGCAGGAGGATTGCTTGAGCTCAGAGTTGGGGACCAGCCTGGGCAACATGGAGAAACTCTGTCTCTATACAAAGTACAAAAATTAGCCAGGCATGGTGGCATTTGCCTGTAGTCCCAACTACTTGGGAGGCTGAGGTTGGAAGATTGGTTGACCTTGGGAGGCAGAGGCTGCAGTGAGCCCAGATCACACTACTGCCCTCCACCTTGGGTGACACAGCAAGACCCTGTCTCAAAACAAACAAACAAACAAACAACAAACACCCTTTAAAGCATTCTAATCATAATTCCAAGACCTATCTGTGTCCTGACTTTAAGAGCACGTACTCTTATTGAGAAACATATCTTTAATTATTCCCACTTCTATTATACTCTTTTTTCTGACAGCAGGCGGCATCCACTTAGTTGTCCAGCTGACCACGGGAGGGCTGACCCCCTCAACAAACCCATATCCTGCTTGGAGTTTCTCCATAGGCTCTGACTTATTTATTGCTCCTGCTTTGAGTAATGCTCTCCTTCCTCAAATCTGTTCTCCTATTTTTCCTCTACCGTCTATTAATTGAACTGACTTTTTGACTGTCTGTTCCTCCTGCCTTTGCAGTTATTGTCACTTCCTAAATTCCATCCTCGAATCACTTCTCTTCCTTCCATACTGTCCTGTGTAACTTTGCATTTACTCATGATTTGATGATCATTTCCACTGGAGAGACCCCAGGGGTCTAGACCTTCTGCTCTCACTTCTCTCCCAAGTTCCTTCCTGCCCTTATAGCTCCCCTTTGAACAACATTGCTTATATGCTCTGCCCAAAACTCTCTTCAGTGTGACCAAAATTGTTCCATCATCTTTCTTGCCAAGCTTACCCTGCTCCCTGCTCCTGCATCTTCTTCCGTCAGTGCCTCATCTTCTATATGAATAAATCACTTTGAGAAATAACAGGTGCTGTCATTTCTTCTGCAGTGATAAATGTATTTTCCTTGGTCGTGTTTCTCACTTTGAGTGTTACTATTTTGATAATATCCTGTCTATGACTTGTACACTCGCTAATCTATTTTTAAAGCTATTCTTTCTTCATCTTCCCAAATAATTGATTGTGTAAGACTACTTTCCCATTCAAAATTTATCAACAAGCGTCGACCTGTGCTCCACCACCTGCCCCATCTCCATTTTAACAACTGCAATCATCATTTTACTCCTCTCGGTATTATACTTCATCCTCCATCTAACCTGAGCAAAACTGGGAATCACTGCATTTCACCCTTGACTTCTTGCTTTTCTCATTCTTCTCAGGTTCTCTTTCAACCTGGAATACTGTTATTTTCACATCTCCTCACCTTATTCATTACTGAGGTCTAAAATGCTGTTTCTTGCACTGCTCTTTCTAACATGCATTGTTTGGATTCCTCTGTGGTAGCCATCGATTTCCATTACAGATGGCAGGAGACGTGATACTTTCTTGAATGTGAATTTCAGCAGTTGATGTTTTGTGTCTCAGTTTCCTCAGCTGTTGAGGGCTGTGAAAAAAGTACCTACCTCCAGCGATATTTGCAAAGTAAGTAAGACCAGGGATCGTGGCTCATGCCTGTAATTCAAGCACTTTGGGAGGCTGAGGCAGGAGGATTGCTTGAGTCCAGGAGTTTGAGACCAGCCTGGGCAACATAGGGAGACCCTGTCTGTACAACAAACTTAAAAAATAAAAAAATTAGGCAGGCATGGTAGCACACGCCTGTGATTCCAGCTGCTTGGAAAGCTGAGACAAGAGGATCACTTGAGCCTGGGTATTCGAGGCTATAATGAGCTAGGATTGCACCATTGCACTCCAGCGTGGGTGACAGAGCAAGACCTTGTCTCAAAAAAAAAAAAAGGAATGCATTAAGCCTGTAAAGCACTTTAAAACAGGTACATAGAAAGTGTTGAAGCCAGCCCTGACGTTACTCATCTTTGACCCATCCTTATGTTTCTCCTTCATAGTGTAAAATGTTTTACAAAGGGCTGTTTCTCATGACACAGAGAAGGAAGCCCAAATTCCTTTGACTGACCTATTCCACTTTTATTCAGTAAGTGTCTTGCTCACTTCTCCTGCTCCATCCCAGGCCATCCTCTCCTCACTGCACTGCTGTCCCAGTCATGTTTCGGTTTTGTGATCTGACTGGGTGGGTACCATAATAGGACATTTTTGTGTGCCACTTACTCTGCCCAGAACACCCTGTCCTGTTCCCATTTAAAGTGGGCTGCACCCTCTGTTGTGTTCTTATTTTAGCCCATTATTTACTTTCTTCTCTGAGCTCACCTGATCTTGAAGGCTTTTTTATTTTTTTATCTACTTATGGATATGTGTGGACGATTGAGGGGGTTAGTGAATTTTTCTCTGCATTGTCTAACAATGTGTATTGCATGAATCTGGAATAGATCAGCACTCACTGGGTATTTATTAAAGAAACAAGTAGTTGTAAGACGCTCTGTAGATAGTCATTGAATGAATGATAAATCCAATGTTCTCTGGTAAGGACAAGTGTTAAGTTAGCTGTCACAGTTTTCTGAGACATGCAGCCAAGCCAGAGAGACTCTGAGGGGAGGCTGTCTTTCATCATGTAATTAACGCCTTGTACGGGAAGTTCCTCTCTCACCTAAGGGAACATGGATCTTCCTTGATTGTTCACTTTGGTATTTCTAACTTAGCGTGGTTTACTAAAAATGTTTGGATCACTCAGTACACGTATGTCTAAATGTCTATCTTTAAAAAAACTTCCTCATCTGTATTAATATCCCTAGAGTTTTTACATTTTTTGCTTGTATCTCATTAATGATAATGTCAGGAAAAATTTTTGTCCAATTTCTCATTCTGGTTTGTGTCTGGAAAATTGAGAGTGATGCAGTCTAAGAAAGTTCAGGATTTTGAAGTTTACATTCTAACACAAAAGCTATAAATCTGTACAGTGTTGCATAATTCTACTGCTCACTGGATGGATGAGTCTATGTGCTTTTAAAATTTCTCATAAAGATTTGGGTCAAAACTAGTAGTGTGGTCATTGCATTAATTTCCTGAGAGTTGATCAGAATTGTGGGATGATTTGGAAGGAGCAGAATTGTGTAAAATCAGTCCTCTATTTTTAAGTGTGTTCTTCTAAAAATCTAAATAGAAATTTTTTTACTCATTCATATTTTCTTGATTTCATATTGATAAAAATTAAATAAGATGAATGTTGTGTTAAGAAATGGGAGCAAATCCAAGACAAAAAGCAAATGATTTGTTAAATTTGCAACTTGAAAAAAATAAACACAGTTTGAAAGATTGCTGCCTTTGAGGAAGAGCGATAAAATTTGGTTGAGATAACTTAGGGTACAAATCAAGGTCATTTATGTTCATTTGAATATTCATATTCACATCTGGAAATATCCAGAATGACCACACTAAAACCTGCAGGTAAATTCTTTTCTCAGCTGAGCATGCCATATTGTTGTAATCAAGAAATCTATCAAGATTAAATTGTCTTCCTACTTTTTAGTTTAGAAGTTTAAGAGGCCACTGGGACTCAAAAGAAATTTCAATATATAATGGACCATGCTAGGGATACTTCTTTTTGACTTAAAAATCTCTGTGAGCTATCCTCAGGTTTTAAAAATACCTTTGTATTTTCCTGTTTTTGTGTGTGTTTGTGTAGGCCTACATGTTCATATTAGTCATCAGTGTTGTCAAAATCTTGACTAGAATCATCGTCTAGACCTCTTGAGGTCACTGTGGGGAGTCGGCTACAGTATCCACCTCTTGCTTTTCATGGGTCCCACTCTGATAAACATGCTCCTTCTCTCTCTTTCAAGGTCATCTTTGAGGACATATTTTGAAGCTTTTTCTGAGATGCTGCCTCTTCTGGGCACAACACTCTATTCTTGTATCACCAGTATAGGAGCTCATGCAGTTTATAAGCACTTGCTTTAATGATGCTCTCCCTGAAAGACCTTGAGGAGAGGGATGAGCTGGCATTCATCTTTAGGATCCCTTCCCCTGTCCTCACGGCACATTCATGGTCCACGCTCAGCAAACACTTGTGCAATGACATGACTTAGGGTTTCTCGACAATCTGGATTGTAACTTCAAGTTGATACAAAGGGATAACATTAGCATCATACGAAAAGTCAGAGTTCTATCAATGTCATCTTGATGAAAATGTTTGTGTCATTATATCTTATGTCCTAGGTGTCTTCTTGACTGAGTACACAGGGCGAGTTGGAATGGCTATGAGCATCTCTGAACCCCCAAATCTTTAGTTGTAATGCTGACCTTACATGGATAGGCTTATTTGAACCATCATTATAGTGTGGATGGTAACCTTCTTAGCTTCCACATCTGATATTCCTCCAAAGGTGTGTATGCTTTGACGAATGTATTCTCTTTATGCTAAGCTTTCTTTAAAATGACATGAGTGCTCCATAAATGTTGATTTTTTTTTTTTTTTTTTTTTGAGGCAGGGCTTCACTTTGTCACCCAGGCTAGAGTGCAGTGAAGCAACTGTAGCTCACTGCAGCCTCTGCCTCCCGGGCTCAAGCAATCCTCCCACCTCAGCCTCCGGAGTAACTGGGCCTGCAGGCGTGTACCACCACACCTGGCTAATTTTTATATTTTTTGTAGAGACAGAGTTTCGCCACGTTGCCCAGGCTGGTCTCAAACTCCCGAGCTGAAGCAAACCTCCCTCCTTGGCCTGCCAAAGTGCTGGGATTACAGGCATGAGCCACGACGCCCTGCCCGGTAACTGTTAGTTTAATTAGCACCTTTCTGCTTTAGTTCATGTTGACTATTGAAAATCTTATCATCCCATATAATCTGTGTTTTTAAAAGATACTTTCGGATATTGATTAAAAACTTATTTATTAAATAGAGTGTATATTATTACAAATGATATGAATATGGTAGGATGCAGTTTTTATATGACAACTTAGATTATAAAATGCAATTTCTGGCCAGGAACATTGGGTCATGCCTGTAATCCCAGCACTTTGGCAGGCCCAGGGGGCACCAATCGCTTGCATCCAGGAGTTCAAGAGCAACCTGGGCAACATAGTGAGACCCTGTCTCTATAAAAAATACAAAAATAAAATTAGCTGAGCATGGGGGTGCACACCTGTAGTCCCAGCTACTCAGGAGGCTGAGGTGGGAGGATTGCTTGAACTGAGGCTGCAGTGATCCAAGATTGCACCATTGTATTCCAGTTGAGGCAACACATAAATATGAGTACAAATGGCTGATCATCTTCATATTAATATGAAATTGCATTTTTTTTTTCAGACAGGATATTGTTCTGTCTTGTGGCCTTCTGTAGTAGGTTATCTTGTCCAAATTCTGGAGTAGTCAGAAGAATTTTAATCTAGATAATTTGTCCTGTAACATTTGAAATATTGTGTAAGTTACATTACAATGCCTTATAACTGAGTGCTAAATAAATGAATAATGTTTGCGACAGCGAATCATGTTGTTGAGAACCAAGGAAACATAAAGAAGTGATTGTTTGAACAGAGAGTGTTAATGGTCTGCATTCTCCCTTGCACCCAAATGGCATCACCTATGAGTGTGATAAAAAAGCCCCTGCCTTTCTTTGCCTCCTCAATGCTTGGGATTTCCAACAACAAAAAGAGAAGACAGGAAGAATGCTGTGCTGTAAGTACCCCCAAGAAAGGTTTTCGTTTATGAAGAAGCAAACATAGTTAGGAAATACATAACCATGGACAGCAGGAAAGATAGTTGAGTCTGCATGGAGGATAGTGACCAGAGACCCATGAGAGGAGAGGTGGTGACCAAGACATGCAGGAAACATTCCTGACACCAAGGGCAACTTTGAACACACTCCTCCTAGGCAGAACTAGCATGGATGAACAGAGTTCTTTTCAGGGCGACTCAGTAGTTACACAACTACACATGAAACGCTTTTGATGGGAGTTTTATCAGATTTTAGCAATATCAGATTTGAAAATGGGGGAAGCACACACAGATACAATTAGTTTTACTGCCTTACTTGTGTATCTAAACAAACCTGTAAAGAAAACCAAGCAAACCGAGAAACAAACAAAACCTCAAACCTAACATAATAATAATCGGCTGGGGGCGGTGGCTCATCACTATTATTAATCTCAGCACTTTGGTAGGCTAACACCGAAGAATTGCTTGAACCCAGAGTTCGAGTCCAGGTTGGGCAACACAGTGAGATCCTATCTCTATAAAAATGATTTGAAAAATTAGCCACATTTAGAGGCATCCACTTGTAGTCCCAGGTACTTGGGAGGCTGAGGCAGGAGGATCACTTGAACCCAGGAATTTGAGGTTACAGCCAGCTATGATAGTGCCATTGTATTCCAGCCTTGGTGAAAGAGCGAGGTGTGTCTCCAAAGTAAATAAATAAGTAAAATAAAATAATAATATTTTACCCTATCACAAGAAAATTATAGCCAGCCAGGCACAATGCAGACTAATTATTGTAAAATTTTCTGAAATACACATACATTGTTAACTTGATAATTGTGAATTTAACACTGATTGGTGGGTGTGAACAAAGGTATGATCAAGTAAAATAAAGATACAGGCAATTTCAAAGTCTTAATAATACAATTTAAAGAACTAATATTAATTGAGCATTTACTATAGGCACACTCATGCATTATGGGACTGTCTTTGGTGTTGATATCACAAAACTTTTTTTTCCACTGGTAATTTTTGTCACTGATGAAAACTGTTTCAGCCATAAATACCTCACAGTGCAGGGATTGAGAGATGTGGGAGAGAAGTGATGGTCTCAACCCCCACCTGAGCCAGTGTCAAGCCAAGCAACCCAGCCTGAGTTCTGGCTCCACTTTTACAGTTCTGTGGTGTTGGGCAAGTTAGCTAATATGTTCCTGCATTAGTGTTCTCGACTAATGAGGATAAAGCTTACATCTACCTTGTATTTTTTTTGAGACAATTAAGAGTTAGTGCATGTAAAGAATTCAGCAAGTTAGATGCTGACCCACTGTGTACACACTAGCTATTATAACCATTATTATTTGGACAAATAGCTAATGCATGTGGAGCTTAACCTAGGTGACGGGTTGACAGGTGCAGCAAACCACCATGGCACACGTTTACCTATGGAACAAACCTGCACATTCTGAACATGTGTCCCGGAACTTAAAGTAAAATAAAAGTAATAAGAAAATTATTATTATTAGAATTGTTTGGATGAGGAGGTAGCTTGATATCTTGAAAATATGCATGGTCTTTGGAGTCAAGAAAGGTCTTACGCCCTGCTTCAGTGAGCTGTGTTACTTAACACCTGGATATCAATTTTTTTTCCCAATGTAAAATAAAATGTAACTACTGCACTTGGCTGTAGAAGGGTCAGTGAAGATGAATGTTATTAGGAGTGTTGTTAAATATAAATTCATTTTCACAACTATAGTTTCATCAACAATATTCATGATAATGCCTATTAATAACGAAATGTGCTAGGTGTTATGAGAAATCAAAAACATAGTTAAAATATGATCCTGTCTTCCTACAATTTAATAATGTGCTGGCTCATTAGCTGTGAAACCCAAGGCCTTATCTACTTTGTATTAATACTTTTTCAAGCGTTGATGTAAGCCCAGAAGGATATTGAGTGATGTATCCTCTTCTTCCCTTACCATCTTTCCTACAGATGCAAAATGCTGAGTGTGAAAGGCCACTTGGTACTCTGTTACATATCTCGCAGGTGTTACTTATCTATGGTTCTTGCTTAAAAATAAAAGGAGAAGTGTTGCATGAGACTCATCCTATAAAGAGAGCATTCTGAGTGAGATGACAAGAAGAACTCCAAATGGTCCTGAGATGATAACTGATCCAATGGAGATGATACATCTATTTGGTTGGTGCAAGCATAATTGCAGTTTATACCCTTGAAAGTAAAGGCAAAAACTGCAATTAGGCTTGCACCAACCTAATATATATATGTGTATATAAATATATATATATCTCTTTTGGAGACAGGGTCTTGCTCTGTTGCCCAGGGTGGAGTGCAGTGGTACGATCATAGCTCACAGCAGCCCCGACCTCCCAGGCTCAAGCGATCCTCCCACCTCAGCCTCCTGAGTCCGCTGGGACCATAGACACATGCTGCCCCACCCAGCTAATTTTGAGATAAGTTTTCTTGCAGTAGAGTCAACAGCAGTGTTGTACTGACCCTCTGCCATAGCAAAACATTTCTGCAGGTTGAGGATTAGTTCTTGCAAATAAGTGATTTCTAAATTATTGATTCATTCTTTTCACACATTTTGCAGATTTCTAAATATTTAATTAAGCAAGTTAGATCTAATAGAGAAATGCACTGACTTTATGATCTCCAACCAAACCTTAATGCCACCCCAGATTAATGCCACCCAGATAATGAGCTACCCATTGAAAGCCTCAAGGAGTCTTCATTGATTTTGTATTCTCAAACTGTATGTGTGCGCTAAAATGCTTGCATACAGATTCCACATGAAGGCGTGCATGTGTGTAGGCGCTCCCTCTTGACTAGCTCCTTGACTTATTAGGGAACAAGTTAAGAATTACTTATGTTATGACCAGCTAGTTCTTGTAACTACCTATAAGGAAGCTTATGAGCAATGTCATGTTTGTTTTGAAGCAGTAGCATCATCTCTTTACTGATGAAGAGTGGTATGTTTTTCTTTTTTTCTTCTTCTTTTTTTTTTTTTTAAATAGGGACCAGTGTGCTGAGATGGAAAAAAATATCAGAGTAGGTTTCCAGGGCGGCATTTTTAAAGGCACCATCTTAGAAGGACAGGGCAATGGTAAGTATCAGGAATAGTTATTGGCCAGTCCAGCATGGCAATCAATGACTCTGTTCTGGACTGTACTGTGGGACTGGCTGTATTGTGTGGCCAGGCTGTGGGCTCAGGCAGTTGTTCAAAACCTGAACCTGGAGTTCAGACCAGAGGGCTGCATGGGAGGCTCACTGTCAGTCATTGTAACCCTAAAAACCTCATCCCTCCTCGAGCCCGAGTGTTCCCACGTGATGATCAGAGCTTAGATACAAGATTGGGAAGGAAGGTGGTGGGGGTGGGGTCTGCCTCGAGGATAGCTGAGAAGGCTGTAGGTCCATTCCCAATGCCTCGTTTTCTAAGGGGAAACACTTCCACAGGGGAGGGGCAACCCCACATCATTGGCCACACTTATGGGAAACCAGTGCTCCTGATACACAGGCCCCTTCATTGCATTTGCATGCTCTCCTTATAACCCCTGCATCTATCAGGATGCCAGGGGGTCTGTTGGAAAAGGTGTCCAAGAAGGATCTTTAGGCAGCAGGATGGGAGCACACACCAGAGCATGACCTTAGGTAGATGGTTTATTCATTACCTTTTAATATCTTCCTCTTTCTTTGCTGTCAAACACGGGCAATAAAATACTTAATCTGTCACATTATAAGAATTAAGTGAGGCCAGGTGCAGTGGCTCATGCCTGTAACCCCAACACTTTGGGAAGCTGAGGAAGGAGAATCACTTGGATTCAGGAGTTAGAGACCAGCCTGGGGAACACTGTCAGAGTTCGTTTCTGCAAAAAATTTAAAAATTAGCCAAGCATGGCGATGCACACCTGTAGTCCCAGCTACTTGGGAGGCTGAGGTGGGAGGATTGCTAGAGCTAGGATTTTGAGGCTGTAGTGAGCTGTGATTGCACCACTGCACTCCAGCCTGGCCAACGAAGCAAGACCCTGTTTCAAAGAAAAAGAAAATTAAGTGCAAACAATGTCTGTGAAACGCTCAGTGCCTGGTGATGTCTAAGGAATGCCCAAACTTTCCAGGTAAGGGGTAGGGGATGCATAGGGTGAAAGTGCCATCGTATGAGTGTGAATGGGAACTCATCACTATTCCTGAAAGTATCTGATATCTGATCCAGAATTAAAACATTTCAATAGAAAATTCAGAGGAAACTTTAGAATACTGAAAAATGCCATATCGGTCAGTCTTACTGGTTAATTGGCTTTTCTGAAGTATATACACATTTTTTTTTTTTTTTTGAGATGAAGTCTCACTCTTTCATCTAGGATGTAGTGCAGTGGCACAATCTCAGCTCACTGCAACCTCCGCCTCCCAGTATCAAGCGATTCTCCTGCCTCAACCTTCCAAATAGCTGGGATTACAGGTACTCGCCACAATGCCCAGGTAGTTTTTCTATTTTTTTTTTTTTTTTTTTTTTGAGACAGAGTCTCAAATCGGATCGCCAGGCTGGAGTGCAGTGGTGCAATCTCGGCTCACTGCAGTCTCTGCCTCCTGGGTTCAAGTGATTGTCCTGCCTCAGCCTCCTGAGTAGCTGGGACTAAAGGTACACGCCACCACGCCCAGCTCATTTTTGTAGTTTTAGTAGAGATGGGGTTTCACCACGTTGGCCAGGACAGTCTCTATCTCTTGACTTCGTGATCCACCCTCCTCGGCCTCCCAAAGTGTTGGGATTACAGGCGTGAGCCACCACTCGCGGCCCTAGTTTTCGTATTTTTAGTAGGGACAAGGTTTCACCATGCTGGCCAGACTGGTTTTGAACTCCTGACCTCAGGTGATCTGCTTACTTTTGCCTCCCAAAATGCTGAGATTACAGGTGTGAGCTACCACGCCCTGTCTGCCAGGCTAATTTTTGTATTTTTAATAGAGGCAGGGTTTCACCATGTTGGCCAGGCTGGTCTCGAACTCCTGACTTCAAGTGATCCACTCACTTGGTCTCCCAAAGTGCTGGGATTACAGGCGTGAGCCACTGTGCCTGGCACACACTTCACTTTGGATCAAGCCCTTTAGAGTGTCTGAGCTTCTTTCCAGTCCCTTGCTGCACCCAGGCGATCCCAGGCCTGGTGCCATCCTACCTCCAGGCTTTGATTTATGCTATTCTGTCTGCCTGTGTGCAATGTTTCCTTTCTCTCCTTACTGAAGTTCTACCCATCCTGTGTTCTGTGGGTTGATGGAGAATTTTGAAAAAATAATTATTGGTAATTATTAACCTCTACTGACTTATTTCATTGATGCATTTATCAGCCTGGTTAAATCAAGTCTAGCAGTGCTTTCAGATTACTTTGGTGGTGAAAATTGTTTCATTTAAAAAAAAAAATTGAAACAAAAAAAAGTAGAAAGCAGTGGTTTCAAGCTCATTTGGAGTGTCCAAAATGACATGCTTGGAAATTTAGGATTTTGAAATAATTGTCTGTTCCACCTTATGGCCACACTTTGGGGTACATCTCATAAAGTAGACAAACACAAATGAAGGTCATCTCTCTGACTCACTTTATGTAAACCTTTTGGAAATTACCCTTGGCTGTACTGCTCAACAGAATTCCATTTTCTTCTACAGTAAATATTTGCAATGATCTAGGACTCAAGAAGTCCCAGCATCTCATTTTACCTTTTTATTTGTAGCCCCTGCAGAGTGGGATTCAAAATGTCAGACAGGCGCTACTAGTACAGGCTGAGGGGACACTCAGACTATGAGATCCTTCTCACTGTCTGGACACTGGAAATACAGCAGAACCCAGGGAAAATGTATGGGTGGAATACTTTTATGATATACAGCTGTGAGCCCATGTTAGTGGAAATATTTCACATTTGAAATCTGGACCCTTCCCCAAACTCAAATTTTAGAAAGGCTCATCTAATATTTTCATACATCTCAAATAAATGGCTCTGCCTTCTCATGGTTCAGCTGCAAATCCGCAGTGTTTACAATTCGATTGCTTAAATACTGGTTATTTAAAAATTTTCTTATCAATTCGAATGTTGTAGCTTCCAAAGTTTTGTCAAAATTTAGACCACATGAGCCTTTTGAGTATCTCTTTAAAGATCGCCAGATAATTTTCCAATCCATAGTTATATCTTTGTAGAATAAACTTCAGTATTTTTCCTTGATTCTAGAAGATTGTCAAGGTCATGTCCTTTATGGAACTCTTGTTTCCAACAAAGTTGATTTTCAAACATCTCTCCATGTTTCATGCCATAAACAAATACTATGTTTTTGTTTTCCAAAGATAATTTGTAATTTATAATGAAAGATTAATGCTGCCCCCCCCCCGCCCCACTATTTGATCATTAACATACAAATTGGAAAAAATCATACTTGGGAAAATGACTGATGAGCCGTTTGCTATTTTTATCTAGTATAGATTTATTTGTCTTATCAAAGGTAAAAGGAATAAAGGTACACATCATTTTTCATCAGCATATACAGCTAAATAATCAATAATGATACATATGTAAATACCTTTGTCTCCTGAATTATTCAACTTTCTTCTTTTTTCCATTTTCTTTTTTTTTCCAACCAGGAGGAGTCTTAATAAATAATCAAAGTCTGAAGTCTGAGAAATGTTTGTCTTCTTTCTCATACCTCCAGCCTTTGAAACAGGAACCCAATGCAGTTTGGTTATAATAATTTCAGTAGCTGCAATGCAAAGAACATTCAGTTTAATATAATCAGGCTGTCCTAGTTCCAAGGAGAAGCAGTAGTAACAGGTCTGGCATCAGGCTCAGAGCTATAGACGAGTCACAGCTTATAATATGATAGACTCACTTTATGAAACCCAAAGGGAACATTATATAAAGTGCACAATAAGGAGAAGGAAATGAGAACTTCTGAACCTAGGACTTTTTTTTTTATTGTTTTACCATATGAACTTAGGTTCAGTCTACATTTGAAACCAGTGGGCATTATCAGCTTGAAACCACTAGACATTATCAGTGTGTCTCTGCAAGAGTCAGTTACTGGTTTTGCTAAATTGGTAGCTGCATTTTTTCTTAAGGGGGGAATGCTTTGGAGTGTGTTTTCCTGACAATTTGGAGTGGCCTTTGCTGAATGGTGATCCCAGGTTTGAATTTCCTATTGTACACTAAGGATCGGTTGGCTGGATGAAAAGTGACAAAGGATTCTTCCTTTCCCAGTATTCTCAAAATTCTCTATAAGCACTGAAAACACCATGACTCTTCAGTGACATCAGTTGTCCTTGAGGAGGGGGTGCAGGATTTCATGGAGACACACATAGGCCTGATAATGAGAACATCTATGCTGTAATCCAGGTCTGCTGCTAATTAGTTGTTTGCACTTACTAGGTTTTAGGTATGTTTAAAGACTGCAGGGACATGCATTCATTCCTTGTCACTATGAAGAATGTGTGAATGTAAATTAAGAACCACAGCTAGCTCAGAAGTACAAATAATTCCTGAAGCCTATTTAATACTTGAAAATTTCAATTTTGCCAGTTCATTCAATTTTTCTATATACAGCTGACTGAACACTTTCTGGTTTTGTAACCCCTATTAAGGAAAATTCTTTGCAATGGATTTTGATGATAGTCTGGATAGTCTTAGTTATTGTACGTTACAATTTATTTTATTGCCAGGATGACTTAGTCCAATTCAAAACTAATGATCAAGAAAAAATCCTTTCATGGCATTCCTGAAACCATAAGTTTTATTGTTAAGTCAAGGCATGAAGGGGTGAGCTAGGAAATTGGAAAGTCACTATTATATGGAACTGAAATTTGTGAGTATGTTGAAGATTCTGATGATCCTGGTAATTCTAGTGGCCTGTAAGTTTGAACACTGAGATGGTTGATACTCTGCTTAGTTCTGAACACATATTACCCAAATGAATCTTTTATTAAACATTTTGTGATTTCAAAGGACATACAGTAGTTATGCAAATCGTGGTGCAGCAACTCTGAGTATAACCTTCAGATGCTAGAGAATCAACAACCGAAAAAAAAGGACAGTATTTGAATGTTATTACAAAGACACCAACAGTTCTTGAAGGACATTTCAAAGGCAGACAATGCGGTAACTGTGATTGAAATACATGCATACATGCTCAATCTCTATGATATGCTCCTTCCACTTAGAAAGTGGGATGAAAGCTCATCAATTCAAGAGTAATTGCTAAAAAGATTTCTCCTCTATCTAGCTTTGGAGTATGTAGGAGATAATCGGAGTATTTTGTCTTCTTGGAACTTAAAGAGATGAACAGAGTTGTGCAGACATGGGAAAAATAAAGTTTAGTTTAATATTTTGCTTTTAAAATTAGTACTTGATGGACACTTTAAAAGTGTACAATTATCAAAACTTCAATATCCAATTCTTTTATGTAACCTATGGTGGATACATGAAAACACCAGGAGACGGGTGCTGGTTCTTGTTAACTTTTCTTTCTGTGTCAGCCTAAGAGTTCCTGTCCCATAGCAGTAAACTAATAAGTATTTGCTAAATTAAGAAGTGGGAAGGGTGTTGTAGGTTATTGATCAAATAAAAATAAATATATTTTGTTTTTTATTCAAAAATTTCCCGACTTAATTTTTTAGAAATGTTACTAAAACTCATCTGTGTTTCTTTGTTTTGTGTCGTCAAAAAAACGATTTTATGTCAATCAGCTTTTCATGGTGAGGCAACAGTTTCACAGTTTCCCCATTCTGCAAAACTAATTTCCTGATTTCTCTCTCACCAGGGACCATTCCCTCCAAAATCCCACAAGGTAGGTCTATGACATCTGCTAGAGAAAAGAGGGACAGGATGGAGCAATAGGATTCGCGTGGGCACTGACATACTGATCTCTGGGGTTAGGATGACTAATGCTTGGTACAAGAAAGAAGAAAGAAAGTCTTGGCGAGGACTGTGTTATCTCAGAATTTCCCAGAAGCTCCTTCAGTGGAGACTTCTCCTGGGACCTTCACCCCCACAGGCTCCTAATGGCACTTCCTGCCTGTGGGGCTCCACGCGGGACCTCATACCAGGTGATGCTTAGGGCATCAGGAGTGGAAATACGTGCGTGCCCCCTGGCGTGTGCGTGCCCCCTGGCGTGTGCGTGCCCCCTGGCGTGTGCGTGCCCCCTGGCGTGTGCGTGCCCCCTGGCGTGTGCGTGCCCCCTGGCGTGTGCGTGCATGCGTACATTGATGTGTGAATATATTTTCTTCCTTTCCACGATAAACCGCCACAGGTTGGCTGAAGTCTTTCAGGGCTGAAAGGTATGTTACTTTTAGCTTGAAATACCAAATACGTGTTTAGTGCAGCACCTTTTTCCTTTCCCAGTTGTTATTTCTTTCATTACCGGCTTTGACTAGTAAACCTTCATTTTTCTATAACAAAAAGTTTGAAAGGAAAACTTGAAAGGAAATTTTTAAGTGGCTCTGACTAAACAAGGTGGAGTTAGATCTGATATTTCCTTTAAATTTCTATAGAAAACAGACTCATATATTTTTATAGACACAAAATACTGATGAAGGTGACATACAGTTAGCTTAATTATGATTTTCTATGATTTAATTAGGTAGTAAATTACAGCAATTAATATGTTCACTGCTTTTATTAAAAACCATCAGTTCTGAATCCACAATGATACGATTGTTGAGTAAGGTTTATGTCTTGTATCTGTATTTTTGCGGTGCTTAAGTGTCAAGGGAAAAACAAAGACTTCTAATATGATTTTTAAGGAATGTTTTCACTGTGATGGTTTCTGATATATATATATATATATATTTGTTCTTAGACCTCCTTTGTCCTTTTCCTTTCATCTTGTTCTCAAACTCACAAGGTTTCCTTTGTACAGCTACTATATTGGCTGTTTTTACCCCCCTAGTTTATGCTGCTTTTCTGTCAAGAGGCTGTATTTCAGAATGGGAAAAAGGGCAAGTATATATAGTTAAATGAATCATTTTTTTTACAGTATTTATAAGTTATTTTACATAAGCTAATGTTGTTTGATCTCTGGAGGATAAAAATAAGCTCAAGTTTGAGTACATGATAGTGCCGCACACACGCCCTACCTTATGGTGAGTCAACTATGGCCTGTGGGTGGCAGCCAATTTTTGTAAATAAAATGTATTGGAACACAACCACATACTTAAATTTACATTTTCATCTATGGTTCTTTTATACTACAGTGCCAGAGTGAAATGGTTGCCCCAGACACTGCATGGCCTACAAAACCTAAAATATTCATTGCGAGTCCTTTACCAAAAAGGTTTGGCAATCCATACTTTGACAATTCATGGTAATCGTCTTGGGTCTATGAGTTAATGCATCCATGCATAAATTTTAAATTAGGAATATGTAATACATTAGCATTAACAGCAGACCATATGCTTTTGTATTAGGAATTCTGTGAATGTATGCCCTACAACTCTTAAACACAGAGCAGGTTTAAACCCCTGGAATCTGGGGTGGATGGATGAATGGGACCTGGGAACACCCTTGAACTTTACACGTAAAATGTGTATGCACCAGGGAAAGATTCAGTGGCCTTAATAACACAAGAAGCTGCAGCTGGCTCACGTGGGTTTTCATTGGTGGCCTCTAGCTGCTCAAGTGATGGATTTCACTTGCTGGTTGATCTCTCTTAGGGCTAAGGTTCATTATTACACAGATTGATCTTGGAGAAACATCTTGACTGTTTTTTTCAGACTCCGATCCGTTTGTTTCATGATCTAGAAGAAGGGAACGCTTAATTAAGTGCAAACAATTATTGTGATTTTTGTTCTGCTTCACTAAACTTTTTAATGAAGTGCGTTTTGTACAATTAAAACCAAGGGGTTCCTGGATTCCATTTTTCGTGGGAATTTTTGAGAGCAGTAATTTTGACTGAGTACGCTTCTTTGGAGTGGATAATTAATATCATTGGGGAATGGCATTGTTTGGTCTTTCTCTGGCATGTTATTCTCTGTCACACCTGGCATGCTGTGGACCTGTAGTAAATATTAACTAAATATATTTTAGACACAGATGATTAAGGATTTTTTGCTGAAAAACATTCTCAATATATCTTTTATACTTCCCTTTCCACAGTGCCTGCTGAAAACGTGACTTTCAATTGTGTTCCTAAGTCTTGATCAATTTAGAACTTCAGTGAGGCAGAAGGTAACATGATCCATGTGAATTCTTGTCAGTGCAAAGGCCTGGAGCAGCGGTCACTCTTTCCTATCCATGAACCTTTGTGCTGTTCCTCTTTGTACACAGTTTAAAATATAAATAAGGAAATGTCATGCTGCCAAGTATGTATCACAGTGCAGGCCACGTAGAAGATGCTTTATGTGTGTTGGATGCAGGCCAGTGTTCTCAACTCAGCAGTTTCGGAGGAAGTGGAACAAGCACTCACTGGGAACTAGTAGCCATAAGGTCTAAATCCTGGCTGAGCAGAACAAATAGGTTCCCTAACCTCCTGCCCATCCCCTCAGGGCAGGCAGTGCCCCTGGGCAATGCTGGTTTTGTCCAACTCTCAGAAGGTGCCATTCTTTGCCTATGCTCTCCTGCGTATTAGTGCAAAGCTGACCAATTTCCTGAGTGGAGTTCCTTTACATTTTGCAGAAAACCTTCTGTGGTGCTTTAACATTGGATGGGAAGACTAAGTTATTTTGGTCTCTGATCTATGTCAGTCATGTTTTGGTAAACCAAGCATTCTGTTTTCACCAGGGGGCTGAAAAGGTATTATTTTCCTTCTTGAGTTTTGCAAACCTGGGTGGAGAAGAAAATCAGTGCAATGTCTTACGGGTTTATTTTAATAGGAGATAACAACTTGGAAGCAATTGAGTGTTGAATTTAAGAGATTTTTCCCCCTCAGCATTTGTTCTGATCTCATATATATGCACAGAAGAATATAAATTATTTGGCATTGACTTATCTGTAATTAAGTCTTCTAAATGGACTACTGTTTTAGCTGCTATATTTTCTTCTCAATTACTTGGAAAATTTAAACCTTCCTTGGGGAATGCTTAGTCTTTCACTTGTCCTTTTAATGGTAATTGATTGGATTGTTCAAATTATGCTGTTCTGGGAAGAAGGTTAACAAATAAAATCTGGCAAAGCAATAAGCAAATGGCATCAGGTAAATGAATAGAGGAACACACTATGTCCAGGGATATGTGTCTTCACTAATTTTTCAAAAGTTGAAGATTCATAATCAAGGTAAATTTTAAAATGGAAAGTTTGCCAGCTACATATTTTAAAGTTCATAGTAGGTGGTTTGGATTGTTTTTATTGTTAGTATTTCCATTTAGCTTTTTATAATAATTAGTTAAAAAGCTCAACTAATTTAATTCTTTTGATAAGATGTCATAGGTTGCATTTTTCAATGTTTAAGCCAGATACTTGCTTAAAAATCAGTTAATGAACTGAGAGTGAATAATTGTCACTTATTATTTTATACTTGAAATATTAGATTATAGTTTAAGCAATTTACTTAAAGTGCAAGTACAATACTGAGCACATTTTGCTAACACTCAGTGTTTTCAAGTGTTTTTAAAATCATCACCATTTCTATGGTTAAGTCTTAGAACAACTCTCTGAAATGATGTGACATCAACCATTTAAGAAAATAATTAAAAGGGGTAAAATAGTACCACATGAATTGGGATTCCTTGAATATCCAGCCAGAAAATTACTGATTTTAGGAAACATTTTATTTAATCTCATTATCCTTCAAAGTCAGTGGACCTTTGACGTCATTTCAGACAGCGATACCATCTTGTTTTTGTGTAGTTGAAGATCAGTTCATTGATCTTATGTCTCAGGAAGAAATTGCAGTACTTCTTGTTTTTGGTGTTTAAAAGGTTACATTGCTTTTCAGGGCTTAGAAAGCAAACTCTAGCTGTAATACTATATGCTTTTTCCTACAAATGTTTTCTACTAGATGCTTATGAGAATCTTTTCAATTTATTTCTTTCTGATGTCCTCTATATTTGGAAGTGCAGCTGTTCACATCTAACGGACACTTTGTAGTACCCTATTTCATCCTTCCTGTATATTTCTTAACTAGCATTCCAGAAGGGGCAGCCACATTTGTTTTTCCTTACTTTCCACTCCTTCCTCAGCATGTTCGTGTTCTCAGCTGTAACGCATAATCACAAACTTAATGGTCTGAAGAACATCCATTAATAAACATGGTTCTGGAGGCTGCTTTCTGAAATGAACCTGGTGGAGCTACAATGTAAGTGTCAGCAGGGCTCCTTTCTTTGGAAGGATCCAAGGGAGAATTTATCTCCTTGTCTTTTTCCCCTTAGAGGCTACCCACATTCCTTAGCTGTTGCGGCAGGTCACATCTCCCTCTCTGACTCTGACCCTCCTGCCTCCCTCTTTAAGGGCCCTTGTAATGCCACTGGGCTCACCCAGCTAATCCAGGATCATCTCTTCATCTCAACATCCTTAACTTAATCACATCTGCGAAGTCCCTTTGCCGTGAGAGGTCACATATTCACAGACTCTGGGGATTAAGATGTGGACAGCTTTGGGGACAGTGCATTATTCAGCCTCAGGATGCTGTCATCGTGTGATTGATGCACCTCAGGGGTCATCCTAGCTGGCCTCTGCAACATCTTCTGCCTCTTGACACCCTTTCTGGTACGCTCTCCTCAACATTTTGACAACACTCTTGTTTCCCCTTTTTCTCCCTGATGGCTGCTTTTCTCTTTACTTTCCTTCTTCCCTTGTCTTCCCTTGTCTCGTCCTCCTCCTTGCTCTGTCTCCCTTGGGAATCCCATTCTATATTGCGTACTTGATGGAAGGTGTGTTTGGAATATTATCACGTGTGTGACTGAAGACTGATGGGCAGTGAAATGGTCTTAGGTGATTTGGCCCTTAATTCCCTTTTTTATCTCATTTCATGACATATGTCTACACACCCTGTGTCCCAGGCATGTTGAAGGACACATAACCTTCTGGTAGCAGCAGTGTTCAACCACAAATCTCCATGTCTCTGTCATTGCTACCTTCCTTCTTTGCCTGACTTTTCTTTCTGCAGTGGAGGTCCTAATGATTCCACATTCACCTGAAAATAATTTCTCAAGGGAGCCTTCCATGACCTACTCCCCCCTCTATTATAATGTATCCAAGAGGGCACCTCCATTATAACCCTCTTTCCTCTCTTGTTAATTTAAATGTCTTACTTCTCTACCAGACTAAAACATCCCTGAATACAGGAAATATCTTACGTTGTTGTAATCACCACTCGACTTAATGCAGTGCCACACTGCTATGGTTTAATTCCCTCCCAAACTTATGTTGAAACTTAATTCCCAATGTGGCAGTATTAAGAGGTGGGCCCTTTAAAAGGTGGTTGGATAAAGGATTAATGGGTTAACATGTAAAAGGATTAATTGGTTAAGAAGATGAAGAGAGACCTGAGGTAGCACTGAGCCCTCTGGCCATGTGATAACCTGGGCCACCTCAGGAATCAGCAGAGTCCCTATTAGCAAGAAGCTTCTCACCAATGCAGCCCCTTGACCTTGGACTTCTCAGCCCCCAGAACTTTAAGAAATAAATTCCTTTTCTTCATGAATTACTCAGTTTCAGATGTTCTCTTATAAGCAACAGGTGGCAGGACTATTAAGTCACAGTCAAAAATTATTTATTAAATTAATAATATTACCATAAAATCATAGTAGTTAAATGTATGTTTAGAGATAGTTTCACTCCTTTGTAGTCTATCACTTTTAAATCTACATATTCATGTCAGTTCCATGGTATGAGCATCTGTGTGCATAGGTGTAATTACAGTGTAATAGATTACTAAAGCAGTCGTTAAACACTTGAGGGTCTTTGTACCATAGCTAAAATTTATTTACATGCATACATGGTTGTCAAAAGAGGTAGAGAGTTTCAGATGCCTTGAACTATCCTCATTTCCCACAGGCCTACTCTCATATTTCTGATAGCAGCTGATATATCAGGGAAACTGAAAATTAAGTTCCATCCTAAGCACAGAGACTTAGAGTTGCTGTCACTTAGAGGGAGAGAAGCAAAATACTCGTGCCTCTGAATGCAATATTGGTTTTCCCTGAAGAATGCTTTACTTTCGCTTTACTTGAAGGGGAAAAGCAGGGCAGAGGCGGTGGAAATGAACTGATAACCTGTGCTGTGAATATAACTCTGCTCCAGGGAAGACAGTAAAGGGTAATGCTTTGAAAATAACATCAAGAAATGAAAGTTAACATTTAAAAAAAAGCTGTTAGTAGTTTAGGCCTTCCAAAAATCCTGTGGAGAGTGGCTTAACTGAAGTTTATAGCAACTCTGAGACATTTTTTCTTAGTACAGTTCTTCCACTACTTTCTATGTTTATAAACAATGAACAGATGCATTCAGTGCTAGTTACCTAGAATCAACTCTCATACCCAACATTACATTTGAATGTTGAATGTTGCATTAGTCTGTTCTTGCATTGCTATAAGAAAATAGCTGAGGCTGGGTAATTTATAAAGAAAAGAGGTTTCATTGGCGCATGGTTCTGCAGGATGTACAGGAAGCGTGGTGGCTTTTGCTTCTGGGGGAGTCCTCAGGGAACTTACAATCTTGGCGGAAGGTTAAGTGGGAGCGAGCTGTCTCATATGGCCAGAGCAGGAGGAAAGAGAGAGAGGGGCAAGGTGCTGCACACTTTTAAACAACCAGGTCTCATGAGAACTCACTCACTATACAGTACCAAGGGGGCTGATGCTAAACCATTCATGAGAATTCAGCCCCCATCATCCAGTCTCCTCCCACCAGGGTCCACCTCCATCATTGGGGATTACAATTTGACATGAGATTTGGATGGAGACACATTTTCATGTTAATTTGTATTTTGGTATAATTTCATAGGAAAGATTTAGGTTGGTGTTCTCTCATGTGGAAATTAATTTAGAGCTTTTACTTGCTTGTTACTTGCTTTAAAGCCTTTATAACTGAACCGATTTATTAAGGGCATATATTTAATTTTCTATGATAAGACATGGTAAATGTACTAAAAACTAGAAGAGATCTTACTACCTTGATGTTAGTTTATTACTTGTTTATCAGGTGCTCTGAAACCCACTGCTTACCAACTGTTTTTGTCTTCAACATCATTAGAAGACAGGAAGGTAGTAAGGAAATGTGCTTATGAAAAAATAGAACCATATAAGTGATGAATAGACTGCTTACTTCTCTATCTTCTTTTTGCAAGTGGGTTGCACCCTAGCTTTGGTGGTGTCCTTGTAACTTTGGAATTGCCTTCTGAACTTGAGAGAAGACCACTCTCTCCTTCCAGCTGCTGGACCTGAGAGATTGGGCTACAGGTGGCAAATGGTCAGTACTGAGAGAGAATGAAAGCAATGGCAGCTATATAATATGGTGTGAACCCCATATGGATCAAACTGGGACATCATGGTCAGCACACACTCACCCAGTTCTCAGACCAAGGCACCCAGAAGCACACCATGAAATTCTGACATCTAGGTTTCCCTCCTCTTAGGAATTCCATCAAAATTACATAAGTAGCACTATTCTAAATTTTAACCTACTATCATTTTAAAAAATGACTTACTCAAAACCCTGACACTCATTGGAGCAGGTTGATATGGTAGAAAACTCTAACCCTGTGCAACTGGAGTGATCTTGATGCCAAGACAATATGACTCAAAGCCTTGTTCTTTCCTCTTGGTTATATGAATATTTTCTAACTTTTGTGAACAAAATATGCCTCATTTTCCTCATGATGGTGTTTCAAAGTGAGTTGATGGAAAAGCTTGTGTTTGATGTAGTTTTGTAAATTATCTCAATGTATGCATACACAAATACTCCCTACCTAAAAAAAAACAATATATGCTTAGAATCTTCCTTCCTTCCTCTCTTTCTTTCTTTCTTCTTTTTTTCTCTTTCTTTTTCTTTCTCTCCTTCCTTCCTTCCTTTCTTTCTTTCTTTCTTGTTTCTCTTTCTTTCTTTCTTTTCTTTCTCTCCTTCCTCCCTCCCTTCCTTCCTTTCTTTCCTTCCTTCCTTCCTTCTTTCTTTCTTTGGAGACAGGGTCTTGCTTTGTGGCTCAGGTTGAAGTGTCGTAGTACAATCATAGCTCACTGCGGCTTTGAGGTCCTGGGCTCATGTGATCTTCCCACCTCACACCTCAGCCTCCCCTAGGACCACAGGCATGCATCACCACACCCAGCTGATTTAAAATTTGTTTTCTCTAGGGACACGGTCTTCCTATGTTCAGGCTGGTGTCCAACTCCTGGGCGCAAATGATCCTCTTGGCTTGGGCTTCTCAGATTACAGGCATGAGCCACCACGCCCAGCCACTTTGTATTTCTATATTTTACTTTTAGCATGAGTTCGTGAAAGAAGTATGTCTTTCATGCTTTGTTGAACTGTGCACATCATGATGTTGAAGGATTTGGACGATGGTTACATTGGTGGCTGTCACTGTACTTCAGTACTTTTTTTTGAAAATAAATGAAATATTCATTGTTCACTAGAGTAGTCATACAGGCATTTGCTGCTTTCGAATTTGTAAACTTCTTTTATATTTGTGGTCGTATTTCATTCTGCTAGCAGGTTAGGCAGTTTCATCTGGTCCCACTTTTCAGTGGTAGAAACAGGTGTGAGGAAGTGAAGTAGTTGTTGGAAAATCACTGTGGTTTGCTGTCCAGGGGTTGTCTTTTCCACTGATTACAAAAGTATCATAACACATAGCACCTTCCCACAAGGAGTTTAGAGTGTGAAAAGTCAATGTATTAATGTACATGGGGATCCACTTCCATTCAAAGCAAAACACATTGAGTCTGGTATCAGAGCTCAGTGGATGAACACGATGGCATTTAATTATCCTAAATTACTTCATCTAATCAATATGTACTAACTGCCTTTGTTATGATGCTACCCACAATTTTTGGAGCCACAAGCTTTTAACCTTTGTCGAACTAAAAGATGGATATCTGGCATTTTATATTAGGTGGTCTAGAAGCCATAGTAGTGTTAGAGAGCAAATAAGGAATGTTTTAGTCCATTTGGGCTCGATAAGGAAATACCATAGACTGTGTGGCTTATAAACAACAGATATTTATTGCTCAGTTCTGGAGGCTGAGTCCAAGGTCAAGGTGTGGCAGATTCGAGTGTCTGGTGAGGAACCACATCGTGATTTGTAGATGGTGCCCTCTCCCTGTATCCTCACGTGGTGGAAGGGGTGAGGGGAGCTGAGTTCCCTTTTATGAGGGCACTAATCCCATTCATGAGACTCCAACCTCATGACCTCATCACCTCCCAAGGATCTCACCTCCTGATACCATCATCTTGGGGGTCACGATTTCAATATAGGAATTTAGAGGGACACAAACATTCAGATCATAGCAGGGAGAGAGATGAGACTTGCCCAATTTCATGAAGCCATCTGAATTTTTTCAGTCACAGTCCTATTTCCATTTTTTAATGTTGAGTTATGAGTGAGACATTATTGATGTCTCTTGGTATTTTTCAAAATGTTTCTAGAGCTTTCATCATCATTATTAAACCTTTCACGTTCAAAGGACATGATTATTTTGTGTGAGTAGTGTGTTGCTATTTGACAAATGAGTACAATTATAAATAAATCTTGAACATCTTGATATGGGAAATAAATACACCTGTCAAGATATACTATAATTCTTTTGTAATCAAAACAATGATGGGGCCGGGTGTGGTGGCTCATGCTTGTAATCCCAGCAATTTGGGAGGCCAAGGTGGGTGAATCACTTGAGGTCTGGAGTTCGAGACTAGCCTGGACAACGTGATGCAACCCCATCTCTACTAAAAATATAAAAATTAGCCAGGCATGGTGGTGCATGCCTGTAATCCCAGCTACTCAGGAGGCTGAGACAGGAGAATTGCTTGAGCCCAGAAGGCAGAGCTTGTAGAGGGTCAAGATGGTGTTACTGTGCTCTAGCCTGGGTGACAGATGACACTCCGTCTCAAAAACAAAACAAACAATCAAAAAGCAATGATGGATAGAATAGGATATTATTTAAATGAAAACTGTAAGGGGAGTGGTATGCTCTCAAATATCATTATGCACAGTCTAATGTTTTCCCTTTGACTTTGCCACTCTACGTGCTAATTTGCTTCCCTAATTCAGAGTTAGGTCTTTGGTTACTAGTTATAATATAGGCTGACAATTATGTAGCTTTTCTTCTGTGCTAGTACCTGTTCCATGTGCTTTTTATACTAAATCATGGGTCACAACCACTCTACCTCATAGTTACCGTTAGTATTAGTTTCCTATCTGTGCTGTGGTAACAAGTTACTACAGACTTAGTGGCTGCATATGGTCCCAGAGTTCAGAAGTCCAAAATGAGCCTTAGGAGGCGAAAATAGAAGGTATCGTCAGGACTTCATTAGTTTTGGAGGCTCTAGGAGAGGACACATTTCCCTGCCTTTTCCAGATTCTAGAGACTTCCTACTTCCCTTGGCTCATGAGTTCCTTTCTGCACCTTCAATGCCAGTAGATTGAGTCCTTCTCGTTCTGTCATCTTTCTGGTTCTCCCTCTTTTTTTTATTTTTTTTTCTCTTTTTACTTATAAGGATTCTTGTGATTCTGTGGGCCCACTGGATAACCGGAATCATCTCCCCATTTCAAGGTCTGCTGACTGGGAACCTTAATTCTACCTGCCTCCTTCATTCGAACCCCTTTTTTATGTAAGGTCACACAAAGTCACAAGTTCTGGTATTAACACGTGAGCATCTTGGGGGGGACCATTATTCTGCAGACCACACAGTTGTTATCTTCATTTTACACCCAAGAAAGACAAACAGTGAGAGTTAAATCATTTACTCTGGGTTGTGGGGCTGCTAAGTGGTAGAGCCAGTTAAAATTAGGAGCTTACACGGGGAAGCTAGGCAGTATTGTGGTCAAGGCCCTTGGCCCCCTAAAGGTTCAGTGAAAAATCAGGAGATAAACAGCAATTTTTATTGTCCACTCAACTGGATTACACAGAGGGAGAGAGAACCAGGAGCCTGACTGGCTGGTGAGAAATCCTTACCCCTTTGCCAGAGTGTGGGTTTCTGGGTTTTCTGCATGGTGGCTTCCAAAAGAACAGAGCAGCTTTGGTGACCCCGCTCACTGTATCATAACTGTAGGGGCCAAGGCTCTTTACCCCCTAAAGTTTTACTGAAAAATCACTGACTAGAGAAAATGACATACAAACATATTTAATGCAGATACACAGGAGCCTTCGGAATGAAGACCCAACCTCCCAGTGAGGTCCAGAAGCTTATACACCATCCTGAGGTTACAGAAAGAATGGGGACTTGGATCCTGGTAAAACAGGTGATGGAAGGGGGAGATGAGGAATTATGTTGAGGAGATTATTAGAACAGATTAAATTGTAGATAGTTCTCTTTGAAAATTAAATGATTCTTGGAGACACCCTTGGAAAAGTGTCTGCTCAGGTGTGATCTTTTCTTGTTTTTTTTTTTTTCTGTAATAGATAATGATATAACAGGAAGGGGTTGAAAAACAATTATTCTTGTGAGGGTCTGGGTCTTAGGCAAATAAAGGAACTCCAGCTTCTTTGGGAGAGACAGTGGGAGAGATGGAGGTCAGAGAGCCCTTGGACTTTTTCAGTTCAGCCTGTCAAAATGCCATATTTTGGGGTATTGGTTTCTGAGCCTCAGCAGGAGTCATGCAGTGTTGCAGGATTTGGGGCTGGGTCATGGTGGGGCATTTCCCCTTAGATCCTTATGCATCCCATAATCACTAGGTGCCTGTTCACCTTCAGCATGAAGGAACTGACAAAAAGCAATGAGTAGGAAATTGGGAGTAAAAATAATGAAACTAATATGGATGTGAAACAACATTTCTCCAAAATATTAAACTAGTCTGAAGAATTTAGAGTCGGATTTTTTCTAGAAAGAGCAGACTCCAACTTCCTTGAAATTTGAATTTGTAGGATGCTCTTCCCCATCCCCCACTCCACCCCAACCTTTGGTGATAATAACATTTTACCTAAGTTGTCAGAAGCAAGAGACCTGGGATGATTATCCAAACTCAAGACATTTAGGGCATAGTTTGCTCAAGATTCATCAGGAAGTCTTCCAACCATGCTGCAAACACTTTATCTCATCAGGTCTTCACGAATGAGTTTATTGATTCCATAAACTTGTAAATCATATGTCCAGAGCCAGTGAGAACTCTCTGAGTTATGGTTTTTGTCTTGAAGACTGTGACTTTTATTTAAAATATTGTTTCATGGATGCGTTTTCTAAACTGAAATTATGAAGTGATAGATTTAAAGTGAGCAACCATTTTGTTTTATTAAAGCTGCCAAATATTTTTAAAAGGGTACTAAGAGGCACAAGAAAATTTAAACCTCAATTAACATTGAGAGGTTTTATTGTTTAGTCATTTCAGCCCCACTGCATAAGAATACCATAATACTAGAAAGAGACTTAATATCCTGCTCATGAAGAACACAGGGTTTAGGGAAAAAATACGTACACATACATGTCTACATATTTATACACAAACATGTATATACACACGCAAACACACACATACACAGACACAGATGATCAGTGACTTATGATGTTTCAACTTTATGGTGGTATAAAGGCAATACACATTGTAGATGAAAAAAGTCAAACCCTGTAAAATATTTAAAGAGGTTTATTCTGAGCCAAATACAAGTGACCAAGGATTGTGACACAGCCCCAGGAGGTCCTGAGAACATGTGCCAAGGGAATTGAGCATGATTTTATACATTTGGATGGGGGACAGAGTTATAGGCAGACATTGATCAATACATGCAAGGTGTACAATGGTTTGGTCCAGGAATGTGGAAGAACTTGAAGCAGGGACTTCCAGGTTATAGGTAGATTCAGAGGTTTTCTAATTGGCAATTGGTTGAAAGAGTTAAGTTAGCTAAAGACCTGGAATCAATAGAAAGGAGTGTCTGGGTTAACAAAGGGGGTTGTGGAGACCAAAGTCTTATGCAGATGAAGTCTCATAGTTGGCCATCCTTAGAAGCAATAGATGGCAAAACTTTCCCATTCAGACCCTTGAAAGATACTAGATGCCTCAGCTAATCTCATTAAGATCACCAAAAGACAAGTAAAGGTAAGGGGATTCTCTACAGAATGTAGATTTTCCTTAGAAGACACAACTTTGTGGGGCCATTTCAAAATATATCAAAGAAGTATATTTTGTGGTAAAATGCTTTGATTTCTTTTACAGCCTGCTATTTCTGTTGGGGGCCCACTATTTGATGCTATACCAGAGTCAGGTTGGAATTTGATATCTTTTGCTACCAAGAGTCTGGTTGGTTAGTCTTACAATCTCTGTTTTAATGTTAATGCTGGTCATCTGTGCCTGAGTTCCAAAGGGAAGATGGTATAATGAGGCATGTCCAATCCGCACATCCCCTCATAGCCTGAACTGGTTTTTCAGATTTACTTTGGAATGCCCTTGGCAGAGAGGGATTCTATTCAGTTAATTGGAGCCTTAGAATTTTAATTTTGGTTTACAGCATTCACTAGAAACCCTACTTCCACTACCTATACAGTCATTCTAGTTTTCACTTTCAGTACAGGATTCAATAAGTTACATGAGACACTTTATTGTAAAATAGGCTTTGTGTTAGATGCTTTTACCCAACTGTAGACCAAAGTAAGTGTCCTGAGCACATTTGGAGTAGACTAGGCTAGCTATGCTGCTTGGTATGTTAGGTGTATGCAGTGCATTTTTGTCTTATGATATTTTCAATATATCATGGGTTTTTCAGAAATAACCACCATTGCAATTCTAGCAACATCTATATGTATGTATGTATGTATGTATGTGTGTGTGTGTATATATATGCATCAACTTCTTGGAGAGGTCTTAACTTTTCAGAGGCTTTGTTTTCTTCTTTGTAAAATGGAAACAGTGGTATTTCTCTCATGTAGTCATATTGCGGAGTAATTTAGAAAGCCATGTATTCAACCGGAAACACTTCTAGCATGTAATTATTGCCTGGAAAATAATATGGATTTCTAGGGGACATAAATCCTTTGTTATTTATCACATTTCATAAAAGGAAGGAACCTACTTTTCTTGAATTCTAAAACACATACATGCATTGGGAATGAGAATGCACTTAGCAAAATGATCCCTCCAAGACAATGGCCATGTGTTTGCCAAAGGGATTAATTTGACCTATTTTTTATAATACTGTTTTTAGCCTGGAAAACAAGAAATTGAGAGGAGGCACCAGAAAGTGCCCACTTCTCTGCAGATCAGCCTACTGGCATCAGTACTTTGGGTAAGGATAGTTCATAGGGCAACACAGGCTTATTGGTATCTATATTCATGAAACATGCATACCTGAGTAGCAAATCTCTACCTTTAAATAAGGTAATGTGTGTAGAACATCTTTGAAAGCTTAGACAAATGTAATACAGAGTTGGTGTTAAAGAAAATTACATCTGCTATCCTGTTATCTCTTGTCTTTTCTCTGGATGTAAATGTTTTCCACATCTTGGCCACCTTTCTCTGCCTAACCTCTCCTTCTGGGGAAAACATGGGATTTGATTTTATGTATATTTAATCCTAAAATTGGAAAGTTAATCCCATACCATTATGGAGATAAACTTTTGAGTTCTTGTTTGCAAATTTGGGGATATGGAAGTTGTCAAATACTGCTGATATATTTGTATAAAAGACCCAAGGGCATGAGAACATTTGTAATTTTGAATATAGTGTCTAGTATTGTCACAAAACAGCTGCAATGCATTCTTCTACTTTGAGAGGCAACTCTATTTAATAGTTGTTTGTCTTCGATGCATTTCAAAGTCAGCTTTGTATTTCCTGCCTTATGGAGATGAAGAAAAGCAAGCAGTGGATCTAGTTAGATAATATGTGTTGTTTATTTCACCCATGGTTAATTTGAGTTTTACCATTTCACAACTGATTGTGAGTGGGAACATGCTAATGGTTATGGTAACTGTATTCACTCTTTGCTTTCGGTTTTTTTTTTTTTTTTTTTTTTTTAATCGAAACAGGGTCTCACTCTGTTGCCTAGGTTGGAGTGCAGTGGTGCCATTTCAGTGCACTGCAGCCTTGACCTCCTAGACTCAAGCTATCTTCCCACCTCAGCCTGGGTAGCTGAGACTACAGGTATACAGGCATGTGCCACCATGTCTGGCTAATTTTTGTGGAGATGGAGTTTCACCATGTTGCTCAGCCTGGTCTGGAACTCCTGGGCTCAAGCAATCTGCCCACCTCAGCCTCCTGAAGTGCTGGGACTACAGGTGTGAGCCACCTTGCCCAGCCTTGCTTTGAATTTTGGGGATAGTGTAGTTCTGTGTTATCACATCTAGTAGAATATTAGCATATTCACTGATTTTAGTTAGAGCTTAGTAGAAGCCCCGATAACAATCACCTGTCTTGGAAGTTCTGTTTTTTAAAGGTATAAATGAGATTCTTGCTTCATTTTCAGATTAGAGACTCTTGGCCAGAGTAGGAGCCTTAAAGGCCACATTGAGCCATTCAGAAGAATGACGAACAGGACAGTCACTGCCTGTGGTCTTGAGATGATTGGATGACAAAGATAGAGGAAACTGAGAGAGCTAATTGAGGAAAGTCTAGAACTATAGGTTGTCAAATGTGTCTCATATCCTAACCCTTACTTCTGCTTCCATCTTACTTTTCTATGTAAGTTTTCACTTCTAGTTCTATTTCTTACTTAAAAATTGTGTTAATCACTGGTATTAGTAGCATCTTTGCCAGATAAAAAGGAAAAACAAATGCTTTATGATGATATGTGAGAGGAAAGTGTAATAGTATTGAGAAATATTGGAACTGGTTGTATACTACATGGTGTTGGGTAGTGTTTAATAAAATGATTATATGTCATAGAGAGCATTGTCTATAATTTGAGGCAGAAATATAGATAATTTTATGCTACACTTGCCTATTCTCCTAACCATATTCTTTCTAAAAATTCAAGTTAGAATTTGAGTGATTGTATTGCTGCTGTGCTGTTTTTCTAGGGGAAAAATCATAGCAAATTATTTCAAAGATATGATGGAGAATATGGGGTTTCTGTATATCTAGGTTGGGTTGAATGTTGCATTAGCCAAGGGAAACCTTCCCCTTTACCTTCTGGAGGGTCACTGAAAATCATGTCACAAAAGGCATTTTAATAGGAGAAAGCAATACATATTTTTTAAGTCGTAGATTTGTGTAACACAGGAGCCTTCAGAATGAGGACACAAAGATACAGGGGAGACCATCTAATTTTTTTTTTTTTTTAATTTCAACGTTTATTTTAGATTCAGGGGTATATGTGCAGGTTTGCTACATGGGAATAATGCCTGATGCTGAGGTATAGGGTCCAATTGATCCCAATCAGTGGTGGTAAGCATAGTGACCGCTAGCTAGATTTTCAGCCCTCACCCTACTCCCTCCCCATTCTAGTAGTCCCCAGTGCCTATTGCTCCCATCTTTATTTTCATGTTTACTCAAACTCTCACTTATAAGTGAGAACATGCAGTATTTAGTTTTCCATTCCTATGTTAATTCACTTAGGATAATGGCCTTCAATAGTATCCATGTTTCTGCAGAGGACATGATTTTGTTCTTTTTCATGGTTGCATAGTATTCCACAATGCATATGTACCACATTTTCTTTATCTATTCCACCACTGAGGGCATCTAGGTTGATTCCATGTCTGTCTTTGCTATTGTGAATAGTACTACAGTGAACATACAAATGCATGTGTCTTTTTTGTAGAACAATTTATTTTCCTTTGGGTATATACTCAGTAACGGGATTGCTGGGTCAAATGGTAGTTTTGTTTTAAGTCCTTTGAGAAATCTCCAAATTACTTTCCATAGTGGCTGATTGTTTATATACCTTCTTTTGAGAAGTATGCATTCATGTTCTTGGCAGAGTTTTTTTGTTGTTGTTTGTTTTTCGTTTTTTTGAGACAGAGTCTCGCTCTGTCACCCAGGCTGAGTGCAGTGGCACAAGCTTGGCTCACTGCAACCTTTGCCTCCTGGGTTCAAGCAATTCTTCTGCCTCAGCCTCCTGAGTAGCTGAGATTACAGGCGCCCATCCTGCCTGGCCCTTGGCACAATTTTTAATGGGGTTATTTGGAAACTCAGTTTTTATGCTAAGGTTCAACAAACTCTGGACAGCCCAGTAGAAATAGGATAGGACAAAACCAGCCTGATCTAAAGCTAATGGACTGAGTGGGGAAGCCCAGCAGGGCCTATCTTCCTAGATTCTTCTTGGCTTCTCTGAGCAGTGTTCCTTCTGGTGGGGCAGGACCCTTTCTGGAATGGGGGTCTTAGGACCTGCAGTCAAACAGGCAGGTCAGAGGATTTCTTTATGGCCCGTGTTTATAGAAAGGCAGGGGGAAAGTTAAGGTATTTTTTTTTTTTTAGGTTTTATGGGTGCTTTGGGGGGAAGGGGTCTAGTTTGTATGACCTGCCTTAGGGAGGAGGGATTCCAGTTCCTATGGCCAGCCTCCGGGGAGAGTGGAATTGAAGACAGCAGGTCAGAGGAGGATCAGAGAAAATTTTTGACTCTGAGGCTGCTGAAGCCTTCATTTTGTGGTATCATTCTCTGAATCCCAACAACACACATTTATTTTTTAATTTCGTACAAAACTCTTAGCTCAGTTGAGCCTAGAATACAGATTTCTACACTGTGTGGCCAAGTATGGTCCTTCGCTCCTCTCCACAGGGAGCAGATGAAATTTATCTTGGAGGAAGTTAACTAGAACAGAAGGACCCAGAAAGTGGAGTGGGGGCAGGGGCCCAGGCTCCATGTCTGTCCTGAGAAAATTAGGACAGAAGGACCCAGAGACACCAGAAAGTAGAGTGGGGGTGAAGGCCCAGGCTCCGTGTCTGTAAGGGAATTGTCTACATTGTGCATACTCATGGCCATCAGCTTTCTTGTCCTCCCTTCCAAGTTGAAAGTCACTGGACTCCTTCAGGTCCATCCTGGAGGATCCCTTTCTTGGTAAACTGAACTGGCAGAGAAAGGTATTCCATAACTTGCATTTGGAGGCTATTTGGGTCTATTACTTATTTACTGTACAATATGTTCACTTGCTGAGGAACGGCCCCTGGCTATCCACACACACCTGATTCTTAAGTGAGAAAAGACATTCTTACATGCTGGATATTCTTGAGAAGCTTTCAATAAGAAACTCTTTTTAAAAATTGAAAAAAGAATCATCTGGAGGTAGCACACACAACACTAACCAAAAAAACAGAGACACAATTCCTTGTAGGAGGTATGATGAATTAGTAACTCATAAAAAATATGGGAATTCCATTAAAATGTAATGTAATAGGCAAATTAAAGAATCAGATTGGAGAATGAATATGAGGATATCGCCAATGGACAAAACTTCAATGAGAGAGAGACAGCAAAAAGGAAAGGAACGAATATGGAGACTAGGAATCTGACATTCAAAGAGTATTTTCAGGAAGGACGACATAGAATACAAATAAGCAAAAATGACTTATGAATAATTTTAAAAATAATCTGAGTGTTGAGGGATCTTATACTTCCAGGCTTACGAAACAACACTCAGGGCTCACCACCGTGAATGAATTGAAACTCCAAACTCCAAAAGCACATTGTGAGATTTCTAAAGAGCAAATATATAGGGAAAATCCTAAGAGCTTGGAGGCTGTATTAGTCTGTTCTTGCAATGATATACAGAATTACCGAGACTAGGTAATTTATAAAGAAAAGAGGTTTAATTGGCTCATGGTTCTGCAGGCTGTAACAGGAAGCATGGAGGCTTCTGGGGAGGCCTCAGGAACATGTCAATCATGGCAGAAGGTGAAGGGGAAGGAGGCACATCTTACATGGCTGGAGCATGAGGAAGAGAGAAAGAGGATATGCTACACACTTTTAAATCGCCAGATCACTTACTATACAGTACCAAGGGAGATGTACAGTACCATTCAAGAGAACTCTCCTGCCATGATGCCATTACCTCCTACCAGGCCCCATCTCCAACACTGGAGATTACAATTCAGTATGAGATTTGGGCAGGGACACAGATCCAAACCATATCAGAGGCAAAGAAAAAAATAACTTTTAAAGAATCAAGAATTTGTAATGTCATAGAATGCTTCATGTTTTCACTGAATGTTAAAAGAAACTTTCGTAATTCTCAGAAAAAATAATTTACTACGTAGAACTCCATCTTGGAACAAACTCCCCCATGCGCAGGCAGAGTCAAGGCATTTACACTAATGTAGCATTTCAGAAAATTTACCTTTCATGTACCCTTTCTTGGAAAGCTGTGTGATTATGTGTTCCTTCAAGCAGCCAAATAAATGGTGAATAGAAAGATGGGGAATCCAAGAAACAGTGACCTTCACAGAAGAGAGCTGAAAGAATGCAGGTCTCAGTTTAATGCCCAGAGCAGGCTAGGACAACTGGAATCTTAGAGTGAGACTTCAAGGAGAAAGTACATAAAAGAAAAGGAAATGAGCCATTTGACCATGTAGAAATAGTACTTGAGATGGGGTTTAGTTCCCTTGGAACATTCAGAAAAAAATGAACAGTAGACACACAGAAAAACATGAAATGAATATGTGAAGCAGTTATTGTCTCCAGATAAAACAGGAGGCGATTCAGTGAAGGAGATTTTATTACGGTAGAATGCTTGGTTCAGGAGTGATTAGTAATTGCACAGTTACAATAAAGCTGAGAGTAGGCCGGGTGCAGTGGCTCACACCTGTAATCCCAGCACTTGGGGAGGCCAAGACAAGCAGATCTCTTGAGCCTGAGAGTTTGAGACCAGCCCGGGCAATGTGACAAAACCCGCTTCTACAAAAATTATAAAAATTAGCCAGGCATGGTGGCATGTGCCTGTAGTCCCAGTTACTGCGGAGGCTGAGGTGGGAAGCTCGCTTGAGCTTGGGAGGCTGGGGCTGCAGTGAGTTGTGATTGCACCATTGTACTCTAGCCTGGGCAACAGAACAAGACCCCATCTCAAAAAAAAAAAAATTAAAAAACAAAAAACAGAAGGGGCAACTAGAGTGGTAGAGTGGTGGTTGCCCATTGATAATTTATAGATTATAGCTAAAAATAACATATCAAGGAAAAATAGCATAAGCTATTAGAAATGTCATCATCATAGGATGTTGTATATTGGGCAAGAAGGTGCTGTTTGTTGTTGTGTTGTGCAAATAACCCTTGTAGTAGTTTGACTTTTAAAATTTTATGTATGCCTTTCTTTATTGCAACAAAATTTTTTCAAAGAAAAATGATAAGGCTAAGATTGAATGGTATGTGAATGTGAATATGAATATGACAGTTAAAAGCATGATTCCTCAAATGTACCTGCCCATTGGAATCACCTGGAGAATGTAATAGGTATCAGTGCCTGTCCTGTGGTCCTCCAGATATTCTGACTTGCTTGGTCTGCAATGCAGACTGGGCAGTGAGATTTTTCAATTCTCCTTAGGGAGTCTAAGATGCAGCAGAATTTAGGAAGCATGGATCTAGGTAGCTCAGATTCTTACTTTAATTTAAAAATCTCTAGGTGAGCGCAGTTGCTCATGCCTGCAATCCCAGCAGTTTGTGCTCGGCTGAGGTGGGAGGATTACTTGAGCCCAGGAGTTCTAGACCAGCCTGGGCAACATAGTGAAACCCCATCTCTACAAAAAAAAATAAAAAAAAAACAGAAAGAAAAAAATTAGCCAGGTGTGATGGTGCATGCCTATCTTCCCAGTTATTCAGAAGACAAACGGGAGGATTGCTTGAACCCAGGAGATCAAGGCTGCAGTGAGCTGAGATTGTACCACTGCACTCAAGCCTGGGTGACACAGTGAGACCCTGTCTCAAAAACAAAAAAGTCTTCTCTAGTGTTTTCTTCACCAAGATACAGTGCTTTCAGTAATAAACTAATAGTATGATGATTTAGATTGCACAAACTTCATCACTCAGTCATTTCTTTTTTGTTATCTGATATGTTCTTTATAGAAAGGCTTTAATTGCTTGAAAATGACATAATTCTTCTCTCAAGCTTCCCATTTTTTTCCCCCTCTCTTAACTGAAGTCACAGAATGTTCTCCTGTGTGGAATGCTTTGTCTATCCTACAGGAAGCCAATTGTGCATGGCCCATGGCACCATTCTGGGTTAATTGTTCCAGTTCTTCCTGTTTCTCTGACTGCACATGAGGTTGAATTAAATATAGTTTTCTCAGTTTGCATTTCCCAGGCAGTTGTCCTAAGTGGCTTCTTGGAGGAACTCTGTGCATTCCACTGGTCTAATTCTGTGATGCCCTTTAACTCGAGGGCCAAGGACATAATTACCAGCTCTAGAAATTCGTTCCATGGTCAAGGATGCTTGTGCAGAGGCCAAATTTTCTTTCATTATAATCTGACCTTTCCCAAGCTTTAAAAGTGAAGAGGATTGAGTTCCTACTAATGATTATTGGCGCCTAGGAAGTGAATGCTTTCTCTATCTTTTGCAGCTATTATGTTCTACATTTCTTCAATGTACCTTCTCCCTGGTAAACGTCAGATTATTTGTTGACCCTCTCTCGGGGTATAGTTCTTTGCCGTATTAAATGAGAAGTCAGCGGCTTACAAAGCATTGGTTTTTGAGGAGTCATTTTTATCCTAGACGATAGCTCAGATCCATGCAGTGCTTTTATTTACAGCTGGGAGATGACATGATCTTATCCTTGGGTCTGTTGCTCAAATCATTGATTTCAGTAGGACTTATTCACTGGCTCCCTTCTGTCTTGGGGGTGCCTTTGATCTGTTTTGCCTTGGGGGGACCCTCCCCGCTGACCTGGAATACCAGCCTATTTCCACAGGAAGTGACTCTCTAGAGAAGACAGTCTTCCTGCCGCCTCTTTCAATTTTCCTTTATCTTTTATGGGTTTTGGCCTTATAACTCTGCTCTTAGAATATCCTTAAAGCTAATGACTTTTTAATGTTCTTTAGTGTATTACTAAAAGCTCTTCATCTACTTGAAAGACTGAGGTAGGAGGATAGCTTGAGCCCAGAAGATGGAGACTGAAGTGAGCTGTGATCCTGCCGCTATATTCTAGCCTGGGTGACAGAGCAAGACCCTGTCTCAAAAAAATAAAAAGGCCAGGTGCAGTGGCTCATGCCTATAATCCCAGCACTTTGGGAGGCTGAGGCAGGAGGATTGCTTGAGTCCAGAGTTCTAGACCAGCCTGCAACATACAGAGACCCATCGCTTCAAAAAAAAAAAAAAAAAGCTGGACATGATGGCACACGCCTTAGCCCCAGTTTCTTGTGGGGCTGAGACCAGCAGGAGGATTGCTTGAGCCTAGGAGTTCGAGGCTGCAGTGAGCAATATGTAGGTGTTAATACATGTTGAAACCAGTTATTTGAGAAATAGTATGTGTCCTACCACAAATTCGGTATGATTTCCTAATGATCCAATTAATTCAAAGGGCATAAACATAATAGATGCAAATTCTTTCGTAGTTTTGTTTAAAAACCTTTTTGACTGAATCAGTCTATGATGCTTCAGTATTTGAAATTGCAGACAGAACTTAGTCTTAAGATAGCACTTGCCTTGGTGATAGATTCCATGGAAGGAATTTTTGCCAGATGATAATTGAGCCTGAAGATGTTACAGATGTGTACAGTCACATCCTTTAAGTTAACACAGTCTGGGGTGGGCCAATTGAAAAGAATATGCAGGAACACAGGCTTGTGAAGGGATAATTAAACGTGGGGGAAATAGAACAATAATGGCAGAGGATTTAATAGGGTTTAATTGGGTTAGGAAGAATAGGCTGGAGTGAAAGAATAGCTCTTAATAGGAGGTCTGGAAGTAGCCAAGTAAAGCATTAATTGCAGAAAATCTGTGACATCTGATTACCGTAGTGAAAGAAAGATCCGCCTTTTAAAATCCTATCTATACAGAAAGAAGTGATAGGGAGAAGGAGATCTTCCCACAGACGTATTTAAGAAAAATAGTGGAGAGGTTTGAAATTTCAAAGGGCCATGGTTCAGGTTATAATTCAAAAGAGAGGCAAATGACAGTCCTACTCTTCTTGGGTTTCAGGAAAGGGGGGATTTGCCACTTGTGAAATAATTTTGGAGCTTCTATAACGTTGACCCTTTCATCCTATTTTTTCTTGGACTTGGAATGCTGGGGGTGGATAAGATGGGGATGGAGAAGAAACAGAGTTTTAAATTGCCTCTTTTGATTCCGTTGATTTCTGGAATTCTTCTCCATGGGTCTTAAAGAGTAGAGGGTCCCTCCCGGTGCGTGACATGCAGTGGCCAATTAATTAAACTTTATTTCCTCAGATAGGTTCCCTTCCTCCATTAATCTGTGGGATTCCAAATGAACACTTACTTGAACCGTGGTTTTCTATGTGTTTGTGAATGGAAGAACATGTTTGTCTTTGACCTTCTTTTATTTTCAAGTCTAGGCTTGATATCTGGGTAGTTTTGGTTCAGACAGAGAAGGACCATGGATGCAGTTGCTGGGATTGCCCTCTAGGTTGGAGGTTCCCTGGTCTTGGGAAAGATCCCCCTGTCCTATGCAAGTGGCATAGATGTTTAATTTTTCTAGATGAGAGAAGTGCTGGAGTTTTTTAATCATTACTTGTGTGCACAGCTGTGGCCTCTAGGGAAGCTCAGCTGAGGTGGTCTCAGGTTCCACCAAAGGTCACTGGGGAGAGATGGCCAGGAAGACAGGAAGACGTGTCTCACCTGGGAGGGTATGGCAAGAGCTAGACAAGACCTCCTGGGGGGAGATATGTGCCATTTCTTCTTTTTTATTTTTATTTTTTCATTCTGTCACCCGGCTGAAGTGCAGTGGCACGATCATGGCTCACACCAACCTCCCCGGCTCGAGCACCTCAGCCTCTTGAGTAGCTAGGACCACAGGCATGCACCACCATGTCCAGCTAATTTTTAGATTCTTTTTCAAAACAAGGTTTTGCCGTGTTGCTCAGACTGGTCTCAAACTTCTGGGCTCAAGTGATCCTCCCACCTCAGCCTCCAAAAGTGCTGGGATGATAGGCATGAGCCATGATGCCTCCCCCCTTCCCCCCCCCCATTTATTCTTAAGTACTTATGCTCAGGGAATGTCTTCCAATAGAAGAGAAGAACAGCCAGATGTGACTCAAATGAGATAGCTGAGGAGGTGGCATTTCATTCTTCCATGCTCATGCTCCTTATCTACAGGAAGAATGCTGTCCTATAACTTTTGCTGTCCCCTAGGTCATGATAAGTAGACATGCAGGTGGTGACCACAGACTGGCAATTAGCCAAGGATTCTCAGCCGTGGATGCTGCATGTGTGAGTGTGTGTGACAGAGCCCTCTGGCAGTTTGGTGGAAAATTGATACGTTTTGTAAAAATGATATGTTTAAGTCATACAATAAAGTAAATACTCGTAAAAGGAAACTGATTTTATTGAAATAGTCATCAAAGCATATTAATATATAAGGCTGGTGCAGTGACTCACGCCTGTAAATCTCAGCATTTCGGGAGGCGGAGGTGAGAGGCTTGAGACCAGGAGTTCAAGACCAGCGTAGATAACAAAGTGAGACTCTATTTCTACAAACAATAAAATAAAAAATAAAAATAAAAAGATATCTTTAAACTGGGCTATAGTAATACATGTGCATCTTTATTGTGTATTAAGTAACTGGATCTACTTAAGAGGTTCATAATAGTCACAATTTCAAAGTACAAGTGAGTGTAAACAGTATTTTGAGGTATCTGTGATAACAGTGTTAAGTGTCCTACCTACATTAATAATGGAAGGAAATGCTAAATTTCACTACATGAGTGAAACTAAAGATGTGATTCCTTTTACCTATTGCAATTTGTAGAAGCCACAGAATCTATCTAAAGACTCCTGGGTGGCAAAGGATAAATGCTTGAGGGTATGATACCCCATTCTCCATGATACGATTATTACATATTACATGCCTGTACCAAAACATCTCATGTACCTCATAAGTATATATATATATGCCACATACTCACAAAACAATAAAGACACCTGGGTGGGACTGGGGTTTTTGGACTAGTGGAGAACGTCTGCATTTAGAATTGTGTGGAGGAAAGGTTTTGATTTATTTATTATACTCCTGTTTTCTTTAAAAAACCTACATGTGCAGGTAAAAATTTTGCCAGAGGTGGGAATGTGAGTCACTAGTTTGTAGTATACAGCATTCTACACTGAGAGAATTCTTTTTATGTCAAAAAGAAAGCGAAGAATCTGGCAGATTAGAATCTTCATGTTACTTTCATTTAAAAAGCTTGGAAGTCTCAGTGTCAATTATTATTGACTGCTATTTACTGGCATTTTTGGCAAAAAGCACATTTCATTTTAATGAACTTTGTCTCATTTGAATGTTTGTAAGACTTCAGAGGCAGTTTTAGGAGATAGTTGCCTTTGATCCCTGAGGTATATTCTTGGGTCTACCCTGATTCTGTCTCTTGACTTTGTACCTCTTTCCTTCCTGAACCTTGTTTAAAGAGGCTTCATTTTATGACTCTTTTCTTCCATTCTATTCTTCCTTCCCATGCTAATGTGAGACACAGAGGCTTTTATGAGAAACCTGTTGTCTGTATGCTGGATCTTGGAAGCCTTGTTTTTCTCCCCAGAGATGGAAGGTCTGATCTCAGTTCAGTTCTGACCCCAGGACAAAAAGCCTCTCTGGAGTAACTGACTCACTGGAGTAGAGCCTGTTTTCACAAGTTAATATTCCTATATGGAGAAGGCAGAGGAAACATTTTTGGGAGTGGGTAGAGGTGATGAGGTTCAAGCCTGAGGATGAAGCTTGCCTCTCCTGGAAGCTTGTGCAGCCTCCTACTCAGGAAATAAACTGTGTGGGAAAGGTGGTGTTTAGCAACCTAGAGCCTTACAATTTGTACGGCCCTCACCTTGTCATTCTGCACTGTCAGAAGCACATGAAAGAAGAATGTAGGCTGTCAGAGCGAGCATCACACTGAAATAGGGACTTCTCAGATAGAGCCGTCTGCCTAAAATGAGGTAACCTTAGCAAATATATTCTATGCTACAGAAAGTAGAACAGTCTAGCCAGGGTTGTGGAAGACAGAGCTGGTCCTGGGGTCACAGGTGGTATCTTGGGAAACGTTCTGAAGACACTCAGCTTTTTGGATGTTGCGCAGTTCATTAGGAGAGTTAAGAACAGTGGTTATGAAGCTCCTTATGAAAGACACATAGAGACATACCCATCAGTATTACTCGAGATGGTTCTGGTTCCTGTCTTGCGCTTGGGAGTACACACTTGTTCTTGTCCACATTAACCTTCAAATTGTCCTCATGATCAACCATCTGCAGACCCACTGCCAGATGAGGGTCGTGTCAGGTCAGAAGTACTAACTCAGATCAAACTGTGCTATTTAGAAATTGAGTGTTTTTGTCATACTCAAACTGGCAGTTTTCCTTTGTAGAACTCTTTCAGCTTCCACTCTGGGGTAAATATTTTCTTACATAATCAAGGTTATCTCCATCCATCAGATAACAGCAGTGAGAAAGCCTTATACAGGAAATGGGGTTAAAAGTGACTGGGTATCTAGAATTCTTTATTTTGTTTGCTAAACTGCAGGCAAATATATTCCCAGAACTAGTTCTGATACCTTTTTAGAAATAGGCTTATTCGACATTGGCTGAAAGTAAGACTCTTAACACTTTACTGCTGTGTCAATGAGTGACAAGTCTCTCTCTTCACCATGAAATTCCTGCAGGCACAAACCATCGGGACAACATCATGAAGCCTATGAGAATTTTATGGTGGAAACATGAGTGGAGCAGGTGTTGCAAGTAGCTCATCTCCTGTGGGCATGGTACCCACAGGAGATGAGCTAAGGAGAATGCCCTGAAACCTAACCTTGCCAGTTTTCTGCCTTCTGTGTCCTGGTTCCTTCTGATTTCCTTCTGTGTCTCTTTTCTTCCTTTTAATTTAATAGAATTTTCTGGAGACCTTCTCTCTTCCAAGTTCAAGTATTAGTCATCTCTGGGCTTTGCCCTTAGATGCTCATCATAGTCTAGCAATGAATGTAAGCACTGAGGAAGTAATGGTGATGTAATGTAAATGTTCCTTCTGGTATCATCTTCCCCACTCTTTGTAAACCTTGGTGGTCTTGTATTCAAATTATTGAATGTCAATGCTTAACCCCTCTATGCTGTCTTTACAGAATTCCTCTGGTCTAGCTCTCTCTACATGTCTAAAATTGTAGAAGCATCTTCTAGGCACTTTATTCCAAAGTCCATCCTGCACAAGCCCACCATCCCACAGAGGACCAGGTGGGAGGCAATAGACCACTGGCTGGCTTCATGGTAGCAATTGAAAAGCAATGGAGCACAGTCTTGGCTTAACTGTAGTAATTGAAAGGCACGCTTCATCTCATCAGCTGGAGTTTTTATTACTTGAGGATGGGAATTTGATTGGTGTATCCTTACATTTTATCAAAATGGGTTTCACCGTGGCAGCATTCAGTGGCACCTCAGTAAATCATTGTAATTTGCTAGGATTTCTTTGCGGGATACTTATTGTTCTAAATTTTTATGTATTTACATATATGTACTATATTAGTCTTTTTCACACTGCTGATAAAGACGTACCTGAGACTGGGTAATTTATTAAAAAAAAAAAAAAAAGGAAGTTTAATGGACTCACAGTTCCACGTGGTTGGGGGAGGCTTCACAATGATGGCGAAAGGCAAAGTAAGAACAAAGGCACATCTTACATGGCAGCAGGCAAAAAGAGAGAGCTTGTGTAGGGGAACTCCTCATTATATAACCATCACATCTCATGAAACTTACTATCACGAGAACGGTATGGGGGAAACTGCCTCCATGATTGAGTTATCTCCCATCCGGTCCCTCCCCTTACACATGGGAATTATAGGAGCTACAATTCAAGATGAGATTTGTGTGGGGACATGGCCAAACCACATCACATATATATGCATATCTTTATGTAAGGTATTTTTATGTAAGGTGTGTGAATATAAGTGTGTATATTTATATACTCTTGTACTTTCTCAAACACATACCATAGCATGTGCAATAATATCCTTGAGTTACATCTGCTGCTCTGCCCATTTTACACGTAAGAGATGAAGGCATTGATGATTGTATTAGGGTTCTCTAGAGGGATGGAACTAATAGGATAGATAGAGCTATAAAGGGGAGTTTATTAAGTAGTATTAACTCACACGATCACAAGGTCCCACAATAGGCCATCTGCAAGCTGAGAAGCAAGAAAGCCAGTCCGAGTCCCAAAGCTGAAGAACTTGGAGTCCGATGTTCGAGGGCAGGAAGCATCCAAAGATGTATTTGGATGCTCCTAAATATTTCTCAAAACTAACCAACTGAAATATTAAGATCCTTTGTTTATATATATAATATTTCTCCAAATAACCAAGCAAAATATTGAGCTATTAAGCTCCTATGAATATGTTTTATATTTATATATATATTCTATATACATATAGAATATGTATAGAATTTTCTGGAGACCTCTCTATATATACATATAGAATATTATGAATAATAGGTTTTATAGTCTATAGCAGGTTAGTTTGAAGATTTATATACATATAATATATTAAAATTTATTTTAGGCCAGGTACAGTGGCTCATGCCTATAATCCCGGCACTTTGGGAGGTCAGGGTGGGCAGATCATGAGGTCAGGAGTTCGAGACCAGCCTGGCCAATACGGTAAAACCCTGTCTCTACTAAAAATACAAAAAACTGGGTGGGCATGGTGGTGCATGCCTGTAGTCCCAGGTACTCGGGAGGCTGAGGCAGGAGAATCTCCTGAATCCAGGAGACTCCCACTCAAAAAAAAATATTTTATCGATATAATTTCATATATAATAAGTTCAAGTACAAACTCTTATGAAGTAGCTCCACTTACATATGAGGAGAAGGAAGATTATTATTATACAGTACAATTAGTACAGTGAATTCTGGGAAGAAGCAAATACTCATTTCAAATCCTTATGTACAATTCAAGTAAAGAAATCTCTGGTGGCATTTTTATAGCCTGCTAATATAGGTTATGTGGTGTTGGAAAACATATTTTATTTTTACAGGTACATAGTAGGTGTATGTATTTGTGGGGTACATGAGATATTTTGATATAGGCATACAATGTGTAATAATCACATTAGAATAAATGGAGTATACATCACCTCACACATTTGTCATTTCTTTGTGTTACAGACTTTCCAATTATACTTTTAGTTATTTAAAAATATACAGTAAATTAATGTTGACTGCAGTCACCCTATTGTGCTATCAAATACTAGATCTTATTCTGTGTAACTAAATTTTTGTACCCATTAACCATCCGCACTCTCTCTCCCTCCCGTTATCCTTCTCAGCCCCTGGTAACCATCATTCTACTGTCTATCTCCCTGATTACACCTGGAAGATATATTTTTAAAGGATAGGCTGGAAGGCTACATTGACTCTCACTGTTTCTGGCACACTAAACCTTGCCATTTTCTGCAGTAGGGATTGTCTCGCTTCAATTATGTCTTGCTCCTTCAGTGAAGGACTTTCTGTTCCCCACTGGGCTCCTATACTGCATCTACAGTCTGCTTTGGAGATAATAGTCTGAAGTGTCAGATCGTCTTGGTGGTGAAAGCAATTTAAGAGGTCACTGGCACAAGGCCTCATTTTGTAGGGGAGGGAGTTGATGGCCAGGGCACTAAGTGATGGGCTAGAGAGCACTTGGCTAATTTGTGACCAGGGCTATAGCAGGCTCAGGTGCCCTGACTGTGCTCGCCATGGCTGGCTGGATTCCGGAACTTTTCTGCAAAGTATGTGAGTGGATGGTCTATTGCCTTGGGCTTGTCGCATATTCATGGAGAAAACAGTTTATATTTTCCTTTCAGTTTTTAAATCTAAGCTATTTTGATAGTGCATGAGAAAATAAAGTCATTGAGTAAAACGTATAAAGATGAGAATCTTTTGATTAAATTTTCATTGTAAAATAATCATAGTTATAAAAAGTGTATCAAAACGTATACATGGATATTCATTTTAAAGAGTAAAAATTAATCAGATACATAGTATTGTACCCACTGACAGACAAGGAAAGAGAACATCCCCATTGTTTTTATATATCAGTGTGAGTTGCTTCCCTGTCTCCTACCTCTCAGAGAAATTTACTTCCCCAAGATTTGGTTTTCATAATGCCCTTACTATTTTGTATTTCAGGACAAACATAGCTCTGAGCAATATATTGTTAGTTTTACTGTTATGTAAATAAAGTCACACTATTTGTAGTCTTCTGTGACTTGCCTTTTATGTTTGAGATTTTCCCATTTTGCTCCATATGTCTGTATTTTATTTATTTTTGACTGTTTTGTAAAACCTTCTGTTTTAATATGCCAACATTTATTTATTAATTGTCCTATTTATGGATATCTGGATTGTGACAATATTTTTTGCAATTATAATTGGGGCTGCATTATCCTCAGCAAGCTAACGTAGGGACAGAGAACCAAACACTGCATGTTCTCACTTATAAGTGGGAGCTGAATGATGAGAATACATGAACACATGGGGGTGGGAACAACACACACTGGGGCCTGTCTGTGGATGCCCGGAGGAGAGAACATCAGGAAGAATAGCTAATGGATGCTGTGCTTAATACCCACCAGCAAACAACCATGCCATGGCACATGTTTATCTATGTAACAAACCTGCACATCTTGCACATGTACCTTGGAACTGAAAATAAAAGTTGAAGAAAAAAATACGGGGCTGCAATGAACATTTCTATGCATCTTACCTGATGCATGGGAGTTCTAGTTGCTCCACATCGTTGCTCATACTTGGTATCATTGTTTGTTTGTATTTTTATTTATCCTGGTGTGATTTCATCTGCATTTTACCAAAAATGAATGACATTGAGCCTCTTCTCCGATATTGAGGCTGTCTGTGGATTTGAGGACTTCTTCCTGTATGTGGATTTATGGTGGAGGAACCGCCAAAGATGGCTTTGCATGTAGGCTGAATTACTAGAAAAGTAATGATCTAGTTATCCAAATGTGAAACAAAAGCGTGGGAGCAGTTTGGGGGATTGGAGAATGAGATTTTTAGGAGCACCATAAGATATCTATCTGACTGTATTATTGAAGAGAAGATAGTCATGGCACTACAGGCATGGTGGCACACACTGTGTTGTCAGCTGACAGTACAGGTGTATGCGTCCATGATCTTGAGGATATACGACTTTGAGTTTGGTGAGAGAGATGAACACAAAGCTCAGAGAGATCTGCACATTATTTGATTTAGATTTAGAAATTGTGTGTGGAGAACATTTAATTTGACACAGAAAATCAAGCATTAATGAGCTTTTAATATTTGCCAATCCTTGTGCTAGCTTTAGGTATGCAGAAGATTCTGTCACACAGATATGGAGCATAGCACCCAACAGGTAGTTTTTCTACTCTTTTCCCCTCCCTCTCTCTGCTCTAGTAGTCCTGAGTTTCTGTTATTGCTTTATGTCCATGAGTACTCAATGTTTAGCTCACACTTATAAGTGAGTACATGTGCTATTTGATTATCTGTTTCTGCATTAATTCAATTAGGATAATAGCTTCCAGCTGCATCCATTGTTGCTGCAAAGGACATGATTTCGTTTGTTTTTATGGCTGCATAGTATTCCGTAGTATACACGCATCACATTTTCTTTATTCAGTGCACTGTTGATGGGCTCTTAGATTGATTCCATGTCTTTGCTATTGTCAATAGTGCTATGATGAGCATACATGTGCATGTGTCTTTTTGGTAGAACAATTTATTTTCCTTTGTATATATACCCAGTAATAGGATTGCTAGGTCGAATGGTACTTCCTCTTTTAAGTTCCTTGCAAAATCTCCATACTGCTTTACACAATGGCTGAACTAATTTACGTTCTCACCAACAGTGTATATAGCCTTCTTTTTTCTCTGCAGCCTCAACAGCATCTGTTGTTTCTTGATGTTTTATGAATGGCCATTCTGACTAGTATGAGATGGTATCTCATTGTGGTTTTGATTTGCATTTCTCTGGTGCAAAATGGTGGATTTTTAAGAGGGATTTGATTTTTAGATTTAATAGAAACTGCATAGGTGACTGTGCAACCAACTCTTAAGATTTGACAAAATACAAATTAGATTGTAATCTCCTTTATGTAGGAAGGGATATAAAGACCAGAATATTAAAAATATCTACATGTACAAAAATAGACGAACTGGCAGATTGCTGGTGTTGGATGGATGTTGAGCAGGGGTTGAGGACGTGTGTGTGCATGCATGCATGGCCATGCATGGAGGGTGGTTGTTAGTGTCGGTAACAGCATTCAGCTTTGGGCTTCAGAACAAAAGATAAGCCACATCCCACTCAGGCACCCTAAAATGTTGTCTCCACTAGACACAAAAGAAAAGGGAAGCCAGAGATGTCTGTAGCTTGTGCAGAGTTTTGGGACTAGCTAGTCTAGACTTTCTTAGTGAACAGTATAGAAGGATAGTTGTACAAGCCCAGTAATTTGGGCAAGGATCAGATTCTGTTGCTTTTGTTTTCTGGATGCTTCAGAACAAATATGAGATGGAAGTGGATGTCTCAAGTACTTCTTGTTCTCAGAAACCTCTTGGCAGCAGACATCTCAGTTGGCCCAGACCTTCAGCGTGGCTGGAAGTAAAACACAGGGAAAGGGTACTCTGTCTCAGTTAACTATTTTTTTTTAAATGCATTTACAAAGCTTCCTGTTTTCTAATATATTCTAAGGCCTTTGAAAGACAAGGCCATAAACACCCAGGAGATTTGATTTTATTCATTATAAGGTCCAAATACCAAAATGTCTGTGATAAGGGCTCACCTTATATATCTTAAAATTAAATCAATCTCAATTTGAGGAATGCATACTTTGGGGGAGAAATTTATTACAACTTTTATTCTGAACACTTTAAATTATGATAGGCCTGAATAGTGTGAGCCTTGCATTAATTGCAACCTGAGTCAGAATAACTGCCCTGAAGAGAATTATTTAAAATACCCAATCAAGTTATAAATTAGTCAAAATGACATTCTGAGATATTATTATTTTATGCAGTCTTTGCAGAGAATGCATGTTATATAGCTCTTTTCATTCCCAAAATGTAAGTATATATTCAATAAAGTTAGTTTTCACCTTTTTTTGTTAAAAATTTTTATCCATTAAAACTTTTAGAATTCATTTTGTAGTATACCCTCTTTATCTTAGGAATATTAAAAATCTATCTACCTATTTATTAATAACTATGAATAACTACATTTCACCCGTTGTGAAATCCTTCTCAGTTTTTGAAACTCATGTGGGAGATCTTTTATTTTTATGCCCACAAGGATATATAAGCTGCTTAAATTTATAGTGATTATTTAATGACGATAATATACATTTGATTGATACCAGTAAGAAATATTGGTATCTTCAATATCATCATTTCTTATAATGCTAAAAATTTACAAGTTGCCAATTTTTTGAATATGACTATATTTTCACACACACACACACACGACAGCACTAATCATATTCTCTTAATGTACCTACAGATACTTAATCATTTACACAGCCACTATAATTTTATACTTCATGGCTTAGACCAGTAATTCTTACTTGGGGGTGGTTTTGGCCCCCTGGGGGTCATTCAGTACTATCTAGAGACATTTTCCATAGTTAAAACTGGGTAGGAGGTGCCACTATCATCTAGTGAGTAGAGTAGAGACCAGGGATGCTGCAAAATACTGTACGTTGTACAGGCGATGCCCCAACAACAAAGAATTATATGGTTTACAATGTCATTTGTACTGTGATAGGGAAATGCTGGGCTTTAAATTATAGTAATTCTGTGCAAATTAGCCAAATTTCAAAAAATGAGGGAGTAAAAATGATAGCTGTCAACCTGTGAATATTGTGAATGCCCAGCCTAGACTTAGTAAGTGTACAGATGCCCTTGGACCCATCTTAGGTGGCTGCTCCTTCATAATCATTCACTGCCCATCAGGACCTTGTGGGATGTCAACTTAGACAGAGTAGGGATTTGATCATCAGCTGGGTCAGTCATAACCAATATGTGACTCATAGTCTCACTCACATTGAGTTTGAGAATTTAAGGCGTGGGCTGGAATTCCTCATGGAAGTAACTTTATAAACCTTGGAAGAAATCCACCCACTGAATTCCACATTTATTGAGCTCTGTGTTTTAGGGACTGTGCAATACCTTGAGGATACATACTATCTCATTTAGTCCCAAGTAGCCTTTAAATACTTGGGATTAACTGAGGTAGTATGTAATACCAAATACTTTACAGCTACATGCGACTAAATGAGATAGCATGTAAAATCCCAAATAGTAGATTGGTAAAGTGAGGTCTAAAGAATTTGAATGACCTCCTGTCAGCCTACTCAGCACTAACAGTGAGCTGATAGTACCTGGTGTCTCTGTACCCAGGAATTTTTTGGGCAGGTCTGTGTTGAACATTGCAGCGTGTTGTATATGTTGATTAGGCATCTTCTGTGCTCTTCAGCCTTTGCCTATCTAGGCACCCTTCCTGTTCTGCACAGCTCCATGAAGCAGGTGGGACACACCGTTTTACCTTTTTGCAGTCTGCAGAGGTTGACTTGCTTCCCTTAGCTCATAGAGGTAGCATCAGAGGACTCAGGTTCATCTGAATTATAAGTTGATGGCCTCACTGTTCACAAGAGCAAAGACATGGAATCAACCTATGCCCATCAGTGCTAGACTGGATAAGGAAAATGTGGTACATATGCACCATGGAATACTATGTAGTGATAAAAAGAACAAGATTATGTCATTTGTAGGCACATGGATAGAACTGGAGACCATTATCCTCAGCAAACTAATGCAGAAACAGAAAATCAAATACTGCATGTTCTCACTTATAAGTGGGAGCTAAAGATGAGAACTCATGAATACAAAGAAGGAAACAACAGACACTGGGGCCTACTGGAGGGTGGGGAGTGGGAGGAGGGAGAGGATTAGGAAAAATATCTATTGGGTACTAGGCCTGGGTGATGAAATAATCAGTACAAGTAACCCCTGTGACACAAGTTTACCTTTATAACAAACCTGCACGTGTACCCCTGAACCCAAAATAAAAGTTATAAAACATTGTTAGTCTCATCTATTCCCTTGAGAAAGGCTCTGGAAGTGACAGCTACCAGTAGTTAAAAAGCTTTAAGGAAGACCAAAGCATCCAAACACGACATCACCTCTTTGTTTTTCTTGTCTGTCTCTTAATTATTCAGAAATGGGATTGCTGTATGACAGACATCCAAATGTTGTCTACAGTAGAATTCAGATAGAAGCAAACACATAAATCAGCCATTTGGTGAGATGCTATATATCACTTTCAAAATTAGAGTCCAGATTTTCAGTGCATTTTCATCCAACTCTGGTGAACTTTTTCCCAAGATGTTATGTACTATGGAATTTCCGCTGATGGTATTACTGTTCTGTGATAGATCCAGCTCCAATATGTTTTATTAAAAAAAAAAGCCATGTAATGTATTCTGTTGAACTGATAAATGAAATGGATAATTATTTTCTGATGCAAATGCTATGAATAACCCCCATATTCCTTCGAAACACATTTGTGTATTTTGAGTTGAAGAACACTCTAAAGGCACCCTCCTTGCAACACCTAGTGAAATGTTTTCCGTCCCTAAAGGATCATTTAACATACTGTCCATTGCTGTGCAGCATTCTTTTTTGTCACAGGAGCAGCGATTTATGTAGGAATAGTCATATTATCCATGTTGAGACAAATTGAGGTGGCGACCCTTTAAAAGTTGACTCCAGTCTCAATGGGAAAGTAATTCAAATGTAGTCTCAGCTTTTTAAATGGGCTTCAGGGTGAAGAGGATACCCTCTAAGGCATGCAATGGCTTACTGGAAAGTCAGGATAATTGCATCAACACTTTTAATTATGAATGAAGTCTTCAAAAGACTAGCACTACAGCATGTACTTGAAATGGACCATCTTGTATAGTTTTTTACAAGGAAACTGAGATTCAGAGCAGTGATGTATATAGCCTAAATATACATGCACTTGACTAGACCAAAGAGAATTCCTGTCCAAACTCTACACTCTTTCGTTTGATGATATTCCCTTTGTGACCTGATAAATATCCACATCATGATGCCAGATTGACCTGGACACATGCTTCCATTTTCCTCACACTGGAAAACTTAGAGCTCCATGCATGTCCCTTAAGAACAAGTGACAATTTCCTTAAACATTTGAGAAACAGTGTTTTGGGAGTACCCATATATTGATAATCAGTCTGGTAAACAATAGCAAAACTGAGAGGTGTCTTTACTATCATCTGCATAACCTGTATAACTCTTGAACATCTGTTTGTTCAAGAAAACAGACTTGTTGCGTGTTTTCTAAATGTCAGGCATTGTTCATGGTGATAGGATGTACAGCAGGAAATAAGACAAGTGAAGCCCACTAGGCGTGGTGACTCACACCTGTAATCTCAACACTTTGAAAGATCCGGGGGGGAGGATCCCTGAGGCCAGCCTGGACAACACAGGAAGACCTGATGTCTCCAAAAAATCCAACGAATTAGCTGGATATAGTGGTGCATGCCTGTAGTCCCAGCTACTCAGGAGGCTGAGGTGGGAGGATGGGTTGAGCCCAGGAGTTGGAGGCTGCAGTGAGCTGTGATAGTACCACTGCATTGCAGCTTGGGCAATATAGGAAGATACCATCTTTAAAAAAAAAATAAAGACAAGTGATGTTTTTGCTGTCGTCTACTATGTGAATATGGCACTATACACATTCCTATACAGATGAATAGGAATTTCATAGAGAGATGTAGTGGATTGCATAGAAGAGCCAGCAAGTGTTTTATGTGGTCATTGTGTGGCTTCATTATTCTTGTCTGCTTTCTTCCTCCTTTAGGCTGTGTTGGAGTTTTCATAAAGAATTGTCCCTGGAGGTGCTGGATGGTCACAGCTTCCTTGGAGCATTGCTGGAATCCAGTTTCAGGATTAAGGGAGGACTGCCTCTAGTGACGGGCTGCCAGGAAAGTGCTGTGCTTGTTCTTAACCTCGGGCTCTGTCTATGATCAATCTGAGACTCTCTCCCAGGTCTTCTGCTCCCTGGAAAGCCCTCTCTCTCTGCAGGCTCTCCTCTGGACTTTGTCTCTTTGGAGCCACATCACTGGGACACCTGCGGATGTGGATGCAGATTTGAACCATGTCGCGGCCCCAGGGACTGCTATGGCTTCCTTTGTTGTTCACCCCGGTCTGCGTCATGTTAAACTCCAATGTCCTCCTGTGGATAACTGCACTTGCCATCAAGTTCACCCTCATTGACAGCCAAGCACAGTATCCAGTTGTGAACACAAATTATGGCAAAGTACGGGGCCTAGAACACCGTTACCCAATGAGATCTTGGGTCCAGTGGAGCAGTACTTAGGGGTCCCTATGCCTCACCCCCCACTGGAGAGAGGCGGTTTCAGCCCCCAGAGCCCCCATCCTCCTGGACTGGCATCCGAAATGCAACTCAGTTTGCTGCTGTGTGCCCCCAGCACCTGGATGAGAGATCCTTACTGCATGACATGCTGCCCATCTGGTTTACCGCCAATTTGGATACGTTGATGACCTATGTTCAAGATCAAAATGAAGACTGCCTTTACTTAAACATCTATGTGCCCACAGAAGATGGTGAGTACCTCACTGAAGCAGAAAACAGCACCCTCTTGTACAGTGTATAAAGACATTTGCCAGTCAGGTTTTATAATGTCTCATGCATGATCCTTTCTATAACTTGTTTATTTTATTTTAATTTATTTTTCATATTCATAATGTAATTCTTGCAACAACTTAGCACGTGTTCCACTTTTATATATTGGGCCATCTACTGGATAGACAGAACTGTGAATAATGACTTTAATTATTTTCATATTTTGCCTTCTTAACGTTTTATAATGCTTATTTGCAGATGAAAATAAATATGAGCATATAATGTTACATGTTATACCTGAATCATCTGTAAAGGAATAAGTCTATAGAAAATAATAGAATTTTAAGTAGACTATTATGCTTCAGTTTGCAAACTGAAAGATAGAGAAAATGTTTTTTTCTGCCTTAATGACTTAAGATATTAGCACCTTTTTAAAGTTTTCTTTTCTTTTCTTTTCTTTTTTTTTTTTTTTGAGATGGAGTTTTGCTCTTGTTGCCCAAGCTGGAGTGCAATGGCGCAATCTTGGCTCACTGCAACCTCTGCCTCCCAGGTTCAAGAGATTCTCCTGTCTCAGCCTCCCGAGTAGCTGGGATTACAGGCGCGTGCCACCACGCCTGGCTATTTTTTGTATTTTTAGTAGAAACGGGATTTCACCATGTTAGCCAGGCTGGTCTTGACCTGCTGACCGTAGGTGATCTGCCCACCTTGGCCTCCCAAAGTGCTCAGATTACAGGCATGAGCCACTGTACCTGGCCTTGAGTTTTCAAAGAAAAACTTGATTTTTTAAATATACAAGCAAGGGATAGTTCATACAATGGTTGGATTTCATTGTTTAGAATCCATTTCCTTAGCATAAATTTAGATCTTGTTTTCTTCCAATATTCGCTGCAATCAAATGACAAAATATAGTCAGATCATTAGCTACATTAGAGATGAATGTATTTGTATTTTTAAAAATTTCCTTTATTTCTATAAAACAACAATGAAAGTCTGTAGACACAATAACATTTAATATATTAACCTAATGTTAGCAAAACATGAATAGCTTTATGTCCATGAAGATTTCAAATTCAGATTTCCTAGGAAGAATAACCAGACTAAAGTTTGCCACAGTGGTGTTACATTTCCCAGTTAGCATTCCCATATGCCATTTTTAGATGAGGAGAAAGAACAACAGAGAATAAAATATAAGTGGAAAGAAAGGAAGTAACTTGTGGGAATGATAGACTTATCTAATGTAGAAACTAGAGTGTGTCCTTTGTATAAAGTTCTTCGTGGAAATTGTGATAAATTTCTTTTATGGATAAATTTTTTACTCTCTTCTTCTTTTTTTTTTAAACTTCGATCCCTGGAAAACATTTTTCAGTAAGATTTGGCTGAAAATATTAAATAAACAAGTACATTAATTTAATGATCTCCAAAATTGTATTGCATCTATCAGATTACTCTTTCTCCATGTAAATGCCAAATAGTCTAAGTAGAGTGTCATGAAAAACCAGACCAGGGTTGTGTGTCATTGAGATTACAAATTGTCATTAAGATTACAAAGAACAGCCCAGAGAAAGAAATTAAAGGACTGTGCTTCATTATATTAGTGGTTTCTGGCATATTGCCCTTGTCGTTATGGTGACAGACCTCACAATTATCTCATAAAGTCCAGGTCTGAATGTGATTCAAGGAGTTAAACTGACATTTGGACGCTGTACTTTCATGGGGTGTTCTGAGCTGTCTATGTGCGTAACAGTCCCGCTTTGTACGTGTGTGAGATGAATAAGAGCTCTCAAAAGCAATTAGGGTTCTCATTTGAGCAGCCACCTGGGTCGAGGTCTTTCTCATAATGAACTATTCAAACAAAAACTAAAAAGGAAGGAAGACAAAAATGGTGAGAAACACCCCCCCCCCCCAAACAGGACAAAGGATTAAAATTGCTTTCATAATACTTTGGATGTGCTAGAGTCTAGGAGCTGGTGATATTATAGAGCTAGCCTTGGCAACAATGAATGCACTTCAGATAGAATGTCTTCTCACATAGGATGTTGGACAGAATGAGACCACCCATGAAAAAACTCAATAGCCTCCCTGACTGTAGAGCGCTATATGTACAATTGTGTGGATGGAGACCATGGTGTGGCCATTTCATTGTGATTCAGTACAGAATTGTAACTTGGGGGAATAGAAATACGTGAAAAATGCTATTCAGTGGAAAAGTAATCCAAACTTCATAATAAATCCATTTCTGCTTGTTTAGTTCTTTAGGCTTTTTGAAGCAATATGTGTATGTGATCTTAACAAGGGAATCAGAAATCTAATAGTGACTGAAAAGGTAGAATCAGTCTCCCCCAGGATGTATAAACTAAGAATTTTGCTGGTGAGAGTTCAAAGCTACAGCCCTGTGTGTTTGTACAAACCACAAGTTTTTGGGCTATTGGGTTAGGAGTTTTTTTGTTTGCTTGTTTTCTTAACTCTGTCAACCTAAGAACCAATGCAGAGCTTTAGGTATTTAATTACTGATTATTCACTAAATGAGTGAACTCTGCATCCATAACAACGTATTGAAATGTTGGCATCATGCTGATTCTCCAAAGGCCTTCCCTTAGGCAGTATCTCAATTCATATCAATGCTTTTATTTACCAGGATAGATAGCAATATTATTATTTGGAAATTCAGAATTCTATTCTGACCAATCTGATCAAGGCAGAAAGACAAAGCTAAATAAAAAGTAGATCTTTTTTGTTACAAAAAACTTTTTTTGTACTTTGTTACAAGTAAACAAAAAAAATTTTTTGTTTAGCTTTGTCTTTGTTACAAAAAAATCTTCGTACTTTGTTACAAGTAAACAAAAAAATCTACTTTTTTTGTTTAGCTTTGTCTTCTCCCCTTGATCAGATTGGCTCAAATTTCTGTTTCTACTTTCATAAAATGTGTAAGTATATTAAAAATACAAAATAGACTTTATTTTAGAAGTGTCCTTAAATTTAAGAAATAACTTGTGTGAGGAAAAGTGTTAGAAATTTCTTTGTAGTACAATAGTTTAAGAAACATATGTTTTTTTTTTCTGAAAGCAATACTTTTTATAATCCCCTTTAAAATAAATCAGGTCCTGCTGAAGGTGAGTCTTTTCCTTTAAATTGTCATCAAGCTCTACTAAACTTAGGCTTGGGTCTTTATAACTATTTCCTACCTTACAGATTTCTTTATTTAAATTTTCATAGGTTATTAATTTCTCTTTGGTGTCTAGATGACAGACTAATTAGTTAACTTGAATTACATATTTAACCTTTCCATAGGTGCTCAAATAAGGTCAAAATCAATCAAGCCTCTAGTAGGACACATGGGCCATTGTTGACGAGGAACAGTTGGGGACCGAATCTGTATGGGGGTGTGTGTGTGTGTCTGTGTGTGTGTGTCAGAGAGAGAGAGAAGAAAGCAGAGAGAGAGAGAGTGACTGAGTGACTATCTTCGAGGAAGCAATGAAGAATATGGCTTGGTAGTTTGATTAAACACAAATTGTGAAAGTCAAACTGAGTAGCTCAAATCTCTCTATACTACGTCCACACCAAGTTTATACATCGAGGGGATGGCACTATAATTCGTGATTCCTCTTGGTCACCAAGGAGACTGAACACAGAAAGACGATCTATGGAAACACTTCAGGTTTTTAGTGAGAACACTTGGTATTGTTTAGAAGTAAGGTTAAAAAGTAAGGGAAAAATAAAAGACACATTTTGAAGAAGTTGCTCAGATGAGATGTCGTATTAAATATAAAGTTTGAAGGAGAAGGAGCCACAAGCGAGTCCAGGGTGCCTTGGGAACGGACAGAGCCAAGGAACCACTTCTTGAGTGACATACACCTGTGCTTTCTCTCTGTATCCTTGGACATACATCTTAAGGTCTTATTCTGAAAGATTTTGGGGTGAGAAGCCCTTCCATTCTTTCTCATGGGACTAAAAACACTGAGAATTAAAGAAAAATATAAATGAAAGTCATTATTGCCCAGGCACAGTGGCTCATGCCTCTAATCCCAGCACTTTGGGAGGTCATGGCAGGTAGATCACTTGAGGTCAGGAATTCCTGACCAGCCTGGCCAATACGGTGAAACCCCGTCTTTACTAAAAATACAAAAAATTAGCTGGGCATGGTGGCATGCACCTGTAGTCTCAGCTACTCAGGAAGCTGAGCAGGAGAATCACTTGAATTCGAGTGGCGGAGGGAGGTTGCAGTGAGCCAGGATCACGCCCCTGTACTCTAGCCTGGGTGACAGAGTGAGACTCCCTCTCAATAAATAAATAAATAAAAAGAAAAAGAAAAAGAAGTCATCATCATTGTATTTTCATTGTAGTATAACAGAAAATGCCATTATGATTTCTAGAAAAGTGAAATTCTGGGATTATTCTTTGCTAGCAATACAATTGAAAAAGGAAGATATTATTAAAAAAGAGCAGATGATTGAATGCAGAGGTGTCCCTATCATCTTTTTCCCTGACACTTTGAATACTATGACTTAAGTAAGCTTGCCATGATTATTGATTGAGGATCTATTCAGTGAAAGTCTGGAGCTTTGGGATGAAATATAAATAGATGTGACATGGACAATGACCTGCAGGAATTTGTACAATTAGTAAACCTAGAGGTAGATAATAAGCCAGAGCATCCTAGTCAGGGAACAAAGAAAGCTCTGTGACAGCTCAGGGACAAGCTATTTTTTGAGGAAAACTTGATGGAAGTTGTAAATGGTTGTGCTGTGCTGTGAAGAATATATGGGCTATGTAAGGGATTCATCTATTAAAGCATCTGATGAATGGAACATTTGAACAGACAAATCTATGTTTGTTAAGCAGCTCGGTGCGAATCGTTGCTGTTGTTACTACCTGGGGTGTTAAGTGTGGAATGGTGACAGCAGCTCTGCTTTAGCATGGGCTGTTTCTTGCAGAGCCATAACATAAAAGTTGTTGTTTTTTTTTTAAGAGACAGGGTCTCGCTCTGTCACCCAGGCTGAAGTGCAGTAGTGCAGCCATACCTCACTGCAGCCTCAACCTTCTGGGCTCCAGAGATCCTTCTATCTTAGTTTCCTGAGTAGCTGGGACTACAGGTGCACTCCAACATACCTGACTAATCTTTTTATTTTTTGTAGAGATGGGGTGTCACCATGTTGCTCTGGCTGGTCTTGGGCTCAAGTGATTTCTCCCACCTTGGCCTCCCAAAATGCTGGGATTACCATCATAAGCCATTGCACTGGGCTCATAAACATTTTTTATGTTATCCACAGTTGTTGACTTAAGATTCTCTAGGGGTAGACAGGCTACCTAAGATGAAAGGGTGGCAGGAGAACCACAGGGGAAAGGAGCTGAAAAGTCAGCTGGCTTTGCTAGTGATTTTACAAAAAATGCATTCATTTCTCTTATAGACAACACTGGATCTAATTCAAGATATAATTTATAACACAGTTTTCATCCTTGAATAGCTCCTATCTTTTCTGAAAATCTTACAAACTTTTCTGGCATTCTGCATTAGTCAAGAGGGTTTGTTTCCAAATGGCAGAAAGCAACCTAGCCTCAATCTGGCTTTGAGAAAAAAATGGAAATTTATTAGAAGGGCTGTGGGATATCCAAACTTATTGCAAAAGTTGAGAAATCATATTGGGAGAATGGCAGGGATGCAGCTAGACTTCAGAGGCACCTGGAAGCAGTTAATCCAAGGACATTACCAGTCTTCATGTCTGGTTCTTTGCTTCTTTCTGGAAATAGGCTTGCTTTAAATGGCAGTAAGAGGGTTCTCTGCAGTTTTTGTTAGTTGCATTTTGTTTTTCTCTACCACCAGTGAGGGACAGAGTTCCATAATTCCATACTAAAAAGCCCAGGGCAGGGTTTTGATTGGCCCAGTTGACTCAGGAGTAAGAGAAATAAAACTGGGCTGTTCTTGGGTATACTAGTTGGCAGGGGACGAGGACAGTTCTCACCAGAGGACGTCTGGAATGAGCAGGCACTACTTCACTTCACTGTCCAAAATATTTTTGAACATCGATTATATGCCAGGCATGCCTTAGAGGCTGAGATTGCAAGAGATACAAGTATTTCTAATTTTGAGAGATAGGTATTTGTAGGCAGAAGAGTCATGGTCCCTGAGAGGCGTGCAAGTTCCCCCCACCCCCGATGCCATTCCTAGAACCTGGAAATAGGTTACTCGGCATGGCACCTACTTCTTCAATACTCTGCCTTAAGTAATGACTTCAAGTGGCAAAGGGGAGTTAAGGTAGCAGATGGAATCATGTTTGGTAATCAGCAGACCTTCCAATAGGGAGAATCTATCCTGGATTATCCGGTTGAGCACAGTATATTAACAGAGACCCTCCAATGTGGATGCAGAAGGCTCAAGAGGAGATCAGAGTTGGTGTAAAGCAGTGTGAGAAAGAGATACCCGGACATTGCTAGCTTTGAGTATGAGAGAGCCAGGAGAAAGGAATATAGGCGGCAGCCTTGAGAAGCCAGAAGAGACAGGGAAACTAATTCTTCCTTAGAGCTTCCAGAAGAAAGACTGAGAGCCCTGCTGACACCTGGATTCTAGCTCCATGGAAGAAACTCTGACCTTAGAACTGGAAAAGAATAAATGTGTGCTGTTCTAAGCTTACTAAGTTTGTGGAGATTTGTCACAGTGGTAGTAGAAAACTAAGGAAGAGTTTTATCACCCTTTAACATTATCTGAAATTCATAATGAAGCATTACTCTGAAAACAAAGTTCAGAGTCGCTGAAGTTGTTTGTTTCTAGCCTTCTGACCTCTCCATTCTGGGATTCTACTTCCTAGAATTGCTAGTCGAAAACACTCTTGGGGCACTTAGAGCTTTCTAACTCGCTCAAGCATGCCAAGGAGACCACATTGATTCTTATTTTAGGGCAGATATTTTTCAGATTTTTAAAAAATTTCTTTTTTAAAAATTTGAGAGAGGAAAAAAAAAATTTGAGAGATAGGTACCTTGTCTCTGAGTGGGGTCTTGCACTGTGGCCCAGGCTGTAGTGTAGTGGCACAGTTATAGCTCACTGCAGCTCCAAACTCCTGGGCATAAGTGACCTTCCAACCTCAGCCTCCTGAGTGTCTGGGGACTCAGGCTGAGACTACTATATTGAGGTTCAGAGAAGCAGCATGTCCAGGTGTCTGCAAATTAGAAAATGGTGGTAGATTTTTTAAAAAAGAGACAATGAAAAAAATCCTCTATTAGATTTACATTACAATTTTCAGCCACCATGACTGGCTAATTTTTAATTTTTTTTTCAAAGAGCTGAAGTCTTCCTATTTTTCTCAGGCTGGTCTTGGAATGGTAGACTCAAGTGATCCTCCCGTCTCAGACTCCAGAGTTCTGGGATTACAGGTGTGAGTCACCATGTCCAGTGACATTTTGCAAATTTGACATTTTGTATCATGTTAATATAGCCTCATGGCAAATTGTCCTAAATGGCATATTCAAAAGATAATACTGTTTTGACACAGAAAGCTACTAAAGGGTCATTTAAAATTTTTTCAGGCAGCTATAACAGATTTCCAGAGTAGATGGCTTTGAATGACATATAACAAAATACCCAAATTGTTCTTTCCTCATCTGTCTTCATAGAGTTTCACTCAAGATGGTGGCTGCACCTTTGTATGTCTTATTTTCCTACTTACAAACACTGCTGACAAAATCCTCTGGGCTCCCCACTCCTTCTGGCTACACCTTAAGCTGTGGTCTCTTTTGGGCAAAGTGGTTCTCTGACCTTTTCAAGGTACACCTTGTTTACTCCTCCAGCCAAAACTTGTTTGCTGGAGTTGGAATGCCAGTTTATCCCCTTAGCAGATCAGTCATTATGGGCAAGTGACTCAGCTTGCATGGGCCACAGTGTCCTTGTGTCTAAAATAGAGGTGGCTGAGAGGTTTAAGGTTTTAATCCATATAAAGTGCTTAGTAGTCAGCACATACAAGCGCCCTATAATCTGACGTTAGTACAACATCATTAATAATAGAAAAGAGAACCCAAAAATTTCAGCGAAGTTGCATGTGCATAGTGGGTCTGCTATGTATATTAATCCAGGCATAATAAATGTTGGTCATCTGTGACATAACTATTTATTGTAGTAGTGGAGAGGTAATCTTAAGAAGTAAGACCAACAGCCCATCATTTCTGAGCGGTTTCTAGTGTGGTTTTAAGAAAAGGGAATTTTGGAGGGAACAACATTTTGAAAAAGAGCCAACTATTATCATTCTGCTGTATTCCTAACTTTAGTCCTTTTGAGCCTGTGTTGTCCAATGGATTTTGAGCGTATGTGAATTAGCGAAATTAATCACTAGGAAAGGATTAGAATTAACTTTTTGGAAAAGTCCCTTAAACCATCAAAAGGCAGTAACGCTACACTTTGTGTGTGAGATTAAAGAGAAATTAATTTTATTTCTCTTGTCCTAGACACGCAAAGTCCAATTGTATGCATATAGTCACAAAATATAGGTGAAAAACGAAAACTATGTTAATACAGTGAGACAGATGTTTTAACCAATCAACATCAACAGGCAACTAGGTGAAAATAATTAAATTACTCCAGTTTTCATCTGTTAGTTGGATGTTTGACATTGTGTAGATATAGCTTATAGGTAAAGATAATTATGCAACATTATTAAATAAAGATCTCCCTACACGGATTAATTGAAAAGTATTTAGTAGTTTTTGTAAGCAGAGTTAAACTGGAGTGGATTTCTGATAGCATGTGTCTCTCCCCCAGCTCAAAAAGCTTTCAGCAATTTGAATACTGAGTAATAATCTTGTTGAGGATTTAGAAATTACACATGTTTGGAATAATACTATTTGGTAGTATGAATTATGCCTATTTGAATAATTAAGAAATAGCTTTTCCTAACAAAGAACATTTCCCTTATGTACATAATCTTCCAGTACATGAATTTTAATTCAATTCAATTCTGCAATTTAGATTCTTGTCATAATTTGAACAAATACAGATTACCTAGAATATATTAAAAATCAAATTTTCACATAGTGCATATTATAAGAATTTTTTCTAGAAGTTATCAGAGATAGAAACTTTAGGTACAACTAGTCCACTGGAATATTTGACCATTTAAAACGGTTAGCTCATTATTTGTAGTGTCTTACTTCATAAGATGTTGTAGTCTTATTTGTTGTCAATTAATATTACTTGTTTGGGTACTGTTATTTATCTTTCATAATATTTTAGCCAAGCTCTTTATTTTTATTATTCATTTATTTTTTAATTTTATTTTTTATGTTTGAGACATTCTCGTTCTGTCACTCAGGCTGGAGTGCAGTGGTGCAATCTCCACTCACCACAGCCTCCACTTCCTAGGTTCAAGTGATTCTCCTGCCTCAGCCTCCCAAGTACCTGGGACTATAGGTGCCCACTACCACACCTGGCTAATTTTTGTATTTTTTAGTAGAGATGTTGGCCAGGCTGGTCTCAAACTCCTGACCTCAGGTGATCCACCTGCCTTTGCCACCCAAAGTGCTGGGATTACAGGCGTGAGTCACCGCGCCAAGCCTAGCCAAGTCATTTAACCTTTTAAATATTTAGTGTCCTCAGCTATTAAAAATAGGAGTAATATGATTATAGATCCTATGAATTTTTTTTAGAATTATAATGATTTGGGAGTAAGCAACTATATAAGAAATAATTATAAAATCGAAAAGATTAGTGCATATTAGGACTTTAATGTCATGTTAATTGAATGTTAATCCCATGACTTTATCTTTCACTGGAAGATTCTTTGCCTGAATGGGGTACTGGAAGCCATTGTTGAGAGTAGATCCGATCTTCCTAGACTGTTTGTTGGTTCTCCTAAACCAGGCTGTTTTCATAATGAGTTAGTGATCATTCTGTCTTTATGTTTAAGCACCCCTTTCCTTGGTACAATAATAGCCAAACTGCAGTGAAAACAAACAGAAATCAAGAAGTTGTGAGGTACAGATTTGAGAGCCACAGAGAGTTTGTGAGATCAAAAAACATCCACTCTCAATAAATAAATAAGACCTACCTAAATCACACAGTCAGCTTAAAGGCAAAGGATCCAGAGGGAAAGAATCCAAAAGAGTGATCTATTCATGGAATAGCAACTTATAAAATAAAACAAAGAGGAGACAGTGTAGTCTCCACCTTATTATTTCAATCTAATATTCTATATTGAGGTTCGGAGAAGCATGTCCAGGTTTCCACAAATTAGAAAGTAGTGGCTTGCTCCTGTAATCCTAGCACTTTGGGGAGGTCTAGGTGGGGTGGATTGCTTGAGCCCAGGAGTTTAGACTGGGTAACAATGAAAAACCCTGTCCCTACCAGAAAAAAAAAAGTTAGGTGGGCATGGTGGCACTGGCCTGTAGTCCCAGCTACTTGAGGGGCTGAGGCGGGAGGATTGCTTGAGCCTGGGAGATCAAGGCTGTGGTAAGCCGAGATCACAGCGGTGCACTCCAGCCTGGGTGACATAGTGAGACCCTGGATCTAAAAAAGAAATAAAAGAGCAACATTTCCTTGTTAGAGTTTATATATCTGATGATGGCTTTTGATGGTGAAGGTAGGCATTGGTCTGTGGTGTGTGTGTGTGTGTGTGTGTGTGTGTGTGTGTGTGGGAGAGAGAGAGAGAGAGAGAGAGAGTGGTGTTGAAGGAAAGCCCATAGGAGAAATATCCACAATTCAGTTAAGATCAAATATGTTACAATTTTCTGGGAAATACCAAGTTATAAAACATCTGAACTATATCCTCTTCCCCCTCTGAAACCCCAAACATCCCGAAGTCTCTTTCAAGCCAGACATCTCTTGGCTCTACTGTGCATGTTGTCTGCATGATCCTCAAGTTTGCCTCAGGGAAAGTGCCTGTTGCCATCAGAAAGAAAGAATGCAGCAGGTACTGATTTATCTCAGGCAAGGAGCTCTTCTGGACAGTTTCAACAAGATATAAAAATTGTAGGTTCTTGAACACTCCTTTTCTTATTCCTTAAAATGGATGTCTTTAGCTACATTCTACTCTCTTCTGTGTGTTTTATGACATAATCAGTCATTCATTCAAGAAGGAACATCTAATATTCAGCTAACATCCCATTTGCCTGTCACATGTGGACTTTAGCCTCCAGTCAGGCCAATAACACTACTGATCTCCTAATCCCAGTCTAGAGTCTTTGGGTATTTTCTTCTGTTTTCCATTCCTTATTTTCTTTACAGACATTTTAGGTAACTCATTTAAAAATTATTAACAAATAAATCATTATTTACAGTTAGCATAGACAAGGCCTTAGGTGAGTCTAAGTGGGTATCCAGAGAGATCTAACCCTACTGCTGGAAAAGTGAGTGGGAAAGCCCCATTGATATGTGACCCAACTAAACCAACGTTTCATAAACAGCACAAAGTCTTCAGTGACTGCTTTAGGATTTCAGGGAAAAGAAAATGGAGATAAATCCTGAAAGTCGATGTTTTCTGTGGAGGACCCGTGATAGAAAGGTGTTCATCCAGTCTTGAGATGAATATGCAGTGTAACCACACACTGGTTGAGCAGTGAGGAAATGCTGTCTACAGTTCCTAAAACTTAGGCTCTCTGTTTATTGCTTCTTTAGCTGCACAGAGACATAAAAGTTGCAAAACTGGGGGAGAAGGGAGAGATAAAATTATGAAAAAACTGGAGGAAGGTGCAATGATGTTGTAATTTAACATGCAAAGTACTCACTTGGGTATTTTTTACATTGTTACATTGTGACATTGGAGGATTCATAAATAGAATTCCATCCAAACGAATTCTAATACAGATTTTTTTTTCTTAGCAGACTATACAGTAAGGTTAAATCAAAGAACTTGAGGTCCCAGTCTTACCAAATTCAAATATACTTTTTATCACCTGCTGTTTAAATCATTAATGCAAAAGCTTTCAGGCTCCCCCCAAATTTCTAATCTAGTAAAGTACTTTCATAATTTTATATTGAAAATGTACTAATCCAGATAACTAATATGAAATCAAGTTACAATATTATTCTGCATATTTCTAAAATGTTTAAATTTAAAAATAAAGAAGAAACCCATAGAGAAATAACTGCAGCTTTGCCAATAATATTAAAATGTTAACAAATTATTTCATTTTGAGCTAAAATCAGATAATGATGAGAATAGATTTCACTATGACACATTCTATAAGGATCTTTCCATTTAATAATTTATTTTGCTTTACTTTATAGGAAGGAATTTTGATGTATTGAATATCATTCTGGAAATTTACCTGGATGTAAATGATAGAATGAACTTAGACTTTAATCACAGAATGATAACATCTTCCAAGGAGAAGGAGCTTTTGGGGTCATTTAACCAAAAACTCGTTCACCATACAGTATTTCCCTGTTCATTAACTTTCGGCACTTTAAGCAGAAATGAAGTATCCTCCCGAGTTCCTAGAAGTTCGATTTCATCACAATTTTACAAGTCTACCCTCCCAAGTAGATGGTAAACCCTTTGAAGACCCAGAACATTTTTGAGATAAAAGAATGAATTGTATACTTCAATGCATAGAACAAATGAATGAACCTGTAGTGCCTGGCCATTCAGCACTTTTTTTTTTTTTTTTTGAACCTGATCAATAGAGACGTTTGCAGCTTTTTCACTTCATTATCAGAAAGGGTTGGTGATGTTTACCTGAGCACTCTCTACACACAGAGCTGAAGAAATTTTGAATGTTTTCCTTCCTCTCCTAATACATAGCTTTGGAAGTCTTAGAAACATGTTATTCGATTTTTTCCAGGTAGGCTCTTGCAAGCATCCTCCTCAGTGTCAAGCATTTATTCTCATGCATCACATTATATATTATGAATACACCCAGAGTTTATGTGAGATTTTTTTTTTTTTGGAAAACTCTTGTCTTACATATATTGAGCTGGAAGTCATATGTTTTTATAATATTATTAAAGTAATATATTTTATAATATGCTTTAGAAAATAAAAGAAAATAGGATACCTCCACTTTCTATGACAAACTGTCAGCATATAGCAAGGCAAAGCCATTTGTTGCTGAAGCTGTTTTTCCCACTGGATGCTGAATGCACAACAATTACCAGCCAAGCCAGAGCCTGTTTACTGCATGTTTCCCTGAAATGCCAAGCCCCTTAGGTGTTACACGGAGGGGAAGGCAGCATACAAGTATGATAGAATGACAAATAAACTAATTGGTTTATAGTTTTGAGAAAGCAGCTGGTTGTTTATTTTTAAATGCAGTGGGCTATAATTTGAATATAGAAGGAATAATTTCCAAGAAATTAATTAAAGTTCATAGGTTGGAACATAACTGAGTTCATCATTAGGGAAAGCTTATTCTAAGACTTAGGATAAAATGAGCTTCCTCTTGCATTTTATTCAACTTAAGGTTTTGCAGTTAATTATCATCATCCTCATCATCATAAATATCATCAGAATCATCACCGTCATCACTCTCTAAATTTGAGTAGCTATGAGTAGGTATTGCAAGGTCCTAGCTTGAGAGGACTCAATTTCTTTGAGATTTGATATTGTTAATTAAGACTGCAGAGCATGAGTTAGAATCTGTGTTCTAAAAACTTTGACAGGCCCTGTCATAGGTAGTAAAGTTTTCTCTTGGCATATGGATTTTGAGTTGACTTGTGTTATGGTTGAATTGTGTCTCTCAAAAAAAAATATATATATATGTCGATGTCTTAACTCCTGGTGCCTAGGAATTTCACCTTATTTGGAAATAGGTTTCTGAAAGTGTAATCAAGGTAAGATGAGTTCATACTGTGTTAGGGAAAATTCTAAACCCAATATGATTGGTGTCCTTATAAGAAGAGACACAACAACAAAGACAGAAACAGGGAGAACACCATGTGAGGATGGAAGCAAAGATTGAAGTGATTTATCCCTAAGCGAGGGAGCACTGTTGGAAACCACCAGGAACTCTGAACAACTCAATCCAAGACAGAAGCATGAAATAGATTTTCCTTCATAGCCTCTAGAAGGCATCATCTTAATTTTGAACTTTTCCCCAGAACACTGGGATGATAAATTCTTGTTGTTTCAGGTCACCAAGTTTGTGGTAATTAGTTACAAAGCCCCAGAAATGAATGCAGCCTGGATTAGGTATATGCTGTGTACATACACTGTCTAAGAATGTCAGAGAAGTGATGTGTGCATTTTTGGTTCCTAAAATCCTCTTTCAGTACCCACTGCTAGGTCTGTGGCAAAGCTCTCCTACACGTTTTTAGCCTTTAGTCTATGTCATTTCTCCCCTGCTCACCAGAGAAGTAGGTTCTTGGATTCCAGCTTGCCAAGGCTGGCGTTTTCCAAGGAAAAGACACTGCCTTTGTGTAACCCCCTCCCCCGCTTGAGTGTAGGCGGGACATAGGATTTGCTTCTGTCTCATGGAATATGATAGAGATAATGGAACACCAATTCCATGATTATGTTACATAAGCATGTCAATTGTGTCTTACTAGTATACCCTTTCTGTTGCATTCTTGGTTTCTATGCTTCGATGAAAGAGCAGCCATGTTGAACAGGTGCACATGGCAAGAAGCTCAGAGCTGCCTCTGAAACAACAGCCAGCAAGGAACAGAGGCATTCAGTCCAGCAGTCCACAGGGAATTGAACCCTGCCAACAACCACATAAGTTTGGAAGCGAGTCTTCCTCAGTCATTCAGCTTTAAAAATGAGACCCTGACTCAGGCCAAAGCTTTAATCAGTGAGAGACTTCAAAGCAGTGGACCCAGCTAAGGTTGTGGCTGGATCCCCGATATACAAAAACTCTCGTAAAATAAATACATTGCTTGAAGCTGTTAAGTTTGTGGTTATTTGTTACATAGCAGTCAATAACTAATGTGGCATAATATTGCAAAACATGGATTTCAACTGAGCACAGTAGCTCACACCTGTAATCCCAGCTACTTGGGAGGCTGAGGTGGGAGGATTGCTTGAGGCCAGGAGATTGAGGCTTCAGTGAGCTATGATGGTGCCACTGCAATCATAGCTCATGACAGCTATGAGCCTGGGAGACAGAGCAAGACCTTGTCTCTAAAAAAAAGACATGGATTTCAAAAGTAGGCCAGATTGTAACCCAACTTCTACATAGATATCATGTCTCCATTGGGAGGATATATATTTTGAGACTTTTCAATCCTTAATTACTTAGGAACAGCTAGTTGGAAAGTGCAAGAAATTCAGGTTAAATTCATTTAAGGGAAAATAAAAGATTTTTGGGCTCCATTCATTAGCAGTGCATTTAGTTTCGAAAATGGTGTCCTCAGGTCTAATCATTGCCATTAGTAACCTGGCACTTTGGTGCCAAGTTTCTTCTTCTTTTGGCTTTCTTAGAGAGGCTGTCTTTGTGTGATGGTAGGCAGTCAATAGCATTTCCTAGTATGTCATCCTTTTCTCAGAGAAGCACATTGGCCTGGCGACTATGCTTATTGACCTAATTTTAGTTGCATGCCAACCAATGTGTATATCCAATGGAAAGAGACACTTGAACTGATAGGGCCTGCTTGGGTTATGTGCACTCTCCAGAATTGGGAAGAGATTGGGTAAGTTCAGTAGGCTTAGGGTAGATGCAAGTAGCATTGCTCCCCAGAGGAAAATTGAATGCTGGGTAAGCAAAACTCATTGATGTCCATTGTCATTGCTCATATTACAAATAGTACCAAACAAGAAAGAATGGCATGGCTACTTCATGGAAAAGATGAACTTGGGGGCAAAACTTTACCTAGGATATTTCTTTTTCTAGCTAAAAAGACGAGCTTGGACATTCAGAAATGAGAAAACTTGTGTATTAGTTGCTGTTGGTTTGTAAGCAGCCGTAGCTCTTAGTGCCATATAGAGATAAAGAGACAGGAACAGATGAGGATATTTCTGTTAGGAAATATCCAGGCAGTTCTATGTTGGGAGTCACCCTCCTGAGACATTCCTGGGTCTGGAAGCTGTCAGCTGGTGGCAAATCAGAGATAGCCTGAGATTTAATGCCAGATGGGAAACGTGACTGCAAATGAATTAGGCTGTTTAGGACTGGGTGTAACATGCTGTGCCTGCCATCTCTTTTAAGAGTTCTCACTGAAAGGTTAGGTTTGCTGAAGGATAGGCCAATTTGGGGAGCTGATCTGGTGAACATGAAAATGAATTTGGACAAATTTCAGCCTAATCCTTTAGCGGGGTGAAAGTTTGGGAAGAGTTTCATTATAGAACATTAGGCAAATGGCTCACAAATGAGTTTCCAGTCTCTCTCAAGGAGTTCTTCAAAAAACAAAGGAGGTCCTACTCAGTCAGCCTTCTCTTTCTACTCGATGGACTCCTTTGTGAGACTGTGCTGTGAATGAGTTCTCAGGCTGGTGATAAAACCTGGTCTTCAATTCTTGTGCAGGCACCGAGTAGGCACCACTAATATCCTTGTGACATTAAGTGTTACTGAATTGTTTGTTAATATTTGCTTCCATATGGGCCCCAGGCATTAGCAAACATGTAGTTTATTCATTTATTTATTCACTCAGTGAATACTTATGAACCTATTCTAATTAGATCTAAGGCCACTTTGCTAAATGTCGTCCCATCACTTTCCTTGCAGACCATACAGGGAACTGCATCGAGTAACTGGAATCATCATTTAGTGTAATCAATGCAGTGATGCAGCAAGTTGTGAAGATATCAGAACATCTGGGAGGAGCATGTATCCCAGACTGAGAGGGTGAAAATGCACTAAGGAGAAATCTGAAGAATCAGTAACTGACTAAATTGCTGGGAGGAGAGTCATTTCAGACAGAGAGAGGAGCACGTTCAAGGCTGAAGTCTAGAGTCTGACATTAATATCGATTCTCTTAGCTAAGTGTTGTTAAAGAAACCAAATGACAGTGGATTTGAAGTCTTGTACTCAGCCAAGCGTCTGAAGTGTAGTCACTGTATGGTCAGTTAATTGCAGTGCAGCATCCTTCAGTCATCAGTCGAGCTAGGGGGAGATCTGACAGATGTGCTCCAATGAAAGCTGAGAAGTTCAACCGGGACGAGTATTTAGCTAAAAGGGGGTCTGACCTCCTTTTAGAGGTGGAAAATAAGTATAGACAGCATAACCCACAGACCAAATCTATCACGCTGCTGTCTGTTTTTGCCAAAGGGTTTAATGGAACTCAAATATAGCCATTTATTTACGTATTGTCTTTGTCTGCTTTCACACTACAAAGGCAAAGTTGAGTAGTTGCAAAAGATACCATATGGCCTGCAAAGTCTACAATATGTACTATCTTATCCTTTATTTTAAAAATTTTCTGACCCCCTGATGTAAAGGAATAGCTTCATGAAGTCACGTGAGGATCTTCCAGCTACCATATAGACATTAATGGAAGAGTACAGAAGTTCCATGTCATACAGCAATTGCTTTCAAACTGGTTATGAACCTTTTCCAAATATAGATTCCTGGGCTCTATCTAGGCTTCTGGTGACTCATAAAATCTGGGGATAGGTCCCAACAATTTGCATTTTAGTGGCCTTGGAGGTGATATTGATGGCAAACATTTTATATATGTATATAGCCACGAAACAGAAAATTGGACATGAAATATTTTTTAAACCAAATGTAAACAGATACTCCCTCGGCCATTAAAAACCAATTAGAAAAAATGACAAAATCCTGTTTTTAAAACTATGGTCCATATGGCTTATGCAAGACAACTTTTTGAAGTGAGCTCCAAGATGAAATAATTGCAAAATGTATCTGTGTTCTATTAAATTAAGAGGTATACAACAAGGAATTATCAGCTGTAGATCTTTAAAATCAAATCAATTTAAACAAAACGCTGTCAGCTCAGTGGCTAAAGAACATAACCAATCAAAAATGAATAAACATATACAATTTTACGCTACTGCTACTAGATGATGATGATGATGGTGATGATGGTTATGATGGTGATGAGGATGGTGATGATGATGATGATGGTTATGGTGATGATGGTGATGGTGATGATGATGGAGATGATGGTGATTATGATGATGGTGAAGGTGATGGTGATTTTGGTGATGGTGATGGTGGTGATGAGGATGGTGAAGATGATGGTGATGATAATGATGGTAATGATGATTGTGGTGGTCATGATGACGATAGCAATAAAGATAACAATTCTTGTGTTGATAATTTATGGTGATGATAATAATGATTGTGGTGATGGTCTGTTTCTATGTCTCAATCTCTGTTGCTCCCCAGATTCCATACAAACAGAACCACTTTAGAGACATTTCAAATTTACCATGTTCAAAACTCAACTGCTGCTTTTGACACAATGAATGCCCCTCTCTCTTCATTTTTACCGTCTTAGAAGAACTACAGCATCCCCCTCATCACTCAGTGAGCCAAGTGTGCTAGCTAGTGATCCACATGTCTGAATGACTGCCCTGAGGAATTGACATTACCTTGGGGGACCTACAGTGAACAACGATGCTGGACTGGGGCAAGGATGAATAAAGGAGGGATGAGTCCAAGTTGTTGGGGGAAGACAGGGCACCCAACTCTATCTGGAACTCTCAGATGGGTTTAGTGGTTGTGGGGGATATTTCCAATGGCATTCTGAAGACTTGGAAGAATGTTACCAAGCAGAGCAGAGGTTCTTAACTAAGAGCAATTTTGGACTCACTGTAAGGGACAGTTGACAATGTGTAGAGATATTGTTGGTTGTCACAACTGGGGAGGTGCTACTGACATAGAGTGGGTAGTGGCCAGAGATGCTGCTGAACATTGTACAATGCAGAAGAAAGTCTGTCACAGTAGAGAATTATCTAGTCCAAAATATCAGTAGTTCTGAGATTCAGAAACTTGGCTCCATATGCGTGTGTAATCATTTTTTACTTGGTGATTCTAGATTCAACTGGGGCAAGGGGGCATCAGCAATGTCTGGAGATATTTTGGGTTATCTAATCTGGGCAGTGTGTACTCCTGGCGTCTAGAAGGCAGAGGATGCTGCTAAACATCCTACAATGAGCAGTACAGCCCTCACAACAAACATAATCATCCATCCCCCAAATGCCCACAGTGCTGATGTTGTGAAACCCTGCTCTAAGTCAAAGCTTTGTCTTACTCAATTTTAAATTCCTAGTGGATATCAGTGGTTGTCAACTTTGGGGAGGGGACAAGTTTGCTTCCAGGATACATTTGGCAGTGTGGGAAGACATTTTTGTTCATTGTGAGTGTGGAGTGTGTTACTGGGAACTAAAGAGTGGAGGACAGGGATGCCACTAGACATCTTACAATGCATAGGATAGCCTCGACCCCCACAGAATGATCTGGCCCCTAATGTGAACAGTACTGAGGTAGAGAAAACATGAGATAGACTACTGAAGTCTATAGAAGAGGAGAATCTGAGCAAATTATTGTGCTTGGGGAACACTGAAGAATGTGAAGCGATTGATCAAATGCCTGTGCAGACATATTGGTACCAAATTGCAATGCAGCACCAGTGGGACAGTGAAAAGTCCTACAATGCACAGTTCTTGACCATCCCCAAAGTGCTCCAAAGTGAAGAAGTTGGTGTGCATGTATTATCTCATTGATCCTGTTTGGGAATTATTATATTGACAGCTGGAGTCCTATGAAGGAACATTTTTAAGCAGCAAAGTGACAAGCTCTGATTTGCATTTTGAGATTAATGACTCAAAGACTGCCAGTTATTTGTTGACTTGATTGATTCGGCCTAAGTGGACATCTAGAGGGTTTAATTTGATTTATTCTGCAGAGGAGTGATTGGCCCCTACATTATCTTGGCACACTGCCTGAATTTCTGACCACTAAAGACATATTTATTTAGCCAGTGGCCATCTCACTTCCAAGAACCATCAAAGAAGTGAGAATGGATTAGATATGGAACAAGTTGACCATTGGATTAGTTTATTAGATGATTAGCATGCTATGCTAATTTATCAAGACATGGAACACTTAAAGAAGGGGAGAGTAACATATACAGGGAAGATAGGAGACCTTTGTCTCAATTTTTTTTTAATACATGAATAGTCTATTGGTAGATATAGTTTATGTTTGTTTCTGCTTTCTAGGTTAGGCTGCAAAATATTATTTATGGGTGGTATTCTCTGAAATTGATTGGCATGACAAGACTGTAAAGGAGTATCCATAGGTATATTTAAAAATAAAAGATCATTTTTTCATCTTCTGTAGAAAAACATCTATTTACTATTGCTTGGAATAGAAAGCAGAATTTAGCCATTAGGAAGTGACCAATACTGTGGCATAATTATAGTGAGAAGAAAGCATCAAAAAGAAATGTTTTTGTTCTTTTATATAGAGTTGGCACAAAAATGTTCACATATATGAATACTATAAAGAATGCCCCATAAAAAGAGCCTTCCACCACTATTAACAAAATTAATCAGTGGTCATTACCATGGGATTGGGGATACATTTTACATGTTCTTGATTAGATTCAAGAATAATTAGATTCAAAGAATAATGCCTAATTGATGAAAGTGGGCTATAATTTTGTTCTTTTTATACAATGGCCTTTGGCCAAATATGGGCAAAAAGAAACAGCAGTTGGTTTGTTACTTAACATTTGTTTCTTGCATCCTGCTCAAAAATAGAGATGATTTACAGTTTTAATATATTTTCATGCACAATTAACATCATTGTTGCCAGTTTTATAGAAGAGGCAGGAAAGTGGGCCTGCAATGATTTATTGTGAGTGCATGAAACAGAATTAATGCTATTAGCAACAGAGTTTTAATAGGAAAAAGTTAAAGCACACAGTCTTAAAAATAAAAGGAAAGGTTGGTGTCAAAATTGTATTTGCTTTAGGGAAGCTTTATACCTCCATGGATGGCTTTTTTATAGCAACAACAGCAATAATTGCATTCACATTGGGATTTTTTCTGTGTTTCAGAGGTTTCATATGGCATGCCAAAATGGTAAAATATATAACGTTGTTATATGAAGGAGTGAGGGAAAATCCAATCAAGATTGGCATTTTTTTAAAAAGAAAAAGGGGCATGGGGAATACTTTAAAGATTTGGAGCCAAACCTGGTGGCTCATGCCTGTAATCCCAGTATTTTGAGAGGCTGAGGAAGGAGAACCACTTGAGCTCAGGAGTTTGAGACCAGCCTGGGCAATATAGTGAGACCCCCATCTCTACAAAAAAATCAGAAAGTTAGCTGAGTGTGATGGCACGTACCTGTAGTCTCAGCTACTAGGGAGGCTGGGGTGGGAGGATCGCTTGAGCCCAGGAGGGCCAGGCTTCAGTGATGTAATAACATCACTGCACTCCAGCAGCCTGGGCAACAGAGCAAGACTCTGCCAAAAAAAAAAAAAAAGAAAGAAAAAAAGATTTGGTATCTTTCTTTTCCCCCACAGTTTGCATATACAGTGAAAACTGTGCATTTTAGCCAAAATAGTTTTTTTAAGAACATTTCACTATAAAAAAAAAGAGTCTGACTTGCACATAGGTACATGATTTTGCTTTGATTTCTTCAATTCTCACCTGCCCTGTTGTGAGACCCATGAGGTAAGCAAAGTATTCTTTTGGGTACAGAAATGAAACCCCTAACATATTGTTTATTATCAGATAATGGAAAGAGAGAAACATTTCAGAAGTAAAGACAAATGAAACCCTTATTGAAAAGCAATCATACATTGGTGAATTTAATGTTTTGGAGCAAATGCTATTATGTTGGATACCTATTAATCTTTTTAGCTAGTGAAATATGTACAAGGCAAAATCAAGCATCAATGGAAGGGTCCAACTAAGCTTGCTTCTAGGATACTTTCTCTGCCAGCTCAGACCTCAAGGGTACTTCCTGCCTGCAATGTGGACTCTGCCCCACACACTGATTTCCAGCCTTTTCTGTTTCCTGGGGTGACTTGTTGACTTTCTCTGTGCATGGGTAGTAGTATTCTATTGACTGGCAAGGGTTGTGTCTACTTGGGTCTTCCAAGCTGCTAAAGACAGCAACACAGAAAGTATAGCTGATGATAATTATCTGTCAAATTTATGTGAATCACAGTGTGGATGATAGACCTGTGGTTTCTTTTTCTCTTTGAAAGGAAGACTTCAGTTTTCTCTGCAGCCATGGTGCTTTATAAATTATTTCCTTTTCTGTCTCTTAAAAGTCCCTGTTGTTTACCACCCTATTAGCTGTGGATGGGGTGAAATGCCCACTCACGCAGTCCTGGAGGATACACAAATTGTCACACATCTTTTCGGGAGACCACACAGCAGTAGGTAGTATTAAATAAATGCCTGAAATGTGAGCCAGGAATACATTGCACTTCCAGGAATTTTATCCATAGGATGTAATTGGGAAAGTACAGAAGAATGCATATATATGGATGTTCATTGTTACATGTTTTATGATAGCAAAAAAAATTTCAAAAATTCAACTTTTATTTTAGACACAGGGGATACATGTGCAGGTTTTCTACATGGGAATATTGTGTGATGCTGAGGTTTGGGGTTTAGATCCTGTTACCCAGCTAGCGAGCATAGTACCCAACAGGTAGTTTTTCAACCCACGCCCTCCCTGTCTTCCTCCCCTTCTAGTAGTCCTTAGTGTGGAGTGTTCTCATATTTATGTCCATGTGTGCTCAGTGTTTAGCTCCCACTGATAAGGGAGAACATGTGATACTCTGTTTTCTATTTCTGCATTAAGTAACCAAAAATTTTTAACAACGTAGAATCCATTACATAATTAGAGATATAATACAAGCATTGAATACCAACTGTTAAAATGGCATTACAGGATAATATTTAGTGATATGGAAGAATATTGAGAGTGTATTATATGCAAACATTTTAATCATAGCATTTTTTACTGGACTGTCATTTTCTTGTGGGCTCCCTTGTATAATCCACTCCACTGCATCTCAGTTTTATTGCATATTATGCAAAATGGAAGATAATGATAGGTTGGCACATTCTCTGCTGAGACTATTTACAGTGGTGCAAAAGATGTTGCCAGGGGTGTGTGCCTCAGTCTATCCCAGCCTTCATAGGTTCCCATGTTTCAACTCCCTAACAACCCATCTAAGACACACAGGCACACAGGGGAGAATGCCCTGGTTTAAACAGTCAACCATAAGATGCAGTGGTGCACCCTGTGGTCTCAGCTACTCAAGATGCTGAGGCAGAGGATCACTTGAGCTCAGGAGTTCAAGACCAGCCTGGGCAACACAGCAAAACCCCATCTCTAAAAAATAAAAATAAACTCAACTATTTTGAGTTTTACATGTTGTAAACATCTTCTCCTGCTGGCATCCATCCATCATTCCTGGTTTTGATTGAAACAAAACCGTTAGTTTTAATGTAGCAAAATGCCATCAACATATTTTTCTTTCTACCAGCTTCTCCTAAGTAGTACCTGTTAAAGAAATCCTGTTCTACCCCAACATCATAAAAACATTTTCCTGCATATTTTTCTATAAGTATCAGAGTTTCATTGTTCATATAGACATTTTTAAATCCATGCAGAGTTTATTTTTATATATGGAGTGAGGTAGGAATCTCATGTTATTTTTTTCCCCAATAGGGAAACATTGCTTTTGACATGTGAAGGAAACAATGTATTCTTTCCCAGTGATTTGTGGTATCAGCCAGGGCCCTGATAGGGAAAGATGGCATGCAACTTGAGAAATGTAATAAAGATGGGGGATAGGATATAGGGAACCAGCACAGGATAGTGGAGCCCTTATTTGAAGTTGCTGATGCTCACTGATGTTGAACTGGACCTACCTACTAGGGAGGGAACTGGAGGTCATATATACGGGCCTTCCTTGCCTTCTGCCCTCCAGATTACCTGCTAGTGTCTTCCTCTGGCTGAAACCCAGGGGCAGCCAGAAGGCAAGAGTGAACCTGTTTATTTACCTTCCACAGCAGAGAGGAGTGAAGATGAGGGAAAGTAAATCTTGAAGGGGCCAGACGCCCCCCAAAAATAATTTAAGCTTTAAAAATTCATCATATATACATCAGCCAATCCAAGGGCTTTATATTTTGTCCTGTTCATTTCCTGATATGTTTCTGCAAGATAAATTATGACTCAGATAGTACAAACACCCATGTTTTTCATCTTCAACATTCCCCGTTGTTTTTTGTAGAATTTATTATTTCATATACAATATGGAATCAGTGTGTCAAAATCTGCAACACTCTTCTGTCTTTGCTGGGAATTGTATTTAAATGTTGGTTGGAGGAGAAAATAAACATCTTCCAGGCTCATGTTATCTTATTTGTGAACTGGCATAGTTCATTACTTGTTGAGATCTAATCATATATTTATTAAAGACTTTGAGCATTGGTGTTAATTAATTATTATCATTATTTTGCAAACGATATCTTCAATTACATTTTCTACTCCTGGTATAAAAGAATGTCGATTTTTTTTTTGTTCATTGATTATAAGTTCAATCCAAAAAGCCATCTTTTTGGATTCCCTGTTATTTCTAGTAGCTTTTCTGTTAAATTACATGGTTTCCATAAAAATGGTGACATTATCTACAAATAATGACCATTTTCTCTCTTTTCTTTCAATACTTGTAATTTTCATTTCCTTTGTAACTTGTACCATTGTATGATCCATTGAAGTCCAGTGCGAGGATGAATACTATTGTTACAAACTTTTGTTCTCATTCATGATTTTACAGGAAATGGATCTAACATCTTTTTTTGTAAATGCAATCTTGAGGAGAGATTTTTTGGCATGCAGTCATTATCAGATAATATGAATTACTTGCAATTCCCAGTTTTTTCTAAGTTTTTAACAATGTTTTCGTTTGTTCATAAGTAAATATTGATTATGGCCAAATAATCAATTGGCATTTCTACAGCTGGTTATATGATTCTTCTCTTATAATTAATGTGCTCTTACAATTAATACATTTTAAATACCTACTTAATTTAGGAAATAACATTTTTTAATCATAAAAGCTGCATTTTAAAAATGGCCACCCTTCTATTATAGTGGAATATATTGTATATTCTAAAAATAGCTATATCTGCTAAGTTCGGTTTGTAAATATTTCATTAGGATGTCTACATCTACATTCAAAGATGAATTTGATTTATAATTTTCTGTACTTTTGATATGAATGTTTAACTATCCATACAAAAGGATTTGGGTAGCTTTCTTTAATTTTATATTTTCTGGAGAAAACTTCAATAAGTAGGATTACTAAAAATTTTGTGAAAATTATCTTGGATATTGAGTTTTTGTGTGGGAGATTTTTAGTTACTCTTTCAATACTACTAATAGTTTTAGTTTATATATTTCTTTGTGTAAATTTGCTTTGGTTTTTTCCCCTCAACTATTTCAATTTTTTTTTTAGTATCAGGGCTTATACTGTTAAAATATTATTTTGTATTTTTATGGCTTGTTTTACTTGTTATTTTTAAAAATGATTTTCCTCTTTTTCTTTAAAGACTATTTGTTTTCATTATTTATCACTCTTACTTGGTCAGTATTGCCAGAAGTTTGTTTATATTATTAAGCTTTTCAGTAAACTAGCTTTCATTTTGGTAATTAGCTCAACTGTTTGTTCTCTGTTTCACTAATTTCTGCTCTTATCTTGATCACATCCTATTTTCAGACTTATTTGGATTTATTCTCTTTCTCTTCCTGCTTCTTGACTTGCCTCCATGGCTTGTTTATTTCCAATTCTTCTTGTTACATTGTAAAGGTATTTAAGTTTTAATTATCCCTTCTTCAGTCCCATCTGACAAATTTTTACATGTGACATTTGAATTATCACTGGACTCCAACGATTTTGTGTTTATACTGTAGCATAAAGGCACGTACCATTCTGCCACAGTATGTGTGTGTGTGTGTGTGTGTGTGTGTGTGTGTGTGTTTAGTGTTCTGTGATTATTTTGAATGCTTTTTACTATTGATTTCTAATTCTGTTGAATTATGGTCATAGAATATAGTGCTGTATGCTGCTGTTTCTTTAAAGTACTCTTTACGAAAGGCAGATTTTTGTAAACATTCTGTGTGTGCTTGAAAGCTATGGACACATATACACATACATAGACATATTTACAAATATATATATATATATGAGTGTGTAGAGAGTGTGTGTTTTGAGGAGCATAGGCTTCCATAGATAGTCAGTCACCAGATCACATGTATGGGTTACTTCAGTCTTCTATAGCTTACTTATTTTTTTAAAGAAACAGCAGCATACAGCACTATATTCTCATTGTATTGCCCCAGGCTGGAGTGCAGTGGCGTAATCTCGGCTCGTTGCAACCTCTGCTTCCCGGGTTCAAGTATTCTTGTGCCTCAGCCTTCCGAGTAGCTGGGATTACAGATATACACCACCACGCCCAGCTAACTTTTGTATTTTTAGTAGAGATGGGGTTTCACCATGTTGGCCAGGCTGGTCTTGAACTCCTGGCCTCAAGTGATCTGCCCGCCTTGGCCTCCCAAAGTGCTGGGATTACAGGCATGAGCCACCGCAAGTGGCCTATATCTTCAATTACATTTGATTTCCTAAGTTTATCACTCCAAGAATGTTGTGTTTTATTCTCTTGTAACATTTCATCTTTTCTTATCTTTCATTTATCTTATATATTTAATATATATGGATATATCATATTATATATATAGTATGTATATATAAAACATGTACTTATATACCCCTCACATGTTTTTAAGCTTTATTATTAGGATACTACATGAAAGTGTCAATTATACCTTTTTAATCTTTCATTCCTTTTCTAGTAATTATTATCCATTTTTTGACATTTATGATTTTCGTTTGATCTTAAATTCTGCTTCCTGTGATATTTTTTCATTTATATTTTGTCTTATATTCAAAAGTTCTAGTCTTTTCAAGTTTGTGTATCCATTTGTTTTAAATGCATGTTTTCAACAATATGTTACTAAATGTATTTTAATCATGTTTTATCTGTTTATTCTAATTATATTTCTGCAATTATCATTGTTATAGATTTCATTTCTGACATTTTGTTTTATATTTTATGTTTATCAGTCATGCTTTTTAAATTTTAACTTCTTTTGCTTTCCTGACTTCCATTGTATAATTTTTAAAGTTTCTTTTTACTGACTTCATTATTATACTTTTTTCTTCTTATAGTTTGCATTCATCAGATTTCCCTCTTTTCCCACTTTATGCTGCTCTTATATTTTAATGAAGATGTATCTATTCTTCTTATTAGCTACCAAACTTTTCAGTATCTGTGATTTTCCTCAGAACAAGATATTGATTTACTGATTTCTCTGTTCTTTGACATCTCCCATTCTCAATCACCCCGCACTGTGTTACAGTCTAAGAATTTGGGCTCTAGATCAGTGTTAAAAATTTGATTTTATGTCATTGTTTCTTTGGAATAATGTTTTGTCATTACCAGTATTATACTGCTGTGTTCTGGGTTTATTTTTCTCCTTGCGGAAATACATTGTGTCAAGATTTCTGTGATTTAAGTGGATTTGGATTTAAGCTATCATTTAAATGATAGTTTCACTGGACATGAAATCCAGGCTGATCTTCTTTCCCTTGCACTTGCTGAGGGTGAGAAGCCACTGCATTTTGTATCCTGCTTTGCTTTGCAATTAGCCTGGTTTTCATTCCTTTGCACATCACCTGCTTTTTCTCACTGGAAGAATTAGACACATTTTGTTTATATTTGAGGTACTCAAAACTCGGAATTTGGTTTTGCTTTGTTCTGTTGTAAATCAATGTATTCTTTACTTTGTGAGTACTTTCAACTTTAAGCCTTTTGTTTTTTCTTTCATCCTGGGAAATTCTCAGCCTTTCTCTTAATGTAGTTCTTCCTAGCCTTTTTCTTTTTGTTGTTTTTCTGGGTCTTATAGCAGTGGTAACACTTCTATTTCTGTCTTTCATTTTAGCATGTGGAGGATGTTTTTCCCATTTTTTCATCCCAGATCCATTTTGGGAATGTGTCTCTCTGTCTTTTGGCTTCTATGTGCATTGTTTGTGGGGTAGACTTCCATTTCAGTCTGTTCTTTGTGCTCTCCAGTTCAACGATTTCATTTCTCCTCCCCATTATCTCATGTGACTTCCTTTGAAACCCTTTGTTCCAACTTCCTATCACTATCATTGTCTCTCTGTCCACTGGAGGGGATCTATTTATTTTGAATCCCAGTTCATTTACTTGAGTCATTTTATTATTTTATTTCTTCATAGGATGTTCCTTTTGTTTTAAGTGCTTTGCTTTTTGACTGGCTCCTAAAAATTTATTGGGAGTTCTTTTATTTTCTTGAGGCCAGTAGAGATCTTGGAAGGTACTGAGTGTCCAATGGCCAGTCAAAAGCCCATCTTTTGGCTAGGCGCAGTGGGTCACACCTATAATTCCAGCACTTTGGAAGGCTGAGGCAGGTGGATCATCTGAGGTCAGTAGTTCAAGACCAGCCTGGCCAACATGGTGAAACCCCATCTCTACTAAAAATACAAAAATTACCTGGGCTTGGCGGTGTGTGCCTGTAATCCTAGCTACTTGGGAAGCTGAGGCAGGAGAATCCCTTGAACCTGGAAGGCAGAGGTTGCAGTGAGCAGAGATTGCACCACTGCACTCCAGCATGGGTGACAGAGCTAGACTCCATCTCAAAAAAAAAAAAAACCCTAAAAAACAAAAAATAGAAGCCCACCTCTCAATTTAATGCCTCTGGGTAAATTGGAGGGAAAGGGGGGTCCCTCTGTGAAGAGCCCTTGGAACTCCAGTTCTAGTTTCTGAACCAAGAACTTTATAATATTCTTTCCTCCCTCCCTATCACTTCCATCCGCTGAGTGGCTCTTATCTGAAAACTGTCATGTGTAGTTATAAATACTCAACACTTAGGGAAGGGGAAGGAATGTTGAGAGATTTTGCCAGCCTGATTCTGTTCATTGCCATAGAATTTCAAATTTAGTGGAGAACCGGACCTCCACTGCTTTACCAGAAATCTCTGGAATGTGGCTTTCCTAGCTTTGCACTGTGACCTTCTTCATTTGGAGTAACAAAGATGGGAAAAGCATTGATTCACTCAGACAGTGAGGGGAGAAGAGGAATACCTAGGTGGAAAGCTCTATCTCTCCTGACTCTCTTGTGAAATGAAGCTGTCTCAGTTGACTCCACTGCCATCTGTCTCCCCAGGAATTTCCCATTTTGTGTGGCGACTTCAAAATAGGTAAATTTTGATTACAGAAACAGAAAACGGAATTTAGGTAGCTTGTTCAGAAGATGGGATGGAAAATTGTATGACTGGAGTAGTTGTGAAGCATCGCTCTTCCTGTAAGAATAAAGGAGGCATTTGCCAGATGTCTAAAAAAACACACACACACAAAAAGGAATTACTTCTGGCTGTAAGAATATTCTCTCTCAACATCTTCCTGCGTCTCCGTATGTTATTATTCACTTGTGGGCAAACAGACCCACAAAAGTGTGGGTTTTTTTAATTGCCAACAGTTTTCATTGCATGAGAGCCTGATGTGTCTGTTGCATGATAAGGTGTGTTTTTATTTTTGACTTCCTATTGGTTTCAACAGATCCTTCCTTCCACGTCATGATGACAGTTCCAAAGACCTGAGTTGAACCTAAAACGCTCTTTTTGTCAGACACACAACAATGCAGTGGATGTTAGTCATAGGGTAATCCAAACAGAAATAACTTTGTATATTCTAGAATATTATATTTTCAAACCTAGGTTTTGATATAAGATTTCTCCTACCTTAAGGCAATATGTGTGTGTGTGTGTGTGTGTGTGTGTATGTGTATTTTAAAAGTAAATTAAGTATTTTTTAGAGGCCTTAGCCCTTAAGCAGAATTCCCTGCTAATTTAACGATTTTGGATGAAGCTCTCTGTGAATCATTTAAAAACACATTCATGCTTCTTCAGACAGAGGTAACAAAAGATACGCCACCTTAACTTGTTGACTAAGGGCTGTCATGGCCGATGTTATTTAGCATAGAAGATGCCTCTAAGTTTCTTGAGCTTTAAAGAAAATCAACTGTGGATTTTTCATTCTTGTTCACGCTTTTTATACCTTTCCTTTCTTCTCCCTGGGCGCTCTGCTTTCACGCTAGTGCCTACCTCTGTTTTCCCTTCATAGTGTAATCTGTGCTACACAATCTGATTAACAAGCTCGCCAGAGTTCTACTGGACATAGAAAAAGAAACCAGTATAGTTTTCTCTCTAGGGACAAGGCAGTGCGAAAGCCAGTTTGAATACAGATTTTTGATCTTATAAGCTTTGGTATTCAGCAGGTTCCTTACTTTCTGAAAACTACAGTTATATGATGGGCAGACAGGGGCTAAGAGTAACATCTGCCTCAACGGGGCTGTTGTTAGGATTATTGAGATAATTAATGTAAATCCCTAGCACAATGCCTGACTCATGTGAGATCTTTCATTCATGATAGCAGTTACCAGTTTCATTTATCATAATGAGCTGCCTGAGCTACCAAGGAGCTGTGCCACTCCCAGTACTGTTCTACAGTTCTTTAATTCAATTTTAAAAAGTTTTTTTTTGAGTTCTAAATAAGTGCCAGGCATCAGGGGTAGGTGCTGGGTGTATCATGATGATCAAAACGGTGTTTGTATGGGGGTAGTCATCATTTTGTAGATGGGCCATTATTTATTCTACTCAGAGACGTCCCTCTTAAGTATAGGCCTTGATTCTTGCCTCTGTTGTGTGTATATGTATGTGTTGCGACAGGGGCTTACTCATGTTTGTCTTCATCTTTTTTAAATTCCGTGAACCATCTTTTCAGTTAATGCCTTGTTCTCCTCAATTCCTGGCTCTCAACCCTTCCTTACTCATGGGGCATCACCTGTGGCTGGTGAAATCTACCTCCTACCTCCTCTGAACCCTGAGCAGACAGGACGGGCTGGAAAAAACCCTCCAACCATACCGCCTAGGTTCAATGCATGCTCTACTGCCTCTCACATCATACCCTCTCAATCCATCTCCTAGATAACTCTTCCACACCTTCTCCTCCTTCTCCAGCTCCTCTACAACCTTGCATCTGTTAACCTGAAAAAGTCCCAGCAGTGAGAGAAAAAATTCCTCCCACCTCCAACTAGCCCAACCTGCACAATCTCAACCAGGATTCCCAGCCCTCCCCTCTGTCCCTGGTCATGAAACAAATGGCCTATACTTCTCTACAAGCTCCCCACTCCACAGGAGCAGTTTCCCATTCCATTAAATGCACCTAATGTCAATGCCTTGCAATAGCCCCTCTCACCCTGCATCTTTATATTCATTCTCTACTTGGTCATTGCTGCTTTAGAAAAACCTGCTGTAACCTTTGCATCTCTCCCCTCCAACCCACATTTCTGATTGTTATGGACTGCCCCAGCTCTCTGATCCCATTTACACGAAATTCCTTGAACCAATTGTTTTTAGCTCTTCCTGCCTTCCTTCTCAAGTCCCATTTATAGCAAGCTCCAATGAAATAGATCACGCCAGGTCACTGTGACCTTCAAGTGACATGCTGGGGAGGTCAGTTACTCATCCTTGTGTTACTGCACTCATCTGCAGCATTTAGCACAGTCGATCCTTTTTTACCTGAAAGTCTATTCACACCCCAGTCAGTCCCCAGCCATTGTCATGCTTCTTGAAGAACCTCCCAGAAGAGAGAAAAACGCTTTGGACAGTTGTATATGAGTGGATGTGCAGCACCACATGTGAGCAGAGCTTAAAGAACTGTTGCACATGAACACCATTTCCTCGGCTCAGGTAATGCCTCCAGCCTGGATTCTGGAATAAAGACTTGGAAGAGAAGTGGGGCTGATGATAGTCCATAAATGAGGTGCAACATAAGAGAAAAAAATGAAGCTTTCATATTGCAAGTTATTACAATTTGGGTTTTGGGTGGACGTAATTCTACCCCCAGTCTCTCTCTCTCCCCCTCCTCTCTGTCTCTCTGTCTTCCTCTGTCTCTCTCTCTCTTTTCTCATGCAAGTGCACACATGTATGCTGCTTCTCTCTTCCTCTTCCTCATTGTCTGCTCTTCCTCCTCCTCTTCATCGTTTTTTTCTTCTAGTACACGTGTTTCTTCTCTCTATCTACGTTCATTGTGTGGAAATGTGATTCAGTCTCACAACTGTAAATATCATTTACATGCTCATGTCTCCTGACCGTGTATCTCCAGCATAGACCTCTCTCCTCATGGCCACACTACTGTACCCAGCTGTCTCTAAGACATCTATCTGTCCTTGGTAGTCCTTAACCTAAAACAAAAGCAGTCTTCTAATTCCCTCACCCTAAACTGCTCCTCTTCACAATCTCCCTGTTGTCAGCACCTGGCAATGCCATCCTTCCGGTTACTATGGCCATAAGTTGCCTCTTTCTCATTCATTCTGCATTCCAGGAATAATCAATTTGTGGATGCTCCCCTTGAGTATATTATTGCAAAGGCCACCTAAGTGTCTCCTTAACTGTAAGCACAGCTCCCTAGAGCTCATTCTCCAACTAGAACTCAGGGTGATCTGGTTAAAATGTAAGCCAAGGCTCTCATTTTGTGTTCAAAATTATATTGTGGGTTCCAGTATTAATCACTGAAAAAGCTAAAGCCCTCTCAATGGCCTGATGTCCAGCACCTCTCTACTCTCATTCCCCCACTTCACCCTCATATTGTAGCTCTAGCCAAACTGGTCTTCTCCATATTTCTTGGATGCATCAAGGATTCTACAACTCCAGGGTCTTTGCACATGCTATTCCATCCTCATAGGGAACTCTTACTTGCTTCACATATCAATATGTCCTCAATGACCACTGCAATTAAAATAGTAATTGTGTGGGCCCATTCCTGTTATTCCTTATCTACTTTATTCTGGATTATTTTTTCTTCACAGCAGGAATCACGATCTGAAATACTCCAAAATCACTCCTTTATTCACTTAAATTCCATAAAGAAACATTGTCTGCTGTGGTCTATTATTTCGCTACAATTATTGGCACCTAGAAAAGTGCCCAGATCATAGTAGGTCCTCAGTGAATATTTGCTGAATGAATGATTGAATGCCTATGTTGAGCAATAGGAGCTCACAGATATGAGCTTGTAAGAAGATGGAATCACTATCCTATCAATGGATACTTTATGAGTTGATAACGTCAACAGAAATAAGTTTCTGAAGTGCTCAATGATGCAAACTGGTAAATACTAAACTTTTCAGTATGTGATCCTGAATTGTTCATGCAAAAGCTCTAAACCACATGAAAAAATCATACATGGTGGCTCATGCCTGTAATCCCAGCACTTTGGGAGGCTGAGGTGGGCAGATCACTTGAGGTCAGAAGTTTGAGACCAGCCTGGCCAACATGGTGAAGCCCTGTCTCTACTAAAAATGCAACAACTAGCTGAGTGTGGTGGCGCATGCCTATAGTCCTAGCTACTCCGGAGGCTGAGGCAGTAGAATCACTTAAACCTTGGAGGCGGAGGCTGCAGTGAGCCAAAATTATGCCATTGCGTTCCAGCCTGGGCAACAGATCGAGACTCTGTCTCACACACACACACACACAAAAGGTTCAATACCTACTTGTTGAATGAAAGTGGATGTATGAATTCAAAGTTTTTGCTCTTTCACAGTGTTCATTAAGTTCTTTATTACATTTGTAAAGGTAACTCTAACTCAGTGGAGAGCACTTTCTCGCTCATCTCTTAATTCTTGAGCAAACAGAGAAGCCATGCGTGATGAAGCTGGAGAATTGGGTGGGATCGCCCTATTAAGAATCCTATTCTGTGCCTTCACACCTTACAGGAAGGCACTGGGCATTTGAAACAGGTGTTGCATCTTGAGAGTCACAGAGTCAGGTGTGCACATTGAAGTGATGCTTCTAATTGTTGCATGGAGACAGAGAAGGCAATCAGAAAGCTCCTGCCTCTGACCTCCTCATCTCCCCAGTTCTAAAAACATTTCTCCCACTATAGAAAGCATCCATCTGCGTGTTTTTGCCTCCACATGGTCCTATTCCTGAAATGCTCCTTCCAAGTCTCTACTTTTCCAAGAATTTGGAATGCTATTTCTGAATCTTTTGGAGTCGATTCAGCAAGAATTAATTCTGGCTTCCTTGGTTCTACCATGCCAACTTCACCTTCTCATCCCTCAGTAGGATGCTAGGGCTTGAGTCGATTCATCTCTCTCCTTCAAGGAGATGTGAAGTCCCTGAGAACAGGGGCATATGTTTGCTCAGCGATTACCTACGATGATACAGGAGTCCTATAATATTCGTTGCAGAAATGTGTCCACTGAACATGGATTTCCTATCCTGTTCCTTATAAAGAGGATGCATGAGTTATCCTACATTCCCAAGGCACAACATGACTTTGTTCTTATATGTGCCACCATGATCCTGTAAAATTTATTTGCTTTGTTCTTGTTCCCTAAGAATAAATGCCTCTTAAATTATTGTAGTCATTCACTCTGCATTTTTATGAATTATTACTGGCCCACCTACAACCATATTTCCTCTTGACATTCATCCATCCTCCTGGAATTGCCTGAATCTGAATTATTAAATGGTTCTCTTGGCCATATGCTCAGAAAAAGAGCACACTTATTCCAACATACAGGCATAGTTTTTAAATTATTATTATTTTTTCTTTTTAGAAATCTTGTAGAGATGAAGATCCACTTTAGAAATTGAACTCATTTAGTTTAGACTATAACAATTGAAGAATATGGTGACTGCTGTTTATTTCTGTTAGGGATATTTTTTGTAGATTTCACAAAAGACAGAACCTGTTGTGTGACAGCTTATCTGCAGGACACCAATGGTTTGTAGGACAATGGTGAGGCTTTGTGGAGAAGGCAGAAATGTGGAAGGCAGGCAAGATTGTTTACTGCGCTTCACCTAAGGATGGAATAATTCAGCAATCCCACAACTCCTCCACCATCAGTCACTACCAATAGCTGTGCCTCAGTGTTTTCTTTTAATGATTCTATGTATTAAGAAAAAAAAATTCTCCTATGTAGTGTTTAGTTTACCTTACTTCGTGCTAAAATAATAAAGGAGAAAAGTACGTAATTCATATAAAATTAAACTTTCTTATTCCAAGCAGGTGTAAGTGTGCGTGTTTGTGTGTGGTGTGTGTTTGTTACTTTGATGGGAAAGAGACTGTGCCCAACCTTGCGACTTTTTCCCAATAAATTCCATAAGTATAAAATAAACTAAATAAATAAAGTGACTAATATCCTACTAAGCCTTTTCCTTCACACATGCTTTTTTGCCTTAAGCCATTTAAAGTCTATGAGGATTTGAATCTATGATTCTGTCATGGAGTAGAAGAAACCCAGAGAATATACAAATACAGAAAAACTTTAAGACTCATTGGTTTAACAGAAGTAGGCCAGTTGCGGTGGCTTACGCCTCTAATCCCAGCACTTTGGGAGGCTGAGGCAGGGCAGATCACTTGAGGTCAGGAGTTCGATACCAGCCTGGCCAACATGGCGAAACCCTGTCTCTACCAAAAATACAAAAATTAGCCAGGTGTGGTGGCGCATGTGTGTAGTCCCAGCTATTTGGGAAGCTGAGGCAAGAGAACTGCTTGAACCCAGGAGACAAAGGCTGCAGTGAGCTGGGATTGTGCCACTGCACATCCAGCCTGGCGACAGAGCAAGACTCCATCTCAAAAACAACAGCAACAATCAAAACAAAACAAACCCAGAAGCAGATCTAATCTCTGCAGACTACAATCACTCAGATATGGATGAATAAGTCATTCCTTAAGTCCATCCGCTATTTGTGTATCGTACATTTTTTTTGGGAGATGGGGAAACAAGCATATTGCCACCTGAATTGAATGTTAATATTCCCTCAAAGGCAGGACACTGCAAAGAACCCTTAGGATGTTATAATTCTGGGCCATTTTTATAGTTTCAGGATTTCAGATTTATTGCAATGTTGTAAATTTTTACAGTTTCTTGTCTTTCTGTAACACCTAGTAAGTTCAAAAACTTAAAGAACTACAGGTTTTTCTTGATAAATGCCTGTGTCACTACTTTCCATTTTTAGATTTTTCTTTTTTACTACATGATCTGAGTTAAAAATTACATATATACGAATTTTTCTTTTGAAAAATATTACCTATAATATTTTTAAAAATAAACTTTTATTTAATTTTAGATCTGTGCTAAATTGGCAAAGATTATGTAAAGAGTTTTCCTTATGCCCCATCCTCAAATTCCCCTACTATAAAAATCTTACATCATTATTGTACATTTGACACTATTAATAAGCCAATATGTATCTTTTTTTTTTTTTTTTTTTTTTTTTTTTAACTAAAGCACACTCGTTCTTCGGATTTCCCTGGTATTTTCCTTCTGTCTTTTTCTTTTCCCTGAATCCCATCCCAGGAGCCCACATTACATATAACGGTCACGTCTCCTTGAGCTCCTCTTGACTGATAATTTTTCCTCTTCTTTTGTCTTTCATGACCTTAAGAGCTTTGAGGAGGACTGATCAGGGGATTGGTAGACTGTCCCTTTGTTTGGGTTTGTCTGATATTTTTCTCATGGTTATACTGGGGCTATGGATTGTGCAAAGGAAGACCAGAGGCGAAGTGCCACTTTCATTATATTGTATCAAGGGCACATACTAACCTCATGACATTGCAGTTGATATTAGCTTCGATCCTATGGATGAGAAGATGTTGGTTAGATATCTCTACTATCAAGTTACTCCTCTTGCACACACACTTTCTATATTGTATTCTGCGGAAAGAAGTCACTATGTGCAACCTACACTTAAGAAAGCAGAAGGCTGGGCACGGTGGCTCACATCTGTAATCCCAGCACTTTGGGAGGCTGAGGCGGCGGATCACCTGAGGTCAGGAGTTTGAGGTCAGCCTGGCCAACATGGTGAAACCCCATTTCCACTAAAAATACAAAAATTAGCTGGGCATGGTGGCTCACATCTGTGATCCCAGCTACTCGAGAGGCTGAGGCAAGAGAATCACTTGAACCTGGGAGGAGGATATTGCAGTGAGCCGAGATCGCGCCACTGCACTCCAACCTGGGTGACAGAGGAATACAACGTCTCAAAAATAAATAAATAAATAAATAATTTTTTTTAAAAAGAAAGAAAGCGAGGACTGAGGGATAGATTTTTTTAAATTCCCGTTTTTACGTTAGATCTAAGGGTTACATGTGCAGGTGTGTTACAAGGGCATATTGTGTGTTGCTGAAGTTCGGGCTTCTGTTGATCCCATCACTAGATTATCCTGTGCCCAGATAATGAGCACAAGAAGTTTTTTAGTCCTTGCCCTGCCCCACTGCAACAGCTTTTAGGAAATAATCTGAGACTGATCATTTTAAATGTTCAAGCACTGAACATGCACTTATTTTATCTAGAAGGTAGACCAGCAAAACCAAATTATATTTGGCATTTTAGAATATAAATGTTTTCTAGTTGACCTTGACATAATAGAAGCCAGGTTATGAATGTATTTATTGATGACTCTAGCTTGTTTGGTTAAAATTATTCTCCTACAAACGAAATGCTTTTTTTTGCTACCCTGAATATTTAACAAATTTTTATAACATTTTGTCTTTAAGAGCTATAAACATATGTTTTAATATCCCAAGGTAAGATACAGGGGTATTTTTTAGTCTGTGTAGCCTGCTATAACAAAATACCTTAGACTGGGTAATTTATAAACAATTCGACATTTATTGTTATTATCATTGAGATGGGGTCTCTCTGTCCAGGCTGGAGTACAGTGGCTTGATCATGACTCACTGTAGCCTTGACTTCCTGGACTCAATTTATCCTCCCATCTCAGCCTCCCGAGTAACTGGGACCATATGTGTGTGCCACCATGCCTGGCTAATTTTTATTTTTTTAATTTTTAGTAGAGATGAGGTCTCACTATGTTCCTAGGGTGATTTTGAACTCCTGGCCCTAAACAGTTTTCCACCTTAACCTCCCAAAGTGTTGGGATTACAGGCATAAACCACTTCACCCAGCTAACAACGGACATTTATTTCTCATGGTCCTGGGAAGTCCAAGATCATGGTGCTAGCAGATTCAGTGTTTGGTGAAGGCCCATTTCTCCAAATGGCATCTTCTTGCTTTATCCTCACATGGTGGAAAGGACAAGGCAGCTTCCTGCAACCTCTTTTATAAGGCCGCTAATCCCATTCATGAGGGTAGACTTATCACATTGCGTATTGGATTTCAGCATATGAATTTTGGGAGGACACTACCATTCAGACTACAGCAAGATACATTAGGTTTGGGGTGTTCTGGACTTGAATGAATCTGTGTAAGCCCTTTCACATATATTTACTTTCACTGAAATAAAACTAAATAAGGAAACCAATGCTATCCTATATCTTAAAATGATAATGGTTTGTAACAGCTCATTGCCTTGCATCATGGCCTTTTAGGGCCGTAGCTCACTTGTGGTTCTAGTTACTTGCTTTGCTTTCCTGCATGGAGTAAGTATTTCCGCCTCGAACTATTTCTAAGGCCTTCAGCTTTCAGTAACACACCTGTCACTTCGAATGCACAACCTTGAGTCCTCTATGTGCAGATTCCAGAACAGGTGACTTTAAGTTTTAGGTCTAAGAATTTTTTTATTATTGCCTTCCATTTCAATTTCTAGTTCCTCCAAAATCCTTTAAAATGATGACCGAAAGGAGACACTCAAAAACTTGTTAGCCAGGGTCCCAAAGTATGTAAAAGCTGTTTCTCTTGGGTGGATATTACAAGAGCCTCTAAGGGCAATTGCATTTCTTTCTGTCTTTCCAGGATTTTTGCTTATTGTCCAGATATGCTCCTCCTAGTGAGAAGGATACTTTTGATTTTTTCTGCCTCCATAAACCAAGAGCTTCAGAAAGGAAACTCTCTACAGCCCCTTTATTACTTTAATAATTTGTAATTAAATACATTTCCAGGATAAAGGATGCCGAGGAGTAGAGAAGCATATTAGAAAAACCAGTCTGCTGCATATCTGCTTATAGGGCTTGAGTCCAGTCGAGGGGATGCACAGAAACCCAGGATTCTGATAGCCCCAGCCCCCTTGCAATTGGGAGGGTCGCCAAATTCCTTCCTTGCAGGGAGATCTTACTGTCTATGAGTGGGAGCCTCTTGTGGATTGGGAGTGAGGGCAGAGAGGGAATGGCAGAGCCCTGGAAAGTTCTTTCCACTGGACTTTGAGCATCTAGACAGCAGCCTGCCCCACCCTCTAGATTGGCTTTGTACTCGTAAGCAAAAGCTTCTGACTGTGCCATACATTCTCTAGAACACATTTGGTTGCCAGTAGAGATAATACTATAATTCTGCAAAGGCTTTTAGTCTCTTCCTTGGGGCTGTGCCCTCTGTGTGGCTTGGCAGAAGAGAAAGGAGAAAAAGATTATACATGGCAGCCTTGCATTGGAGGGAGTGAAACCTGTGATTTTCCTTTTCTGTGTCAGGAAAGTGTTTTTCTGCTGTTTGACTAGCCACCTGCTAGGCACATTAACTAGTCAGGTGATACTGAAATTTGCATCCCCTAATCTGTGTTATTTCTGAAACCCTCCCTTTGAGGCATAACTGCTATAATTAGGAGATTGGGTGCCAACAGGTTTGGAAAAAGGTTTGCAGTCTCAAAAATAAAGCAGTGATTTTGAAGAGAAATGTACAGTAGATTTAGCTACAGGGTTTGAGCATTCTGCTTTTATGTTTGTTTGTTTTTGCTATTTTTTCACTCATACTGCTCACAGAATAAACCCAAATGCATGCGATTAATGCATGTCTGATGTTTGCAGCTATGGAAGGTCTAGATTTGTAAGATTACTGCTATAGACCTTTGTTGTTTGACCTTTTTGGATTGCTGGATCAGAAAGTGAGAGATCGGGAAATTTTCCTTTCTTTCCTTTTTTTTTTTTTTTTTTTTTGAGACAGAGTCTCACTCTCTTGCCCAGGCTGGAGTCCAGTGGTGCCACCTTGGTTCACTGCAACCTCTGTCTCCCAGGTTTTATCGATTCTCCTGCCTAATCCTCCCGAGTAGCTGGAATTACAGGTGCCTGGCACCACAACCGGCTAATTTTTGTAGTTTTAGTAGAGGCGGGGTTTCACCATCTTGGCCATGCTGGTGTTGAACTCCTGACCTCGTGATCCACCTGCCTCAGCTTCCCAAAGTGCTGGGATTACAGGCGTGAACCACTGTGCTCAGCTGGGAAATTTTTCTTAACAGAACAAATCAGTGAATCAATTCATTAATTCTTTTGTTCATTAGGATTAGTTAACATATTGCTACAGTAAACCTGTTGCTATTGTGTATAATAATAAAAATTGGGTTATGGCATGGTTAACCCCAGTCTCCATACAGTCTGCCCATAATATTGACCTCATTCTAATATAACCCTGTATTTTATGTGATTGAATGTTTTGCACCACATTTATGTCCAGTTGTTACTTGGTGTCTGAAGGTTTATAAAATTGTAAATGCAGTACATAGGGTATTAGAGATTTTTGTTTGTTTTATTTTATTTTTATAGAGACTAGGTCTTGCTTTATCACTCAGGCTGGAGTGTAGTGGTGCAATCATTGCTCACTGTAACCTGGAACTCCTGGGCTCAAACGACCCTCTACCCTCAACCTTTGGAGTAGCTTGTGTTATAGGTGCATGCTACCATGTCCAGTTAATTTTTCATTTTGAGTTTTGTAGAGGCAAGGTCTCACTATGTTGCCCAGACTGGTCTCAAAATCTTGGCCTCAAGCAGTCTTCCTGCATTGGCCTTCCAAAGGGCTGGGATTACAGGTGCGAGCCCCTGTGCTTGGCCATTACCTAGAGTTTTTGATTAGAGGGAATTAAATAAGGAGGAGATTAAAATGAGGTTAGTCTCATGCTGCTTAAAACAGTGATATGCTTAGGAGCAGCTGCAGGAACATCTGATCCAATCTTGAAGGCAGCCTGAAGGGCTTCTGAGGGAAAGCACAATTTAGACCAAAGCCTGAGAGATGAACAGGGATTGACCAACTAATGAGCAGACCTATACACCAATTCTGCAGTCAATTCCTTGCATGGCATGGAAAACTTACAACTAGGCATTACTTTCTTCCTCTTTTTTAAACAGGTTCTTGCTAGTAGAATAGCTGGGACTACATATGCACACCACAATACCCGCCCAATTTTTTTTTTTTTTTTTTTTTGTAGAGACAGGGTTTTGCCATGTTGGCCAGGCTGCTCTTGCTCTTGAACTCCTGGACTCAAGTGATCAGCCCACCTCGGCCTCCTAAAGTGCTGGGATTACAGGCATGAGCCACTGTTTTTATTTTGTATGTGTGCATTCATAGTTATTCTACAAATAACAATATTTAATAATAATTCACAATATCTTGCAAATTCCAAAATAGAGTAAGTTTAAGTTCTGTTGGAAAATGAATTTCTGTGAGAAGGCTTTGGTTTGACTTGAATCTGACATCAACATTAGTGTTAGGCATTTGGCTACACACTTGTCACCTTCAAAATCCAATTCATTTTGAATCTTTATTTTGGTGGCAGTAAGTGCTGAACACTTTGATCCACTGTATATTTTCCTAGATCAGATTCCATTCAAAACAGAGGTTTAGAGAAAACTTTTGTTTATTGCAAATATCATGCCAAGAATAGGGATGAGGAACCAGCACTGTGACATGGGAAGGAATGAGAAATAATCATTATTTATAATAGCTGAGTTGTGGAATCAACCTAAATGTCCCTCAGTGGTGCATTGGATAAAGAAAATGTGGTACATATACACCACAGAATACTAGGCAGCCATAAAAAAGAATGAAATCATGTGCTTTGGAGCAACATGGATGCAGCTGGAGGCCATTGTCGTAGGTGAAATAACTCAGAAACATAATCGTCAAATACCGCATGTTCTCCCTTATAACTGGGAGCTAAACAGTGGGTACACGTGGAGGTAAAGATGGAAACAATAAACACTGGGGGACTCAAAGAGGGGGAAAGAATGGGAGGGGGTGAGAGATGAAAAATACCTATGGGCACAGTGTTTACTCTTTGTATGATTGGTACCCTAGAAGCCCATGTGTCACCAGTGTGCAATATACCCATGTAAGAAACCTGCACATGGATTCCTATATCTAAAATAAAATTTAAAAACAAACAGAAACACAAAAAGTTCTATTGGCCACAGAGGAGTAACTGCTGCTTGAACCAATGAGGTTGTCTGAAAACCTTTATGATGTGTGTCTCCAGACCGCCTTTACCTAGTGAAAATGGAGGACCCATATTCTCATCATGTTTCACCTCTTGCTAGTTTACTGGGGGGTAACTTCTCCAGGCTGCTTGGGGAGTGCTAAGTAGGTTTCAGTGTGCATCCCCTGTGAGGCATCAGAGAAACTTGAGGAATTCAAGAAAAGGGCACGTTTGCAGGTATAAAGTGAGTCTGTACCTGCAAGAAGCTCGTGGAAGTCTGGGCAGAGCAGATCACAAGAGTGGCTGGAATAAGCCATGTGGCCAAGAGGCATTCAGTGCAACCATCAAGTGAAGCAGAGCTCTTCCAATTGTGGTAGAACGTGGGTCAAAGCACATGAAAGTGTTCAAAGATTCTTTGAATTGAATTGAAGCTCATCATTTACTTGTCCTCAAATTAGTGAGACCATGTCGATATTGGTAAAAAAGGATAAAGCATAAATTTGCATTTCAATTTTTAAGTTATGTGAATAAATGGATTTCAAGAGTGTTAAAGGTTTTTCCTAGATGTTTGCAGGGTTTTGCCTGGAAAGGCACAGACAATTTTTTGTCCTATCATTCTAGTCTTCCACTTGAAGGGATTCCCTGGAAAGTTGACATAACTGCTGATTCCTAGTTCTGTTTTGTGTGAAGTATCAAGATTAAGAGACCTTCTGGGTAACCAAGATGTCTTTAAATAGATGAATGGGTAAATAAACTATGGTATATTCAGATAATGGAATATTATTTCATGCTATAAAGAAAGGAGCTATTAAGTCATGAAAAGGTATGGAGGAAAATTAAATGCATATTGCTAAGTGAAAGAAGCTGATCAGAAAAGGCTACATACAGGATGATTCCAACTATAGCACATTCTTGGAAAGGCAGAACTAGGGGGACATTAAAATATCTATCATTGCTAGAGTTTTGGTTGGGGATGGGGAGAGAAAAGATAAATAGGTGGATCATAGAGGATTTTTATGGCAGGGAAAATATTTTGTGTGATACCATAATGTTGGATGCATGGTATTATACATTTGTCTAAGCCCATAGAATGATCAACCCCAGTAGTAACTCCTAATGGAGACTCTGGACTTAGGTGATAATCATGTGTCATCGTATGTTCATCAGTTGGAACAAATGTGCTGTTATCATGGGGAATGTGGATAATTGGGGAGGCTATGTATGTATGTGTGGGTATGGGAGGTACTCTATGGTAAATCTTTGCATCTTCTTTTCAGTTTCTCTGTGAACCAAAACTGCTCTAATAAAATAAAATCTTACCAAAACAGCTTCTGATAGTTCAGCTGATCTCTTGAAAGAAAAAGAGAATTTTTTTGAAGGATTTACTTGAATACAGCCAAAATTACCAGCCAAGCCTTAGATAAAGTTCTCCTTTTCAAGTCGTTCTGATTACTGACTTCCCCTACAGAGAAGTGAAGTTTCTGCCTGAAGGTCAAGTGTTTCGAATATCCTCTGAAAAGCCATACAGCTTCTGAGTAGCAGAGGAAAATGCATATTTTACTCTGATTCCTTGACATAACTTCCAGAAGGGGTAGGCCTGGTGAAGTTGAGGACTTTTGGAGCCAGTAAACATTTTTTTTTTTTTGAGATTGTTGGAAAAATGTTTGCAGTTACTTGCATGGCGAGATAGAAAGAGTTTTGAGTACCAAGTACATGGTAGGCGGCAGTGTCTTGAGTAATGGTGTCCTAGTGCAGCAATCCTGACTTGTATTGCCTGTACATAGTGACAGATAACCAAAAAGGGACAAATCCAGGCAGATTGACATACCACCATAACTCCATAAAACCACTGGGATAGAAATGGAAACAGTATATTATAAAGAAGTGGTCCTCAGTAGGAGTGAGAGTTAGCTTCCTGGGAGGCATTTGACAACATCTAAACACATTTTTGGTTGTCACATTATGAGCAGTGGTCCTGTTGCTGCTTGCATCTAGTGGGTCGAGGCCTGGGATGCTGCTCAGCATCCTACAATTCACAAGCAGCTCCCACACAAGGAATTATCTGATCTAAAATGTTAACAATACTAAGGTTGAAAAACTGATGCAAAGGAAGGAAAGGGGCATTTTGATGCTAAATGTATTAGGTTTGAATTGAGAACTCAGGAATTTCTATTTCTGTGGCCTTGGCCAAATCATTCCTATTGTACTATCCCTGGTAGACCTAAAAAAATTGGAAACCTGAGATCTGTCCACCTTGTACAGTCAAATATGTTTTAGATGATGTGTGAACAATACCTAGGACATTGCCTGGAGGCAAAATTGTAAAAATCCAACTAATCTATTAACAATAATTTATTACTAATTGATTATAAATACATGCATAATAACAAAGTCATATATATTTTAAAACATAGTGAAAATGCATACCATTCTTAGGCACAAACTATCTACCTTTTAGCATAAAGAACAATTAACAACCACATTAACACTCTTTGTATTTATCCTAGTTTAGGATGAATCGATGATTCTTCAATGATTCTTTCTCACCATATACCAGTAAGTAGGGTCAGTGCCTACTGAAGTTATATCCCCAAAGCTGCATTAAAAGCTGTAAAATATTCTATTTCCAATTCTAGTCTAGCCTCTGCTTGTACTTCCTGATCAAGGGGAAACAAATCCTTCATATTTGTGTTTATCTACCTCTAGGGATATAGCATCCTTGAATATTCTGAGTTGAGAAAGAATTTCACTGGTTTGTAATTATGTTTAGAGAAGTGTCAAAAGAAACAAACAGCAAAAATTCATGGCTTGGCATCATAAAACGTATGTTCAAGCTTAGCTTTATTTATTATTAGCCATGTAATTATTACTTTCTATGGGTGAAAAATCTTCCACCCTATGGATAGACCACGTTGTGTTTATCCATTCGCCTGTTGATGGACAGCTTGGTTTGTTCCACTTTTTGGTTATTAAGAATGATGCTGTTATGAACATTTGGAGGTTTACAGACTTCCTCTTATGATGAATGCATTTGTTCAAGAACCTGGAAGGTGAGCGAGTAAGAACCAGCCTTTTCCCTTAAAGAGGTCACAGTGGAAACTTCAGGATAACAGCTTTCCTCTGAACAGAAAGCATTTTTCTCCAGTTTAGAATGTGTTGGCAATAATGCTATCCTGAGTGTCTTTCTGACCCTCTAAAGTGAACAAGTTTCTTCAGAGCCAAGACCAGTGTTCTCACACTTTGCTGTGAGTTTGAGTTATCTGGGGAGCTTTGAAAAAAATCCTCATCATGTCCTGGCCTCCCCCAGCAGAGACTGGGGTTTCACTTGGTCTGGATGGGGCCAGGTATGAGAAGCTCATCTCTATTTAGATCAGAGAGTCTACGAACAGACCCATGTTTGCAGGATGGCATTTGTTTACAAGGCATTGCTCCTGCATTGCTTGACCTATGGGATAGGTAGTTGCATGGTGCTAACTGACATTGCCATAAAGAAAATAGTCTTAAAGAGGTCACTTTCCCCAAGGACAGCTTGGAAATGAAATGTGACAGGATTGGAGACAGGAGCAAATACTGTTTCCTGAATCCGAATCTAGTTTTCTGGGGACTGCTAAAATTTAGTAAGTGGTAATAATGATGATATTAGTAAAGCAGCAGTAATAATCACAGCAACAACGTCAGCTACTACCATTTCTTGAGTACTTACTGTGTTCAGTACAGTTACAACCTGGAGACATTAGTGTGGTTCATTTTGACAATTTAACAATAACCACTGTGTTTAGGATCCTGTGCTAAGAAGAAGTCAAAGTTCAGATGGTTCTATATTCTGTTGCGGGACACAGATGGAAAAAGTGCACCACTACAGCTTCTCACTTTTGTGTATACTTACAGCGTAATTGAAGAAGGTTCTTTTTGTCTAATTAACTGCTCACATTCATCTTAATTGATTCCATACAGTGTGCATGGATTTCCAGGGTCCAAGTGATAACCAGCTTCAATGAACATAAAACACTCTGTAAATGGGGTGCTCTTTAGTGTTTGTTTTATGTACTGTTCTAGGACTGGTTAATAGAAATCAGAGGCCATACAGATCCAGAGTCCCTTATCTACAATTTGAAAGTCAAAAACATTTCAAAACATTACAGTGATGTCAAAACTCATTTGGGGGCAAAACCTGATCTGACAGATTACTATTTATGGTGTTTATTTTCTACCTCAGGGTTGACATTTAGATATTTTCCTGCAGGAATATTAATGAGTTTGATTTGGAAATGATGTTCCATATTCCTCTGAGGGTACTGCATAAAATATATGTAAAAAATTAAAAAGTTCTGAGTCCCCTTCCTCTCGTCCACAAAAGCATATCCATTCCCAATGGTTTCAGATGCTCACTGGGGATCCATGATATCAAAGGTCTCATTGATCATGTTGGTGGACAGTGGAAAATAGTCTTGTGGAGATACAGATATGTTAGTCTGGACCTCATCCAGTGACTGCAGAAATAAGTCATATTTTATGATTTCCAAAGAACAACAGACAATCTAACCACTTCCCTTACCTTTAAAGACTTAAATCTGTATTGTGTTTATGGATGATTATGCAAACCAAGAAAAGTGGCTTCCAACAAAATAATGTCATTTCTTTTTGGAGAAAAGAGCCTGGGACTGAGTTTTGATATGTGTGCAGTTTGCCAGCTAAACTCCTGGTTTAATGATTGGGATGGGTTTCCAAAGGCTGGTTCTGAGACTCAGTGGCAGAGTTAGGTGATAATTTTCCCATCAACGCTAATTAGAAATAAAATAAGTTACTTAAGAAAACGTGCTATAGTTTCTAAGTACTGAAAAGTAAGTGAACCCGCCTACATTTGTCCACATAAAATGTATTAGCATATTTAAAATATGCTAATCTAATATACTGGTTTTTCTTTTTCGCTTGTGGATTAATTTTGTTAAATTATGTCAAATAAAACATTTTATTGCATATTGTAAATTACATAAATGTATCACACACAATGTCATGAATTAAGTTCATCTAAAGAGGAGATAGGGAGACCGAGGCAGGTGGATCACTTGAGGTCAGGAGTTCGAGACCAGTCTGGTCAACATGGTGAAACCCCGACTCTACTAAAAATAAATAAATTAGCCGGGTGTGGTGGTACATGCCTGTAATCCCAGCTACTCAAGAGGCTGAGGTAGGAGGATCGCCTGAACCTGGAAGGCAGAAGTTGCAGTGAGTTGAAATCATGCCGCTGCATTCCAGCCTGGGAGACAGAGCGAGACTCCATCAAAAAAATAAAAAGGAGATAATACATATTCAGATGTTGTAAAATAATGTTGCTTAAATGGTCTAAAGAAATTTTATTTTACTAATCCAGTTACTGTCTGAGTATCTGAATTATGGTAACAGTTTAGGCAGCATAGTTGTCTAACAGTTCCATCTCTACTCCTATTAAATTCAGGCCACTAGATATGTTTGGTCTTGGATTAGGGTGTGAGGTTCTTTTTTCCTACCTCTAACCACATATACATTGTCCCTGCTCCTGGCCTTCCATGCAGGAGGCTTGCAGGTATCTCCTTATCTGTCTGTCATCTGTTTCCCTCTCTCTCATCTTGGGGACTCCTCATCTTTCCAGACTGCCCATCCTCTCCTATCTCTTTGACCCTGCCTTTTTTATCCACTTCTTGTAACTCCAGTCTGATCATCTAAACTGTCTGAGGGGAAGAGCAGGTACTGAAGGCATTCCTGTAAGAATATTTCTTAGATTCAGAGGTCCAAGTGTCCATTGCATCTTGGTTTCTATTTCAGTCTGAGCACATAGAGAGAGAGAGCAAAAGATCTTCAGGATAAAAGTGTGAGAGAGAGAAGATGGAGAAAGAAATATAAATGAACAACTGATAAATGCATTGAGCTATAACTCTACCAGATGAACACAGAAACCCATGTGCATTTAGATATTATCCATCTGTGAATGTAGTTAACATATTTCATCATAAATAATATTGTCTAAAGCCCTTACTTGGGAAGATTATGAAGGAAGCCAAGTCTTACTCAGTATGTCCTTCTGTTCTCTTGACAAACATAAGTTTCTATTTCTGTATTGCTAGAAATTTTTGGTCACACGCAATTCCAACAATGCTTTAAGCTGGTTATTACTAAGTAGAAGATAAATGCTGATAGAAGAATTTGCAGTGGACGTGAAATTTAGGATAAATATTAGCAACTTTGAAAAGTAAGATGTAGATCTATGCAGTACCTGAAAACAGTTGACAGATTCAAAAATTACTCTATGTGTACCTATATGTGCACACACAAATACACATGCACACGCAGTGCATGCGCAGCTATACAAATCACACATGCCTCACACACAAGTGCAACACTCAGGTGTACACAATTGCACCTGTATATTCTATTAACTATTCTTTGCAATTTTAAGCATGGAATTGTAGAATGCTCATCATGTACCACAAAATTATGGTCTAATTCAAAATACCATAAGGTGCATATACTTGAGAGATATTTTGGATTTCCCTTCAACATTGAACTAGTAACTATTAATGTTTTAAAATAAAATGTGATAACATTCTGAAAAAAAAAATACTGATGTATTCAGTATCAATGCTTTGACATCAGGTTTCATGGGTGTTGAACTGTAGCGAGGAAAACAGTTGTCAGGTATCCTGCTGTAACTCTGTGCAGCAGGGGTCTATGTAAGGATGGCAGAATATCCAAATGATGGTATCCACATTTGCACAGTACAACTTGAGATTCACTGACTTACTGAGGAGGGTTCTGTAAAATTTGGCAGATGTTGTTATGTAGTAACATTTGGCTCATTCATATTCTGCACTCCTAGACAGTGCAGAAAGACATGCAACCATGATTTCCATCTCATCCCTTTCACCCTATTCTGAAGGAGTGAGTCATGACTATTAGTTACCCAAAGTTGCATTTTTTACCCTCTAAAAAGGGACAAGAGAAGTTGGAATCCATCCCAGCTTTCCTTCCAGAAAATGGAGGGGGAGAAACAATTGAAATGGAAAGGAACTCCAGGGGAGAAAAAGACAAAAGGCACATGAGTGAGTTTGTCTAGGCTGGGGAGATTGGTGATCACATGAGATTTGTGAACTAATTTTGTTCTCCTTCTGTTTGCACTGATAAGCACTTTATGTGTGTCACCATTGTAAGTAAATATTAAACCTCATCTCAATTAATATCTACTCTTTTCCAAATATATGCTTATGTCAGAAAATGAGCAGTAGAAAGCAACCTCAGGATACCACCCGCACACCCACGGGGTGAGCATTGCATGCTTTCAAGGAGTGCTCTTGTGTTTCCAAACTTTAATAATTTCCCCAAACAGAGTGTTCACAGCTTCCCTAAACACCTTCCTCAGGACCCTGAATACTGTTAATTGAGTGATTTTCTGATGATCACGTACTCACACAATTGACTAAATGTCTTACTATGCCTTCCTGATAAGTAGTGTCTCTACATGTGAGGTATCTATCTATCTATTTAATCTATCTCTCTATCTACCTCTCTCTCTAATCTGTAGCTCTGTCTTATCTGTCTAATCTATATCATCTCTGTGTATCTATGTATCTATCTATGTATAGATCTCTCTTTCTACTTACCTACTCTATCGATCTATCTTATCTATATCATCTCTATGTATCTATGACTCTATGTATGTGTCTATGTATGTATGTATCTATCTATCTGTCACTCTCTCTCTCTCTCTCTTAGTTCAGCAAATTACTTATAGGTTTTTGTTATGTAACTGAGCAAGACTATATACATACATATATAAGAAGGCTAGAAATTCAAGATCAAAGTACCCACAGATTCAGTGTTTGGTGGGGACCCACTTCCTGGCTCATAGACAGCGTCTTCTCTCTATGTCCTCACATAGTGGAAGGGATAAGGGAGCTCTCTGGGATCCCTTATAAAAAGGGCACTCATCCCATTCATGAAGCTCCACTGTCATAACCTCATCATCTCCAAAAGGTGCTCACCTCCTAATACTGTCCCCTTGGGGATTAAGATTTGTATATTTTTTTCTTTTTGATTTCTAATTTTTTTGTGGGCACATAGTAGGTATATATATTTATGCAGTACATGAGATATTTGGTGACGACATGCAATGCATAATAAATATATCATAGAAAATGGGGTATTCATCTCCTCAAGCATCTATCTTTTATGTTACAAACAATCCAGCTATATTCTTTTACTTATTTTAAAATGTACAATTGAATGACTATTGACTATAGTCACCCTGTTGTGCTAGCAAATACTAGGTCTTATTTATTCTTTCTGACTATAATTTTTGTACCCATTAACCATCCCCACTTCCCCCCTGTCCCACACTTGCTACCCTTTCCAGTGTCTGATAACCATTTTTTGAGTGTCTTTATCCATGAGTTCAATCGTTTTGATTTTTGGCCCCCACAAATAAGTGAGAACATGTGATAATAGTCTTTCTGTGCCTGGCTTATTTCACTTAAGGCAATGACCAGTTTTATCCATGTTGTTGTAAATGACAGGATCTTATTTTTTTATGGCTGAATAGTACTCCGTTGTGTATGTGTACCACATTTTTTATCCATTCACCTGTTGATGGACAGTTAGTTTGCTTCCAAATCTTGGCTATTGTGAACAGAGCTACAACAAACATAGGGGTGCAGATATCTCTTTGATATACTGATTTTCTTTCTTTGGGAGTTTGAATATAAACACCTGAATTTTGAGAGGACAAAACATTCAGACTGTAGCTTACTGTACTATCTATCTGTTGATCCATTCATCTGTTTGTCTATCCTGTTCCTGAATACTGCATGGCATATTTTGTTAATTATTTCCAATGTCTTATTGAGTTTTAAAATGAGATTACATTTCTGACAGGCCTCATGTGGGGGACATCCTGAAAAGTAGGTCCTCTTTATAGTTAAATGTTTTAGATTTTTTCTTCATTTTTTTTCTTATTTAATTATATGTCTTTCAAATGCTTCCTTTGGGAGACATGATTTTCCTACGTCCTGGGCCTTCCACAATTCCCCTGCCTCCTCGAATGCAATCAATCTCTAGTCTGCCTCAAGTATAAAGATGATATTCATGATGATGACATTAAGAAGGATGAGGAGGAAGGAGTTGATCAGAGATCTGTATTCATGGTATATGTGTTTACCGTGTCTGCTTATCCTCTTCAGAATATAAACTCCAAGACTGTGGGGCTTTGTTTTCTTCAGTACTACCTTGCAGAGTCTTGGCACTATTCAATGCTTAGTATTTGTGAAGTGCATGAATGAATAAATGAATTATAATATTATCACCACCATTGGTATGGCTTATGTTTCTCTACCTGTATTGTCCTCTCTACTTTTTATCATTTGTTTAATTCTCACTCATTAAGACAGATTGCAGAAGATTCCTTTGCCAACTGCTCCTGGGTAGAGATAAATTTCCCTCCATGTAGCTCCCATTGGACTCCACCTGCAGCTATATATTATCTTGTATTTTCTAACACTCAGCCCTACCACATAAGACTTGATTGAGTGAAGACGCTGACTTAGCTTTGCATAAAACCAAAGTAAGTGCTTTCCACACATAGCCATTCACAGACATTTTCACATTTTATACAGCAACTGATGAACTCGGCTGGAAAGACAGTTTCTATTGGCTTAACAGAGAAGGAAAACAAAGCTTAGGGAGACTGATTATGCAGGATTTAATTTGTAACAAGCAAAGAGAAGTCTGTTGACTTCAAATGAACATCATCACATTGTCATCTGATAACTTCTCCAGCATCCTGTGCCTCCTCTGTGTTAAATTATAAATTAATGCTGATTTATACAGTTCAGTCCAGTTCAGCTTCACAAATATTTAATGAGCACTTGCTCTATACCAGGCATTTTTATATAAGTAGTTCTTTATGATATAGGAATAGGTAGTAGATACTTTTTATTCATTCAACTTTGAAAGGTTGATGCCTAGTCATAGATACTAGGAAACACTTGAGTGAATAAGGATATGTTTTCTGCTGTCAAAAAGAGAGATCAGACACCAACTAGAATCCAAGAAAGAACAAACTAATTTTGATCAACAGAACTTATAGAAGAAAATAAGCATTCTTTGTTGTTGCGTATGCTTCAGAGCCATTTTAGTGCTCAAAGTTTGATAGAAATTGATAAACAGGACTTACTCTTCTGAATTGGCTATCCCAGATTATTCTATGAGCTACAAGCAGACCTGACATTAACCTGTAGTTACTTGTGGTTTATTCATCTATCCACCTAAGCGTTATGAGCATCTCCTATGTGCTCTTCATGGTACTAGACTTCAGGCATTGAATATGGAACAAAAAGACATAGTTTCTTATTTAATATGGCTTATACTCTGATGCAGTGTTTCTTCACCAGGGATAATTTTGCCCCAGGGGACATCTGGCAGTCTCTGAAGACAGTGTAAGTTGTCATGACTGGGAATTTGCTGCTGGTGTCTAGTGGGTAGAGGCCAGACCCCCTTCACAATAAAGAATTATCTGATCAAAAAATGTCAGCAGTGTCAAGCAAGGTTGAGAAACTCTTCTAGCAGATGAAGAAAAATCATCAGTGGATCACCCACAAGTATAATTACAAACTGAAATACGTGTTAGATGCTGGTAGAGCTTATTTCCAAGATTTCTCATCTAGTCATGAGGATACATATTGATACTGAGAACAAGTGGTTGAAGGGACAGGAGTGAGTTATTAGGGTAAGAAGGTCTTGGTGAGTAGAGGGACTCTCCTGCAAAGACTCTGGGGCTCGAGGGAGCCCAGCTCAATCAGGATCTGAAGTGACAGGTGTGACTTGAGAACAGAGGGAACGAGGAGTTAGGCAGGAGGGGAAAGCTGGAAACTAAGGCAGCGGTCAGACCTTTGAGAGCTTTGTAGACCATAAAGTATCCCAACCATTTATATTGTGTGGTACAGATACAATTCTGTACACTTCTTTCCTCTTTCATTCTTGATACTTTTCTGTAATAACATTCAAGTATTGGATCAACACCTTTGTTGTCTTTTCTCATCTACCCCAAAGGTTGACCTTGGGGACACAAAGGCAAATAAGACAATGGTTCCTGCACTAGGGAGGTCATATTCTCACACAGAAGACTTTTGCAGGGTGTGATTAGTGATTCTCAGATACATGTCAATTTCTTCCAAAGACCTTGTGATTTTCTAGTTTTTATTTTTGTATTATTATTTTTATTTAGGTATTTTATTTAAGATAGTCTTGCTCTGCCACCCACAGTGGAGTGCAGTGGTGTGATCATAGCTCACTGCAGCTTCCAACTCCTGGGCTCAAGCAATACTCTTGCCTCAGCCTCCCCAGTAGCTGGGACTACAAACATTCACCACCACACCCAGTTATTATTTTATTTTTTGTAGAGACGGGGTTGTCTCTACAAATTATGTTGCCCAGGCTGGTCTCAAACACCTGGGCTCAAGCTATCCTCTGGCCTGGGTCTATCAAAGTGCTTGGATTCCAGATGTGAGCTATTGCACCCTACTCTGTAGTATTTAATTGGGTTATTTGCTTCTCACATTTCGGGTGAGCATTATTCATTTATTGCTATTGAGGTTTTACTTTTTTTTCTTCCCAAAGGCAGATGGCAACTCACTTTTGTTACCAATTTGAAATGCTAGATGTTAAATCTTAATGTTGTAGCTGCTAAGGGCCATGATTTGAGGCCGTGTTATTTTTTGAAGCCTGAGTTTGGATTGGTTTGTGTTGAATGCAGTTGCTAAGCCATTGAATGAGGGTGCATCCCTGAACTAATGAGTGACTTGAATTCTTTCTTATAGGTGGGAGTCCATTTGTGATAAAGACATTGTTTTAGGATACATAAGGGTCATGGTGTATATTCTTGCAAGTGTTACGAATTCATTCAATCTATTTCTTTAGAATTTTAGTGTTTCTCTACTCGCATCTTATTAAACCAGGTGTCTCAGATTTGGGGTTTGGCACATTTGTCTCTGGGGTCATATAGAGGGACTGACTAGGTGGAGTTGAGGGTAAGGGTGTATTCAGAGTCCTGCCCTTTTGCAACCACAGCAACACCCCCCAAGTCTGTCTCATTAGATTGTATTTGTTTTCCTACTTATATTCTTTGGCCACTACCATAAACATTTTTTAAAAACTATCCAATGAAAACAATGTTGTCAATAACTGTCTTTAGTAAGTCTGTAGCTAGATTCATATCTTTAAAATATGTACACTGTTTGAATATTTCAAAGTATGTATCATGAAAACAAATAAGCAAAACAACAACAAAAAAACCAAGAAAGCTGAGATGGCGCTATTAATATCAGGCAAAGATACCTTCAAGATGAGGGTTATTTCCAAAATAGAAGAGAGACATTTTGTAATGATACAAGGAAGAATCCACCTAAGAGAACTAATAATTTTAATTTGTGTACACCTAATAAGAGAGCTGTAAATTACACAATTAGACAGCAATAAATGCAAAGAAAGACCCATCAATAATGACAGTTGGTGATGTTAAGATGTTACCAAAATAGGTGAAAGGTGAAGATAGAAAACACACACACACACACACTCTCTCTCTCTCTCTCTCTCTCTCTCTCTCCCTCTCTCTTAAAATTTTCAACAACATTATCAATGCCCTTGGCAACTTCATATTTTGAGTCCAACCTCCCTTCACAGTCTAATACAGAAACAAACAATCCATGATTTTTCTGCGTTTCATGGTTAGGTTCCCTGTGGCTCTAGGCCTCTGGCCAGCCATGAAAATGATGTTGTCTTTTAGATTTTCATGCTAAGAAGACACTCATGTCGGTTTGTGTGTGCTTTTTCCTCTATAGCATCCTCAATGTTGGCTTCTAGATGAGAGTCTCTGACAACGAGGTTTTAACATCAAACAGCCAGAGGCTCTCAGCAAGTTAACCTCTTTGGCCTTAAATTTCTCACATAATGACGTGCAACAGTCCACTCTTGTTCAAGTGGCCTTTGAGGAGTCTAGGGACATGTGTGAATTCATTTCCACAACTCAGCTGCCTTGCAAATTCAATCATTGTGCTGGGAGATACTGTAGCATTCTTATTTTTTTAAAGGTGCATATTCTAAAGGTTAATCTTGAGGCTATTGCATTAAGGGTTAAAATTTTATCAGGGGGCATTATAGAGTGCATTTTTGATGGCTGTGATTTCAAATAACAAGCTTGTTCTTTGTATTTTTCAGCTCTAGCTTGGCCTCTAATCTGTAGGGGAGGCTGGTTCTTAAATACAGGAAATGAGGCTCAATAGAACATGAAAAGCCAGTATTAATACACCATGCAATCTCAAGAAAGAATGGGAAGAAGAATGACAGAGCTGTTTTTTGACAGATGAGTGGTTAGACATCCCCCCTAGCTCTCCAAGTCACCACTAGGATGAACTTTCAGGATTCGATGTCCTGTGAAATTTGACTGTGAAACATAACTTCTTCATAAGGCAGATGTTGAAGCATGATTCTGGCTATTGTACCTACAGTCAGCTTTGTGTTATGGTGAATGTTCTCCGTTGGCACAACAAACAGCTTCATGCTGTAGAATATTTCCAGATGCCCTGTCTGATACTCCAAACCATTGGCCATTGTAGCCTCCATATTCAGATGTAGCAGCTATAAACAGGTGATGCCTGCATCCTGGCTAGGGACCATTTTGATTTTTCCACCCTTTTCTTTCTCAAATTCAGAGTTTGTCCACATTAGCACTATTAAAACTTTTGGGGCACTTCCTGCGTGTTGTAAGTAAGATGTTTAGCAGCACTCCTGGCGTCTACCCACTCCATGTCTGTAGCACCCAACCCCATCCTTTGTGACATCTAAAACTACCTACAGGCATTCCAAGTGGCTCCTGAGGGGGCAGCATTGTTTTCATTGAGCACCACTACTTTAATTCTAGCTTAATCTATTGTGTTACCTTATTGCTCCTTAATATACTGGGTAGAATTAGAATTACATGAACATGAATTTCTTTCAACAATGGTTCTTTACAATTAGGTAAAAAATCACAAAAGATAAAACTGCATCTTTTCAGAAGTCAGGAAGTAACAGTTTATGAAACAAAACCTCTTTTAGTATTTAATATTCATCAATAGATATTGTGGAAAGGCTAGGTCTTCTTTAAGGTAACAGTTGCTTAAGAGTTAAGGCAGCCTTTGAGTTTTACAAGGCCTGATTTATGCACAGCTTGAGGCATTGCTGTTTTGCAACTATTGTTTCTAGCAGCACTGCTATCTCATAAAACACGTATCAACAGTAGTACAGAATTGCATATATGTTCCAGAGTCAACGCAATTCATTGAATAGTGTACAATCTGAGTAGAGTCTACCCAAAGCTGGAATTCAGAGCACGTATTTACACACTTAGCAACATGGCCATAATTGCACACACACACACATCTCTCTCTCTCTCTCTCTCTCACACACACACACACACACACACACACACACTCTCTCTCTCTCTCTAAAGCCTTAGCCATTTAAAAATAGAATTCAATAACTAAGGCTCGTATACATGGAACTCTATTCATAGCATGATCTCCAATGTACAAATGTGATGCAATTGCTCTTTCTTTTTTTAAAAACAATTCGCTGCAACATTTTTCATTAACACCATAGACATTTACACATGATTCACCCCAAATTGCACCCTAGATGTACTTACCCTGACTTGGCAATTTCATATTTCACGTCTCTATTTCCCTTCATGCTTCAATACAGAAACACACAACTGATGACTTTTCTGTATTTCTGTGGCTCAAGTCCTCTGGCCAACCTGATAAATGACTTATGCTAACCAATAACCTGTAGCAGATCCTCTGAGATCTTCTTTAGAAATTTCTTCCAAGATACTAACTACATCCATTTGTAGAAATATTTGAGATGTAATGCATTCCCTGTCTAGTGTCATCCCACCCCGTGACAAAAATATGAGGTGGGGTGACCTGTCATCTTAGTATGTGCAGGGCATTCCCAGCTCTAGCACTGGAGTCTCCTCACCTGGGGACTACCTCAGTCCCAGGCCAACTGGGCTTTTGGTTACTCTAATTCTAGGTGTTCTTGAAGCATCAGTGTGTTCCTGTAACACTAGCACAGGGAAAAACAGTAACACTGGAACAGAATAGAGTCCAGAAGTACACATGGCTAGAGAAGCATGGACCATCCTAGCTGGGACCAGCTTTTTAACCATGCCAAATCTTGCATCTTTAGCTTTTCTTCTTTCCTTTATATAGCTTCTTTCTTCTATGTTCTTTTTAGTTTATTCTGTTTTTCTTCACTAATTTCATAAGTGAGATGATTCACTCATTACGTTTTGCCGTTGTTTTTGTTCCTGATGCTAGTATTAATGGCTTTACATTTTCTCTACTACTACTTTTCCTGGCTCCTATAAATTCTAAAACACAGTATTTCTGTATTTGTCTATTAAGTGTTAAGTGAGATTCATGTGACATTTTAATAAACAGTTAATGTTTAAGTGTTTTGTGCATATTTTCTATTGGTGAGATACAAAGTTCTGTAATTGTCTATCAAATCATGGGTTAACTAGTTTATGGCATCTATTTTTCCTATTTTTTGTTTAATCTATTAAAATTGAAAATAGATTTCTTTGTATCTTCCATTTATGAGTGAATTTATAAATTCTCCTTACAATACTACTGATCTGAGGTTTTTTTAAAGAATGTATGGTGCATGAAATGTATAAGTTATCATACTCCTTGAAGAATAAAATATTTTATTATTTAATGATTCTTGCTATCTCTTAAAATGCTTTCTGTTTTACAGTAGATATCCAGTATTAATAGAAATATGCTTGTTTATTTTTTACTTTTGGATTGGCTATTGCTGAGAATAGATTTTTTATATTTTCACCTTTAATATTTTCAGATACTATAGTTGTATCATTTCATGTGACAGATATCTATAATTTCTTTTTTTCAATATGACAGTTTCAGTCTAGTAACTGCATTACTTATGCTATTTATGAGTTTGAGGATATTTGATATACTTTGACATATTTTAGTCTGATTTCCTTTTTTATGCATTCCTTTTCATAATTGAGTTTGTTCTTTTTCTGTATTTTCTTTAATTTGCCATTTACTTGATTTCTACTTTTCAAGAAAAACTTGCAACTGTAAAACTCACATTTAAGTCATTAAAGTCTAAAATTGAGCAAGACTTTAACTCCATTCTAGAAAGTACTGATCACCTGTCTCCCTAGTTACAGGCTGTTGTTGTTCAGTATTTAAATTTTATCCTTTTGCTTTATCTAACAAGAATATTGATGTTATTGTTGTCGTATTTTAAACAACAACATTGGATTTACATTTATGCTTGCCTTTTATTTGCTCACTATTCCTTTTTGTGTATTAGTCCTAATTCGATCTGTGTTCTCCCCGGTTGAGGTATGTTTTTAAAAACATGTATCATGAATATTTGTTATAAACTCTTTCAGTTTTTGTTTGATTGAAAACTTTTGTTTCCTGCTCATTCTTAAAGAAAATTTTGCTTATTATGCAAATCCAGATTGACCATTATTTCACATTTCATTGTCTTCTGGCTATATGGATATTAGTTGGTTTTGAGTTAAACTTTATTCACAGGTTGTCTTTGGCAAGGGCTAAAATTTGATATCTCCTGTTTACTTTTGGCATTCATCAGTTTCATGTCAATATTGATTTTTTTTTTTTTTGCTTGATCCATTCTTCCTGTGGTTTCAGTGTCTTGGGATTCATATATTAAATCAGTATTTGAAAATCCTAGGGATCACCTGTTCAAATACTGACACTTCATTCTTCCTGTTTTCTCAAATTTTGATTAGATAGGAGATTCTATTTTTGCACCCATGTCTTCTAAACTGACTTTTATATCATTAATTTCTGTCTTTTGTTTTTTTATAGGATTTCCCCAGACATATCTTTTATTTATTGTCTTTTCTTCTGTGTCTAATCCCTTTAGCAATCGATTACTTTGTGTTTATTTCAATAAATACAGTTTTCATATATTTCATTTCTTTGTGGTAATTTTTCAAATCTTCCTTGTCCTTTCCAGTAATTTCCTGCTTGTTTATTGTTTCCTGTTTCATACTTTATTTTTTAAACAGCTATTTTATATTCTGTGTACAGTACCCGTAATGCCTCAGTGCTCATGGGCTTAGTGATCTTTGACTGTGAACTCAAGTTTGTTTGATCTGAATCTGTGGGAACTTTCTATTCTATGCTGACATTCTTTCCCCAGGCAGGTAGGTTCGCTTTCCTTCTGATAGGAGCTAGAGTGTAAGACTTGAGCCCTTTTAAGGGTCCAAGTTCTCCACCTTACTGGAGGCCTAAGCTTGGGTTTCTGGCCCCAGCCCCCTGTCTTACATATCTGGCTGCTCTTCCAGCTACCTGCTCCCATTGTCTGAGGTCAGTGCTACTATGGGTGTGTTACCTAAGGAGTGACTCCCCCTTAGGTCCAGCTTTCCCTTTGCTTAGGACATACAAGTATTCTTTTGCTTACACAATTGGAGGAGCTTTATGTGGGAAAGCTTAGTTTTGGATATTTCTCTTACTTCCCTGTGCCCAGAAGTTCACTAGCAAGTGCATCTTATCAGGAGGTAATTGTTCTGTTCAGGGAGGGTCTCACAGAGTGATGTGTTACCTGCTGATGATGGCAGTAGAATCTTTACCTTTGAGAAGGTTTCATGAGAGAGGGAGAGAGGGAGGGAAGGAGGAAGAGAGGAAGAAAGAAAGAAAGAAAGGAAGAGAGGGAAGGAAGGAGTGAAAAAAGAAAGGAAGGAAAGGAAGAAGGGGAGAGAGAGAAGGAGTTAAAAAGAAGAAATAAAGGAAGGAGGTAAAGAAGGAGGGAGGAGAGAAGTACTGAGAAACATCCTACTCAATGGTGAGACCCAGTTCTTCCATGTACTTATCCTATGAGCTAATTTTTTCTCTTTTTTTTTTTTTCTTCTTCAGAGAATTGGCTGTCTCTTACTGTATAATACAGGTCTGTGAGAAGATAGCTTTTATACAGAAATTTGTGATATTACACAGTTGGCAGGAGTATAGTTGTCTATTGTAATAATGAATACTAATCTAGAATAGTAGGCTGAGAAGAAAAGTATCATTAAAATGGTAATGCCTTTTTTTTTCTGATGTGAATGAAACTCATCCAGCATTGGTTTTGAATGATATCTAAGTTCCAGGAGCAGACCGTAGCAGAATCTCCTTTAATACTCTAAGGAAAGGACGCTTTTAGAAAGTAGGCATTGTCTCCACGTGTGGAACTGCATTCCTTTCATGAGGGTTCCATTTTCTGGAACACATGATGTAAGACAGGAGTCAAAGAAGGGATCTTGTAACAGTGTAGATGAATCAAGTCACTGTGCTTTCCTATTTGATCTTATTTAAATAAGATGCCTCCAGGGAAGCAGGACCTTGGAACCCAGGAAGTCTGGGGCAAGTCATTGACCTCTCAAGGTATTCATGCTCTCACAGTAAAATGGAGAATGAAATTGCTAGTTTTAAAGGATACTCTTGGGAGTAAATAACTTGTTATAGCACATAGTCATGCCAGCCTGTTTTCCTTCCACTCTTATTCTCTCCCTCTGTTCATTTTCTCCATCTTCTCTCCAACTATTCCTCCTGCTCTACCTCTGTCCCTCCCTCTGTCCCTCCCTCCCTTCCTCCCTTCCTCCCTTCCTCCCCTCTCTTTCTTTTCCTTTGCTTCTTTTTCTTTTTCTTCCTCTCTCTTTTTGCTATAAAGCAGAATCTGTCAACCTTGGCACTCCTGACATGTGGAGCTGATCACGGTCTTTATTGTAGGAGGTGTCCTATGCATTGTAGGAGGTTTAGTTTAGCAGCATGCCTCGACTCTGCCCACTAGATGACAGTGGCACCACTGTTATGAAAACCAAAAATATCTCCAGACATTGTCAGATATTGCCTCTGAGGCAAAATCATCCCCGGTTGTGAGCCACTCATCAAAAATACACTTCATATCAATAAAAATCCTGCTTTATATATATATTTTTTGCTCAGTTCAGGATTATTACATTATAAGATGCTAGTGTTTTTACAAGATTTCTAGGCATGTTCTTTGATTGAATCTTAAAATCTTACTTTCACTGTTGATGAAAAATGGAAATAATGTTGTTATTTTTATATTCCTTCATATCGCAGCATAAAGCTTGGTATTTTATGAGAATGAGTATGCATCTTGGTCTGATTCTATGGTCTACTTTTATGTGTCTCAAAATGAGATTCTGATCAAAGAAAATTAAAATGAGAGCAAAACTGAATATCAAGGTAAAGATACAGCATTTTAATTAACTGCTGCTTGTCTGTATCAGGTATACAATACTGACACTGTGTCTCTAGTAGCTTGTTGACATTCTAAGATGAAAATAATTTAGTTTTTATCTAAATATACTAATAGCAGAATATACAATATACATCCATTCATATATTAATACCGGAAAAATAGAGTAGGGTTAAACACCTCAAAATTTAGCTCAACCCTGAGATTATTATGGAGTACTAACAAAAATAAAAACCACAAAGACATTAGTAGCATACTTCCCAGCTTCCTCTCTGCAAGAGAGGTGATCTTAGCTCAGGGCTTGGAGAATAGGACATGTGTTTATATGATTGACTGCTGTAGGAATTGTTCCCACAATTCCTGACCTTGGTCCACACATTTGGGAGCACAACGTTCCTAATACTGATAACCACGATCTCATGAATTTTTCTCATTTTTCGGAGGAGAGAATTCAGGCACTAGATGGTCATACCTTCTTCGTTTCACATAGTTGCTGGTGGCTAAGGGAAGTTGGTGCTCAGCTTGTCCCAGGACAAATCTAAGACATTTGTCTGGCCCCTTGCTTTCACTCCTTTCATGCACACAGCAAAATTTTCCAAGTTTTCTATGCTGATCTATTTCTAGAACTTGCTATTTTGACATGACATCACCACCTTTGTAGCCCTCTGCCTATGAGAATGATGGAATGACCTCTCTTTTCAACCTATCTCCTTGTCTGCCCTAACCTTTGGGGTGAGGGAATAAGGTGATATCCCTTGTCTACACTAACTTTACCTACTTCTGTCTTCATTATCTGTCTGCAGTAGATAATATAAGCAAGAAAAAGATGAAGTTAATTACATGCACTTCCAGTTTCAGTAGGAATATCCCAAAATTCCTCTCTCAATTTAACAATTATTTATTGAACATCTGCTGTGTTCTTGGGAAAATTCCAGGTGCTGGATGGAATTAGTTTGTGATGATTACTAAGGCTTGCACAGACATTAACATGCCGTTCTTCTTCTTCAGAAAGTATAGCCATGCACAAACTACTAAAGGGCACTATCAAATGTTGGGGAGATAAATATCAAAATACAGAGCTTCCATACTTGTAGTTTTGTTTAGTTTAATAGGCGTTAACATTAACTCATCTTCAGCTACCTACATTTATTGAGCAGTTCCTATATCACTCATTGTAATTACTTGTATGATAAATTACACTGTGTTTACTATTTAGAGACATTTAGTTTAATGATATGTTTTTAATTTTCTTATTACTATGGATGATATATGCAATGACTATAATTAAATTTTTTCCAAATTTTGAATTAAGTAATTTACTAATGATTTTTCAGGTATTAATTTAACATATTGAAATTTTGTTTTTATAGCACAGAGGTTTTTATTTCATTCATTTATTTAACAGGCATTTATTAATCATCTACTTTATGCAAGAAAAAAAATGGCCAAGACAAGGATGGCAAGTCTTTAACCTCAAGGAACTTACAGTTTATGTACAGGGAGGGTACAATAAACAAACACTCATCAAATAAACAGAAAAATGAATGTATAATCACAGACTGTGATTAACACCGTAGAGGAAAATCAGCGAGGATTTGCAGTCATTAACAAGCAAGCTGACCTCACCTTTGAGACAAGGACAACATGGTGTTTGGGCTAAAGGAAATGAGTAGGTGTTACCCAGTTTGGGGGAGATATGAATGGTGTGGTTGGAGAAAGATAATTTTGTGCATAGGACTGCAGGTCACACAGTTTATTAGTGCAGAAACAGGAAGAGGAAGAGGGGACATGGGATGAGGATGGAGAATTCGACAGATCATTCAGGTTCCTGTTGGAGAGCTTTAAGCAGGGCTTTGTCAAAACCAGTTTGGTGATTTCGATAGATGACTCTGGGGTGGGGAGTGATGGCAGAATGAGATCCACACATATTAGGAGTTCACTTTCATCTAGCAGAGGTGCTGGCAACCAGGACCAGAATGACCAAGATGGAGACGAGTGGGGATGAACCCACTTGAGAGATATTTCAGAAGGAAACCGAAAAATGTGGTACTGAGTTACTTCGAATCTGAGAAAGGAATGGAAAGTTGGGCATCTTCTCCACTTGGTTTCTGTGTAGATTCTGTGCATGGTGCCTTTGCTTAAGATGGAAGCACTGCAAGATTACAGATCATCTATGTAGAGGTTCATGTAAAGAGTTTTCCCTTTTCTTTGATTTCCATCTGAACTGAGATTATTGTCTTTCACTGCATGTAACCTCATTACTATCTGATTTTGAGTGCTATTACCTTATACAAGCATGCTCTGAGAATAGTGCTTGGTGCAAAACGGTACACAAATAGTATTGATTTAAATATGGTGACATCAATGACAGTTAATGTATGTACAAAAGATATAACACAAATATATAATACATAAATATCATATAATAAATGCTAATGTGAATGAAGTGTATTGGGGAGGAAAATTTGAAAGATGTTAATGACTTAGGGACCTTAGCAATGTATATCAGTCTGTTCTCACACTGTTGTAAAGAACTACCTGAGACTGGGTAATTTATGAAGAAAAGAGGTTTAGTTGACTGACAGTTCTGCAGACTGTACAGGAAGCGTGGCTGGGATGCCTCAGGAAACTTACAACCATGTTGGAAGGTGAAGGCAAAGCAAGCATGTCTTACCATGGCAGAGCAGGAGAGAGAGCCAAGGGGGCAATGCTACTCACTTTTAAACAAACAGATCTTGTAAGAATGCACTGTCACCAGAACAGCCAGGAGGAAATCCGCCCCCACGGGGTCCTTCCTGCAACATTGGGAGTTACAATTCTACATGATATTTGGGTGGAGACACAGAGCCAAGCCATATCACAACTTCTCATAATTATAAGACGTTAAATGCTATTTCCTTCATGTTAAACATTTTCTCAGTGCAAAATATCACTCAAATAATTTAAGTGTGAAAATAATGTCAGCAATAATTAATGCATGGCTAGTAAACACTCTCTGTATACATTTTTATAATACACTATAATATGAATGACATTCAGCAATAATTTCACTTAAAGAATAACTTAAAATATAACAGGCACATAACTTTAGGTAGTAATTATAAAACATGGCAGTAAAACTTGCATGGTTTTGGTACTTGAAATTTTATGTGGGTGCTACTATATTTTTGAGGACACAACTAACATAACCGAAGACAAGCTTTGAAATTGTAAAATTCGAAACAGGAGGATTGGAATAGACCACAATTTTTATGGAGGTGGATGTCATCAACTGAACCAGCAGGATGATAAAACCAAACCCCTGAATCTTGTGATGCATGTGATGTGAGCATGGCATTGCCATAGGATATGTCCTTGTCTTACTGTGGTGGACCCGGATGCCTTGTGATGGAAGCATTGTCACACAGTGACCATTTCAGAAAAGAACGATTTCCTCCATTTTATCCTTGAGGGAAATAGTCTATTTACTTTTCTACCTACATAGACAAGACATTTTAATCTCAGCCACAAGATGGTTTAGTAATTTTATTTTCGTTGGGTCCCATGTCTAATCTTTTTGAGGAAACAAAACCAACATAAGGGACATTGTGCAATACTTTCTAGGACCAGACATTTAGAAGGTGGGGAAGGGAGTTTGGTGGTAAAACAGATCAAGGCAATCCTGAAGCTGAGAGCAGGTGATGTGATCGAAGTATTGCATTATGAATTATATGATGGGCGTGTGTAATAACATCTGTGGGACAGATAGGAGAGGCTGTGAGATGTCTTCCCAGATTTGACAGCTGAATCATATTTTGATGGGCACGTAGAGAAAGAGTTGAATGGGGGAAAATAGCCAGGAGATTAATGGGGTAGGGAGCAGTCACCAAGCTAGAGATGAGCAAAAGAGCGGTAGTGTGAAGTAGATAATGTGATATATTCAGGGGTGGGCCACTGAGCAGGGAAACTAAGATTTGAGCAAGAGAGTGCAGGGTCTTTAATGCAACGCAAGACAGTGAGAATCTTCCCCTGGGAAATGATAAATCTAAGCTGTTGAAACATTTTAAAGGTAGTATGTCATGGACTTACAGATGATTATAAGATAGTATCCTAAGGAATAATCCCATTTATGTCAAGGAGCTGTGATATTAGGTTGCAACAGGCTTTAGTTCTGTATCATTATATCTCTTCAGCATATTTCTCATGGAAGAAATAAGTTGACTCTTTAACTTGTTTTGTTGTTATGAAGCATCTAAAGGGATCTTAGGGTGCTACTATGTTAATTATTAAGACAGTAACTTATTTCTTTACTCTGAATAATTATTATCCTTGAGAGTCTCCATCTCTGGGATTTACTATTGGAATAATTGTTGCAATGATCAAGATGGTTGAATTTTATGGCCAGTTTATCACAAATCAGAATCTAGATGCCTGCATTGATGGTATGGCGTCATGAACTGAAAGTCTAAAATAATAAAAAAATAAAGAAATATTGGATAAATATATTTTTAAAAATTCATTATTAAAATGTGCTTTCTGGCCAGGTGTGGTGGCTCACACCTGTAATATCAGCACTTTGGGAGGCTGAGGAGGGAGGATCACTTGAGCTCAGAAGTTGGAGGCACCATAGGCAACGTAGCAAGACCTTGTCACTACTAAAAATTAAAAAAAAATAGCCAGATGTGGTGGCATGTGCCTGTAGTTCCAGCTACTCAGGAAGCTGAGGCAAGAGGATCACTTGAGCCCATGAGTCAGAGGTTGCAGTGAGCTGTAATAACGCTGCTGCACCCCAGCCTGGGCAACAGAGTGAGACCTTGTCTTTAAAAAAAAGATACTTTCTGATAAAACTTTAAAAAAATTAAGAGACGTGTTCCTTAATTTATAGGAAAATCCACATTTTAGATATCTTGTATCCTTGCTATTATATTTTTCAAGATTTTGAAAAACAGCTAAATTATTTTATTACAAAATACATATAACCAGGGATCTATTGTTCTAAAAAATGTAGTTCAGATAACTGAGGGGCACACCTTGATTCTTCCGATATGTGTCATTAAATCTATTTCAAATTTATTAATTCTTTAGTCTCAGTGGTATCAAAATTGAAATTATTTTTCTTTAGTAATGAAGTGAACCAAATTTAAATGACTATATGTATTCATTTTTTCATTGTATACTGTCAATTTCACTCCCTTAAATTTGTGATGAGTTGTATTAATTTATATAAAATAATTGTTCATATGAACTTGGCATTATATATTCTTTTTTATGTTATCGTTAATAATGTTCAAATGTCAACAAACACATCTATTGTTTCTTTGCTTAAAAAGCTACATAGGCAGAAGATATGGTACTTGTATGAAGAAAGCTGAAGTTTATTATTTTTTGTTTTTAAAATTAATTATTTATTTTTAAAATAAATATTTTTATTTAAAATATATTTTTAATTTTTAAAATAAATATTTTTAATTTTTAAAATAAATATTTATTTTAAAAGGCTTACACAACCCCCCCCCCTCCAGTAACCTAATAGTATAAAATAATACTGTTCTTAAAATGGTGATAGAAGGATTTCCTTGGTTTCTACTACATAACACCATAGTACCATATTCAGACTTGATTCTCTGTATATCGTGGAACAACTCAGGTAGTGTTATGAAGTGCTGCTACTGAATAAATGCCGAGAAGAACAAGCTCTCCAGAGCGGTGCCATGCCTGTCTGATGTTTCCCAGGATAAAAAACTGCTCAGATATTGATGGCTTGTTTCAGGCACATTGATAACCTTATCATAGGCTTTAGCCATGGACCATGAAAAATGGCTTCTACAGGGGCTTAAGAAAGACAATGATAAGCTTTGCATTTTCTCTTGGCATTTCCTGCTATTGTTAAAAAGGTCAGATATGCAATTTAAAATGTTGCATGCGTGGAGCATGACAAATGTCACATAGAAAATGAAACTGCCTTAGTTGGCAATTTTGACCAATTTCCAAAGGGTACCATTTTTCACCTTTTCCCTTTTGTGGATTTGAAAATTTTGGCTTGTGCAAAATGCCTGCCCCACAGTGCACTCTAGGCTGGGAAATGCTACATGTTAGATAGCAAATCATGTAAAGATGAGAATGGCACATTCAGAATAAAAGTGAGAAATTAAATGACATCAAAAAAATAGGGAAAAACTTGTAAATGAGTCTATCAAAACTATTAAGGAAGCTCAAAAAGAAAGAAAGGCTCAGAACTCATCAATAACAATGTCCAATCACATTCATATGTAAAGAAAGTGAAATCAACTTTATTTTATTTTATTATCCTCTTACCTAGCTGAATGGCAAACCTCAATTTAGTTATCTTTGGGCATGGAAAAATGAGCACTCTCACAGTTTGCTAGATGGTGGAAGAATTGAGGTAGTGTTTAGAGGAAATTGGGTATTATACAATAAAATTTAAAAAGAGACCCACTTTACTCCTCTGGAAGCCTTTTTTGCTTTCAGGAATCTATCTTACAGATATGTGTACAAATATGTATGTACATAGATAATCGTTGCAACTGAAATTTTTCTCATCAAGAAAATGTGTAAATGAAGTATTTTAAGCACTTAGAATATTAAAACTATCTTTCACTTGAAATTGAAGTGAATTGTTTGAGTACACAGGACAATATTTTCATAGACTCCTTAAACCTATGTATGCATGTATAAGTACTTGTATATATACATAGGTATAAATGCACAATTGTGTGCATACACATATGTTACATACATGTGCATGTGAGTGCTTGTGTGTAGATTTGTATACAAATATGTGTATGTTGCTGTATAGAAAAACATCAAGAAATAAACAAATTATTAACAATGTTTATCTCTTAGAAGGGGACTGTGGTACTGTGTCCTCAGAGGTTTGATTGGCAGAGGAAATGAAAATCATAACTGCTCCTGTACTTAAGAATTTTTAAAATTCTTTGTAATGAGTTTGAATAATTTTTAAAAGTAAATTGACATTACGTTTATGCAGATCTTCTAGGTGTATATAAGAAGCCATGAGAAAAAGATGGTTTAATATGATAAAGAAAACTAGCACAGGTTAGAATTTGGACTCAGCTGATGAGATAGTATCTGCCCAAACCAATTTAATCAAAGCTTTGTTGCATGAGCCAGGTATGGTGAGTCACACCTGTGACTGCAGAGCTTTGGGAGACAGAGCAGTGAGGATCACTTAAGGCCAGGAGTTCAAGACCAGGCTGGGCAACATAGTGAGATCCCTTCTCTACAAAAAGTTTTAAAAAATCAGCCAGTTATGATGGTTCAGGCCTGTGGTCTCAGCTACTCAGAAGGCTGAGTTGGGAGGATTGAGCCCATGAGTTTGAGGCTGCAGTGAGCTATGATCATACCACTGCACTCCAGCCTGAGTGACAGAACAAGACCCCATTCTTAAAAATTTTTTTAAAACATGTTGTGTAGAAGAAAGTCATATGTTTAAACAAGTATAACCAACCCCTTAATACTGGGGGAGAAAGATTGATGCATTGTTGAAAGGATTATACCCTTTAGGCCAATTTTGAGATATAGGCAGGGAATCTCAGAAGTTCCAGAAAGCTCTGCTCTGGTTCAGTGTTACAGGGAAATCTACTCAAGGCGATATATGGCTTGCAATCTTTCTGCTTTTTTGTTGCATTTCCTGTTACTCATTCTTCTTGAGAGAAGCCCTGCAGAGAAATAAGCAATACCCTATATCATTCACATCTTCTTGGCTTTTGAAAATTAAATTTCGTATACTTAAAAGCAGCCATGACACACGAAAACATTTTCTTTCTTCTTCAAGCCTTCTTTACCTAGCCTCACCCAAACAAACCTTTAATTTTTACATAAATTTTTATTTTCCAAAGCTATGCAGCTGACATTCATCTGCTCACTTGGCATATTTCAGTTGCATCCAGTAAGTTTAAGATATTCTATCTGGGCTTCATGCAATCATAACCCACATCCAACAAATAATAGCAACACTTATAACAGCAATAATAATAGGTTTTTTTTAGTGTTCACATGGATTTTCTCCCTTGATTTTCACATCTCAACAAAATAGACAAAATACGTGGGCTTCTCCTCAGCCCTGAACTTTTTCTACTGTTAACCCCTTGGAGTAAAATGGCACTGAGCTGTCAAATCAGTCATCCCCTGGGAAAAAGGCACCAGAATCAGTGTAGATAGCTTTCTGAAGACATCGACTTGATTTCTGTCACCAACGATGGCATATTCAGGCTGTGCTCCATGTCAGGTGCCATGTGGGCATGGAGTCCACCATACCGGGGGGAATTCTGGAAGCAGCATTGAAAACACATAGGAAAGTATTACTTAAGCCTGTACAAGCATAAGCTCTGTCCAGACATGGAATACAGTGGGAGTTCTTGCTAGGATAATCCCTAATACTAATACATACCAGAAAACTTACCTATACCATGAGTACTCGAGGCAAAGGCATTTTTGGTATGTAACTAAATTATTAGGGTGAATCCATCTCTTAATGAGGATGTTGAAGAATTGATATTATATCCATGAAGCCAGCATTGACTGGAAGGACTCAAAAAACTGAAGAATATGTTTCTTGACCTCCTTTATTTAAGACTTCAGCTCTATTACATAACCACCTCACAGTCCTCATTTGGTTGCCTTTTGCCTGTTCTTGACTTACTAAAGGACAATGGTGGGGGAGCTATGATTTATCACCCAGAAAATGATCACTAAAGTCCATATTCTTCTCTGAATACTGAAAACTCTGAAATGATGACCCTAACCTAAACCTCCTCTTCTTCTAATTATCACTTCTTCCTTCCCACTTTGATCACTCTTCCATGAATCTTTGCAAACCTCCTAGTACTGAGTATGCCACCAAATGTCTGACATACGTGGCTGGATCTGGCTTTAAGTCTCTCACTAAGACCCTCAATTTCCTCCTCCGCTTCTGCTGGGCTCACCCCTGCCGTTTCTCAGCCAAGAGTTCATCCAGATATCCATTTCTTGTGTCCCATAGCACTGCTAGCATTAAGTGAATTACTGCATGGTTTGGCCTCATTATTAGTGTGTGGTTTTCAGAAACACTTGAGATCTTGGTTTTGGTTTGCAATTTGTCTTAGTCCATTTTGTGCTACTATAACAGAATACCTAAAACTGGGTTGTAAAACATAGACATTTATTTCTCATAGTTCCAGAGACTGGCAAGTCCAAGATCAAGACATCATCTGGCAAGACCTTCTTGCACATCATCAAAGGGCAGAAGGGCAAACAGCTCAAGAGAGTGAACCCACTCCTGCAAGCCCTTTTTATAATTACATTCATCTACTCATGAAGGCAGAGCCCTTCTTACCAACACACCTGCCGTTGCCCCTTCCCCTACAACACTGCCTTATTAGGGATTGATAATATTCATGCCAGTCCATGAATTCTGGGGACACATACACACCATAGCACAACCCATTTACACTCTCTCTTTATGAGGGTTTATTTTCAAAAGGACATCGATTTAAGTTTTTTTGACTTTTCCTCTTTTTTTTTTTTATTAGATCTCATTTTCATACTCACAGATTAATTTGTTCCTAGAACTCTCCTGTCTTCCAGAATCTAGGCCAGTTTTCACCTCCCAAGTGAGATCTAGGAGTTAACCCCACCATCAATCAAGTACTCTTCCTGTGTCCAATGGCCAGTCAGTCTAATCTTGTCTTCTCTTGTATTATGACATATTTTTTCTCCTTTTATTAATAGTGACCTTTATTGAAATAGGAATTTATACTTCTTTCTTTGTCCTCCAGTTCTCCAAAACTAGTTCTCCACCCTTTCAATTTCATGCTGACAAATCTCATTAAAGTATGACCAGTCATTTCTACATTGCCAAAACCCAGTGGTATCTTTTTAGTGATGATTCTGTATCATTTGATGGGCCCTTATCATGTGCACAATTCTTATTCCTTTCATTGTATCACTGATGTTCTGGTTTTATTCTATAGCTCTGAGAAGTTCTTCTGTATTTTCTTCTTTTATTATTCTTAAATGCTGACTTTTACCAGGGTTTTTTCTTGACTTCATTCTGTATGTGCATGTCTGGGTAATTCATTGCATCTTCTTATCTTCAGTTATCTGCCTTTATGTGGATGATTCTTGAGTCTTTATTTCCAAGCTCAGGCCACTAGCTTCAGTTACAGTGTTTGTAATTTTAGCTCCTATTAGAAATCTCTAGCTGAGTGTCACATAGACAATCCAGACACAACACACTCAAATACTGAGATATGCTCTTCCTCTAAAACCCATTCCTCTCTTTGCACACTCCTGTTGGGTAAAGGTGTCCCATACACCTGTGTGTCCAAGATATAAATTCTGTTAGATTTTACTTCTCTTTTCTTACCACTTATGTAACTGGATGTCTACTTCCATCATTTCTGCCCTGCAAAACATCCCTAACTATGTGCTCTCTGCCTGTGGCCCACTGTGCCAGCTTCCTTATCTAAGTTTAAATTGTTATACAATCCCATTACTCTTCTATCTCCTACCTTCAAGCTACTATTGGAGTCATCTTTGTGTTCTCACATTAGATGACTTCAATGGCTAAGTGCCTTGTAATCTTTCTAGTTCATTTGTACTGCTACAGCAAAATACCTGAAACTGGGTTATAAAATATAAAAATGTATTTCTCATAGTTCTAGAGGCTGGGAAGTCTAAGGTCAAGGCACCATCGTCTGGCAAGACCATTTTGCATCATCAGCAGATGGAACAGAGACAAAGAGCTCAAGAGAGCGAACCCACACCTCCAAGCCTTTAAAAATACATCATAGGCAAAATCTCTTGAGCGGCTCCCTTTTACTACCTGGGAAAACTTAAGACCCTTCGAAGGCACAGAAGACTCCTTAATCTGCCCATGTCTCCCTTTTTCAATGTTAGGTGCCTTTTGCTTTCTCTTGTACATTTCCTGCCCTTGCTGCTTGGAACAAGACAGCTACAGTTCCCCAAGCATACCCGCCCGTCTGCCTGCCTGGGAACTGCTTTCCGATAAGCTGTATCTTGATGACTTCTTACCCACTCTTCCATCTGGGAAGATCCCAATCATTCATTTGTTAAGGCCCAGTGAAGAGGATTTTATTTGTTCCCTTTCATATAATATTTTAATATATACATATATGTACATATTTATGCTATTTATTTATTAGATACATTTTTTTTGGCTCTTTTTTTTTTTTTTTTTTGAGACAGAGTCTCACTCAATCTGTCACCCAGGCTGGATTGCAGTGGCATGATCACAGCTCACTGCAACCTTGACCTCGTGGGGTCAAGCAGTCCTCCACCACTGCTTCCCAAGTATCTGGGACTACAGTTGCATACCACCATGCCCAGCTAATTTTTGTATTTTTTGTGGAGACAGGGTCCCACTACATTGCCCAGGCTGGTTTTGAATTCCTGGGCTCAATCAATCCACCTGCCTCAGCCTCCTAAAGTGCTGGGATTACTTGCCTGTGCCACTGTGTCTGGTATTATCTTTGTTATTTTAATGCCTGCCTCATTTGTCTCTTTCAAATAATACTCAACACATGATTTCTGTATTGATAGATGCATGAGATGAAATGATAGTTTGCCTAAATACAGAATATTAGAACCATAGGGTGACCTTGAGAGAATTTAGGTAAAAAATAGGTGACTATTGTATATTAGAAGATTATTCAATGCATTATTAAAAATGTCTATTTCAGGTTTGTTAAGTGTTGAGAATTTAACGGAGAATGACACATGAATGGTCTAAGTGTTATGCATCTTAGTAAAGTTGAAGAAATGTAGGGATCCCATGGTGTTTCTTCTCAAGCTTTGATAATAAAACTTCTTTATTGATTGCAACTGTACATTGGCAGCATAGCCCCCAGACTGGAAAATAAGATCTTGTTCTCCTTTGTGTTTCTTTTATAACCTTGCATTTTTATTCCTCTTGGGCTTACTGTTATGAGTTTGGTTTCTAGTTTCTAGAGCATGAGTAAGAAGTGGAAATCAAGATGGAAGGAAGTTACTATGGTGAGAGGGTGTCATGGCTTGCAGGCTAGGCATTTAGAGTCTGACTGCAACTCCCTTGACATGGGTGGTTCTTTTTCTTGCCTGCAGCCCTTTCCAAACTAATATTCACCAGCCTCATATTCCACCACCCCCACCCACCCCCTACCCCGCCGTTTTATAGATGAGGCCCCTTTGTCCAGCAGGCCAGCTTACTGGGAAAAGGCCCTTCCCAGATACGTTTTCTCATCCTGATGCTTTGCCTTTACTAGGAATAAGGCCAGAACCTTCAGCCATGCATTTGTATCAAAAAAGAGAGATGTGCTATTTTCATTTAAGTTCCACATTTCTGCTGGGCATAGTGGCTCATTCCTGTAATCCCAGCACTTTGGGAGGCTTGGGCAGGAGGATCGCTTGAGACCAGGAGATCATGACTAGCCCAGGTAACATAATGAGACCCCTGTCTCTACAATTTTGTTCTTTTGAGACAGGGTCTCAGTCTGTCACCCAGGCTGGATTGCAGTAGCATGATCACAGCTCACTGCAGCCTCAACCTCCTAGGCTCAAGCAATCCTCCCATCTCAGCCTCTGAAGTAGCTGGGACCACAGGTATGCACCATTATGCCTGGATAATTTTTGTATGTTTTGGCAGAGACAGGGTTTTGCCATGTTGGCCAGACTAGTCTTGAACTCCTGACCTCAGGTGATCCACCTGCCTTGGTCTTCCAAAGTGCTGGGATTAGAGGTGTGAGCCACTGCGCCCAGCCTCTACTATTTTTTTTTTTTTTTTAAGTTAGTGTGCTTGTAGTCTTAGCTACTTGGGAGGCTGAGGCAGAGGGATTGCTTGAGCCCAGGAATTTGAGGATACAGTGACCCATGATCGCACCCCACCACGGGGTGACATAGTGAGACACTGTCTCTATAAAAAAAATTATAAGTTTTCACACAGTCTTAAACTTCTGAAGATGTGGGTACTTCATTTCTCACATTTAGGTCTTTAATAAAGTTATACCTTCTCTTGGACAACAGTGTTTCTCAGTCTCTACTGTATTTGATAATGTTTCCACTTTCCCCTTGAAGATTTTGTGGGTTATGGGGAAACAGCTTATGGTGTGTCCTTCTAGCAGAACCCACAGCTCATTTTAGGAAGAAACTGATTATGGTGTAAAGGGACAGGGTGCCATTATAGAGTAATAATAGAGTTAAAACCCAGTTCTCTTGAGCTGATACTTGGATTCTTCAGCTGAGGGTGATTTTGCATCCTTGGCACCAGATGTCATTCAACTGAAAGTCATGGACTCCCAGGGGTTCCAAGACACCCCCACACTCTATGTCACCTTTACGAGTAGGTGAGAATGGATTTTTCTTGGAGAGGAGTTTCTCTTCAAAGAAGTCTGTGACCTAGAAGAAAAGATGAAAAATCTTTGCTTTGGATTCGGAATGTCAGGACTGCTCACTTGGAACTTAAGGAGAATTTCTTCTTAGTATATATGAGATTGAACTATATGAAGTTGCCATTTTCTTAGACCCAAAGCTTTCAAATATAGTCATTTTCATATGGCTTTACTTAGACAATAAGATCATCATCTACTGCTTTTTTCTCTTTCAACACCTGGCATTTTTCTCCTCTTGGGCTTATTGTTCCAGGCTTCTTTTCTGGTTTCTAGACCATAAACATTCATGCATTCACATTATGTTCCCTCCTAAGTTGTAAGCTCTCCAAAGAGAGGGGGATATAGCTGCTTTGTGTCCTCACCCAACTTTGAGTAGGCAGGAAACAGAAAGCATTTTCACAGAGAGATGGAGTCCATTTGAGTCAGGAGATCTTGTTTGAAATCTTACCTATGTGACCTGGGGTGAATTAATACAGCTGTCTGAAAAATCTAGAACTGAGACCTCACAGGATTCCAGTAAGGATTCCTAGAATTTAGGAGCTCCTCAGTAAATATAAATACCCTATTTTCTTGGGTAATGAAGCTGACCCACAGGATGATCCCACTTATTTCCTTGGTATTATAAACACGTAAACAACAGTTCACATTTATTGAGTGCTTACTATGTGTCAGATACAATTATGTGCTTTGGGATATTTGTTCACACATGAAACAAGTGTTTATTTACTGCCTACTCTTGCCCCACACTGGGGCACATATGCAGCTGTCATGAGCACTAATACCTTCCCAATATCATGGTGCCCATGCCCCCATGTGGGGAAAAATAAAGACAGGCTCAAGTATATAAAACAGGGGAAGGTGGTGTTAGGATAATTCAAGCTGGATTTGGGTCAATAGTAATTGAAGAGCTAGATTAAATGAGAAGTTTAGGACATGCATCTCTGCAAGATGGCATTTGAGCAAGAAACATAGGCAAGATTTTTCTTTAATTTTCACAGTAGAGCCATGAGATTACACTACTGTTTATTAACTCCATTACAGAGATGTAGAAACTGAGATTTGGATGATTGATTAACAGCCAGATTAGGAATAGGCCTGGTAGTCTTTAATGCAAGTCTCATGGGCTACACTGTACATACTCTTAACATCTTGCCATCTTCCATAGTTTTAAGAGAAGAACCAACCCAATTCTGTTTGCCTGCCATCCCTGCTATATTAGTTCTTTTCTGATACTGCTATAAATAAATACCTGAGACTGGGTAATTTATAAAGGAAAGAGGTTTAGTTGATTCACAGTTCCACATAGCTGGGAAGGCCTCAGGAAACTTACAATCATGGTAGAAGATGAAAGGGAAGAAAGGCACCTTCTTCACAGGGCAGCAGGAGAGGAGAGAAGTGCCGAGCAAAGGAGGACGAACCCCATATAAAACCAACGGATCTCGTGAGAACTCACTCACTATCATGAGAACATCATGGAGGAACGGTCCTCATGATCTAATTACCCCCCCACGAGGTCCCTCCCCCCAATACGTGGGGATTAATGTCTTTCTGAGGGTGAGGAATTTAAGCATCCCAGACACAAGTTCTGACCCAACCATCGACCTTTTCATTGTGTGAAAGAGTCTCACAGAATTTAATAAACTTAGTGGTAGGAGTTCAGGGTAACACTACAAGAAACCAAGCTTTCTTTGTGAATGGTGAGGTTAGAAGGGGTTTGTTGCTGGAAATCCCATTTGCAGGTTCTAAGACTGGGGGATGAAATAGAAGGAACAATCTCTTGTCATTTGGTAAGCAAAGAACAATCCCTGCATCTGGAAAAAGAGACTTATCTTCCTCCGCATCCTGGTTTTGGTCATAAGCCAAACTTCTATATTAGTTTTTGTTTTTTGGTTGAGTTGGTGAACAGTTGGATGATTATCTAAATATTGCTGAAATAGGAGGAAGGCAGATTAAAAATATAGAAAGTAACTCCTATTTAATGATTTGAATAAATTAGGTTAATCAGATAAAATTTTAAGGAGAAATGAGGGTAATTTTTGTGTATAAAACTATAAAATTTTAGGCTGGGGCATGGGGGCTAACACCTGTAGTCATGGCACTTTGGGAAGCCCAGGCAGGAGGATCGCTTGATCCTAGGAGTTCAAGACCAGCCTGGACAACATAGCAAAACCTGTCTCTACAAAAATTACAGGAATTAGCCAGGTGTCATGGTGTGTGCCTATGGTCCCAGCTACTAGGGCACGCTGAGGCAAGGAGAATTGCTTAAACCCAAGAGGTCAAGGCCTTAGTGCACTCTGTCCTGGCTGATAGAGTGAGACCCTGTCACACATACACACACATATACAAACTATAAAATTTTGGAATGTAATAATATTGATGCTAAAGTGAATTGTGGGAAAAATACCATATAAAATATATTTTAACCACATGGTATAAATTTCTCTCTGTGCATTAGTTACCAAAATTTAAACATAAACATTTTCAAATACACACTTGTGCAAATGTAGGGATAGCAGGTGGTATCTCACTTTTTATATTTAAAATGCATGTGGGAGTGAAAAGAAAAAGGTAAAAATATGTTAAGTTTAGAATTCTAATCAAAGAACCATATTGGAACTCAGGAAAACATTATGGAGGACTTTGTTCATTTATGATCTGAGCACAGATGACGCTAAACATGGTCCTTCACTTTTAGTTGGCATCCATTTGAAATGAACACACTAAACACCATGAGAAGCAACTGAATGAAAAGTAAAGAGCATTATCCAAGTGAACTTCATATCTCATCATTTGCCTGTGTTTATGTAATATTAAAGACCCAAGGAATTGGTCTAAATAATCGGTATTTTATTTTTGAGACGAAATAATGAGTGCAGTTGAGCATGCCAGATGTAGTCATCTGATACATTCTTTCAGTCACATGGTAGGCTGTATGAGGTGATAATGCTTCACCCCAAACTTATTTATAAGTTAGTGAAGGGAAGTCCACAATTCTGGTATCAGAGCATTTATTTCATTGTTGATCAAGCTGTTGCTCTTACTTAGCTGCTAAGGAATGAGGCTACTTGGACCATTCCAGCATGTGAAATATGTAAAATATGTTCTTTCACGAATTCTGAAAACAAACAACAAGAACAACCAGAAAAATTGCCAGAGTCATACAAAAGTTGTCTCTATTTCTAAATGATCATTCCTCAAGCTCTTGTCATCTACTGGGCGCCCCTAGATGGATTTGCAGTTGTTGCAGTTGTGGCTGATTTTGATAGGACTAACACAGGACCAGTGTATGGAGCTGTTTATTAAGATGTTTTTGTTGCTCAGTATTTACATTTTGGGTGTTTTCTGATAACATACATTAATTCCTATTGCAGTATTTAATAAAGTGTAACTAGTTCCTGTCCCACCTATCCAGAGACATTGAAATATGGAGTCTTTGTTTCAGTCTCTAGTGCAGATGCTAAATGTCATACTGTAATTAGAGCTATACAGGGATTTAGCATATAGGTCTGGCAAGTCTTGGAGGCCAATTTTTTTATGATGCAGGAAGCAGGGTGATTTGGAGAGGACAAATTAATTGTGGGATGATTTTGTGTTTCTGGCTTGAGTGACCAGCTCTTACCTTTCCCCCTATATTCTCTTCCCTGCCTCAGTGCAAATTCACACTGTCTTCATTCTGTATGAGCACCCTGTGTCTTAGTTCATTTAGTTTTGCAGTTAAGGAATCTCTGAGACTGAGTGATGTATAGAAAGAGGTTTATTTGGCATATGGTTCTTCAGGCTGTACATGAATTATGGCATCAGGATCTGCTTCTGATGAGGGTGTCAGGAGCGTCCACTCATGGTGGAAGGTGAAGAGGAGCTGGTGTGTGCAGAGAATGGCAAGAGAAGAAGCAAGAGAATTGGGGGGAAGGAGGTGCTAGGCTCTTTTTACCAGTCAGCTCTTGGGGGAATGAACAGAGCAAGAATTCAGTCGTTACTGCAAGGATGGCAACAAACTGCTCATGAAGGATCCACCTCCATGACCCAAACAGCTCCAACGTTGGGAAGCAAATGCCAGCCTGATACTTGGAGAGGACAAACATTTAAACTATGGCACTCCGTCTTCTTAGGTGTACCTTTCATCTTCAGTGACTAATCTAGAGTTCTCTTTGGAAAATGCAAATGTAGTCATGTTTCTTTTTTGCTTGTAATGCCTTACTGGTTCCCTGTTTTTTATAGCATCATGTTGCATCTTCATGGACTGGTTCACCAGTCAATGAGGACAAGATCAGCATCCTGAAGTATCTTGTACCCTTTCCTTCAAGATTCAGAATGCGTGTTACCTTCTCTGCAAAGTGCTCTTTGCACCTGGTCCAATGTAGCTGTGTTAACTGCAGTGTACTTTTCTCATGATCTTCCTAAGGCTCTTCCCTTCTTCTCATTAGTCATTTCTGTGACCACTTTGCCTATATGAATATGGACTACTGTGGGGCAAGTACAATGCCTGGCATGCAGCAGGCTCTCCCGAAATGCTTGTTTGACTTCTAGAGCTCTCTTTGCTGTTACCACATCCATCCCTTTATTATCCTTTTTTTTCTAGTTATCTTTCCTCTGTACCTTTGCCCTTGGTTTTTCATGAATCAATATAAATAGTATAAGCTTTGTGCATAGCAGAACTTCACTCTTGTCTCATGATTTCATTGCTTTCTTCTATATACTGAAAGGCCATTACCTTCCTCTCTATGACTCTCAGTTTCCTCATCTGTGTTTTCCTACTGCCTGTCATTGCTATGACAATAACGCAGACTCAGATATGCAAAATACCTGTGGGTTAAATGTGAACAAAACTTTCAATCAGCTGGATGATACTCTGACAATTGCTTGACTGTCTAGCTCTGTTTTCCTGGCAGTTGGATGAAGAACATGCCAACAATGTTCTTACAATACAGATGATCCCCTATTTGGTAAATAGCATCAAGACCAGGAGAAACCATAAAGACCCAAAAGAACCTGGTGGGAATACGATCCCACCAGGCTTCCCAGAGGGCAAGTTTTGGAGTCACTTTTCAGCTGCTGTGTTCACTATAGGGACAATGGAAACTCTGCTCACGAAGTATTTACAGGGAATATTGGCTCCTGTGAAGGCTGGGACTTCAATGCCAAGGAATGCCCAATTCACATGGGTATGGACCTTGTAGAGGGATCTTTACATCTCAGCTGTCCTTTGTGGAACAGATGGTTCCCAGATGCCTGCTGCAGCCTGCCTTATGAGGTGAGCTTCTTGTCTGTATTGTTTTGAGTTGATTGGTACCATGGTGACTTTTCCTGTGATTCTGCATGATTAGTGGAACCTGAGAAGACCCTTACTGGACATTAAAGAGCAAAGACAAGTGTCCCTGTGACGGAATACTGACTCAACAATTGGTTTTCTTCCTGATGCCTCTTCCTTGCTTGGAAAACCCTTTTCTTTTCATCCTTCATAATCACTTCTTGCATCTGGCACAACCTTCAGCTTTGCATTTTTCTTTCATTATCTTTTCTCACCCCACATTAAAAGAATATTCTTTAAATTGTGGCCAAATGAACTTGACATAAAATGTACGATTTTTACATGTACAGTTCAGGAGTATTAAGTACATTCACATTGTTGTACAAACATGCTTTTTTTCATTCTGTGTCCTCATTTTGCTCTTTCCTGGTTTACAATGCAGTATCTTATATATGATCTAATAAATATCCCTTAGGTATCTCAGTCTTGTATATTTTGGTCCTCTGTTATATCATGTACATCTTGAGGGTAGAGATTGTGTCCTACTAATCTTCGTCCTTCATCACATGAAATATTGCAGCTTGCACAGTAAATTTTCTTCACTCCCCTCCCTGTTATTTTTTATGTATACCATGACACTTATTTGCCAAGGATGGCTCTGGCCCTCCAGGCAAAATTTCACCATTGGGAACAGTGCTAAAGTTTGCATAGATCTTAAGTTTAATTCTAATTTTAAATATTTTAATATAATGCTAGTGTTGTCTTTCTATAGGATTCATTAATTGATCCCATCAACAAACATTCATTGAGTTCCAAATTTGTTCAAAGTATGGCCATATGTGCTGCTGTAGAAAAATGTAAAAAGTCAATTTCTAGTGTAAGATAAATAAAATGTGAATATCATTAACTCCTGGAGAAGGCAGCGGGTAGCTGATTTCAGGCTTGTATCATAGGGACTCCCAAGAAGAATAAGTAGGTTGCAGCATTAAAAAAGGGATCATGAAAGACGTGCCACTTTAACTAGTTCCAAATGGAATTTTGGAAGCAGAGCCATTGGATGTTACAGCTGAAGCAATATTTTAAGCAAGGTGTCAGAACAGGATTGAGGCGTAATTTCAGAAGAACACGGAGTCCTTGTTCACTAATGCAAAATTATGCTTTCTGATGGGGTGGAAAGTGAACCTGGGACTAGATTTGGGAATTATTCAGTGTACAATGAATATGGGAGTGAAGAGCTTGGACTTAGTGTGGGCTGCTGGTTTGGTCGGCCCTTGTGTCTGGAGAGATGGGTCTATTAATATTGAGTAACATTTATGAAGGTGGAGGAGAAGGCATTGGAGATTCTAGTTAGGTGCTTTGGGCATATGTTCAGAGAGGGATGAGGCATGAATGTCCATCGAGGCAGCATTAACAAGGGCTATGGCAGTAGTGAGTGGGAAAGCAGGTAGACACAGGCATCATCCCAGAGGTGGACTCCATATGGCACAGTGGCGAGGAAGTATGAGGGGTTAGGAAAGATGCTGAGCAAGTGCTAGCAACATATATTTAAAATTATGGCAAAATATACATAAGATTTGTAATGTTTGCATGTACAGTTCAGGGATATTAACAATATGTACATTGTTGTGCGAACATGCTTTTTTCCTCTGTCCTCATTTTACTCTTTTCCTCATTTACAATGCAGTAACTTACATATGATCTAATTACTTTATCCTAAGCATCTCAGTCTTGTGTATTTTGGCTCCCTGTTATATCACATACACTTTGAGGGGGTCGTAGCATTTTCAGAAAATTCCAGGTAAAATGTAAACCTAACAGCAGCAGCTAGGAAAGCAGAGGCGTTCTCTGCATTGGTTAGTTGCAGGGCTGTTAGTCAAAATTCCAAAGCTCATATGCAGAAGGCCAGGATCTGGAGTCTAAAGTAGTTTAGTTTTTTTCACAGAGGTAAACAAAAGAAAAAAGGCAAGCTGAAGATACATATCCCTGGCCTCTAGATAATCAGACAGTAAGATTTCTCCCACACACCAGAGAAATCTACTCTAGCTTTCTGTTGCAGTGCATGAAAATGACAGAAAATATATGTCCTGCTTGGACCAGAGCCTAGCTCATGGGGGAAAAAAAAAGGAAAAAAATAACCTGAATTTGCTGTGGATGGTTCCTATGGAGTATTTTGAGGACTCATCAGCTCTCCATGGCACTGAATTTACAGTGGAAGGATCACATTGGCAAGTCAAATCCTTGGACTGCAGGAAAGGCTCCCCATGTGCTGCTTTTCTGTCCCAAGCAGCCAGGCTGTTGTTCACAAAGCACTCTCCAAGCATCTTCATTTCATGTTATTGGGCACAAGGCCCTGGTGACCCTGTTAAAATTCAAATCTTGCTCATGACAAAGTGAGGGCAGGTTTTCAATTGACATTTGGAGGTTTCTCCAGCCATGTTAGAAACCAAATGCATTTAAGTGATGGGGCCCTTGATACATAAGAAGGTGCGGAGCCAGCTGGATTTCTCCAGGACCGTGATGGGATCGATCTGATTAGGGCTTCTGAAGCTGAAGGAAACTACAGAGGGATATAACTTGGCTGACTCTCAGTTCATTCCTTTCTCATGGTAAGAGCACTTCTCATATTGAACAATCTTTTCTTCACTGATTTAGATATTATTTTAGATGTGCATTTTCTTTTTGTTACAGAGGCTTTATTTTAAAATAAAGTTATCCTAAAATGGGCATATTACTCCTCCCCCGCGCCCGACCACTAATGATTTAGCACATGAAAAAATCCACAAGACCATGGGTGCTGTCTTCAGCTACAATTACTACCTTCTTAATTGTCATGAAAACATAATTTATTACGGGATGGTTTATTACTGTCTTATGCAAAGATTTCATATGACTCGAGATACAAACTGTTTCATATGAGTAAGTCTCAATATTTTCTGATAAAGAGAGCTTCTCTGCCCAAGTTTATGAAAAGTTCTTTTATTTTTTTTTTGAGTCACTGGCTTGTCCAGGATGCAGTGCAGTGGCACAATCATAGCTCACTGCAGCCTCAACCTCCTAGGCTCAAGCAATCCTCCCACCTCAGCTTCCTGGGTAGCTAGGTGTTATGGTGTGGCTTTTTATCCCCCACTCGAATCTCATCTTGAGTTGTAATCCCCAGATGTTGAAGGAAGAACCAGGTGGGAGGTGATTGGATCATGGGGGTGGTCTCCCTTATGCTTTTCTAGTGATAGTGAGTGAGTTCTCACGAGATCTGATGGTTGTATAATTGTCTGGCATGTTCCTTCTTTGCTCATTCTTCTCTCTCTTCCCACCGTCTGAAAAGGTCCGTGCTTCCCCTCCCACCTTCTGCCATGATTGCAAGTTTCCTGATACCCCGCCCACCCCAGCCATGCGGAACTGAGTCAATTAAACCTCTTTCCTTCATAAAGTACCCAGTCTCGGGTATTTATTTATAGCGGTGTGAAACGAACTAAGACACTAAGACTACAGGCACATACCATCACGACCAGCTATTTTATATTTATTTTTTAATTTTTGTAGAGATAGGGGTCTCATTATGTTGCCCAGTCTGGTCTCAAACTTTTGGCCTTGAGCAGTCTTTCCATCTTGACCTCCCAAAGTGTTGGGATTACAGGCTTCAGCCGCTGCACCTGGCTGAAATGTTTCTGTTGAATAGAAAGAACAATGCTGTTTTACTAATGTTCAAGAAATTGTGGAATTTGAAAAGCTCTTTAGCTTTTTAGCAGTTTTAATGTCTACTGTGTGCTTCTAAAATTTGTACATGCTTTTTTGAAAGTTTATATACATTTTTATTTGTTGATAGTGGTGATGTTTTTGTCATTGATCTCACTTGCTAACCTGGAAACATTTCAAGATGTGATAAAATGTCTTATTTTAGTTTGTAGTTTAGTGTCAGCTACATAGAAAAAAAAAACCTTAAAGAATATAGCTTGAATTGAGGATTGCTATGACTTTTTGTTGTAGTAGATTTAAGCATTGTGTATCATTATTTTCCTTCAGTGGAAAATTCAGTAACTAGTATGTTACTGGTTACTGGATTGCAAGGGAGCAGAACATGAAACATTGCAAAGGAATTAAACTCCAATGAGCTTGACCCAACTATGATATTGAGTTGAAGGAATACATGAAGACAGAACCTTTATTATAAGCGTGTGTGTGTGTGTGTGTGTGTGTGTGTGTGATCTGTTGGTATTAAAGTGTCAGGATTACAACATTCTATGAAAGTGGTTAATCATATTCAACATTTATTTGAGAAGCTTAAGATGCACTATTTGGGTGGAACTAGGGTTGGGGGCTGCAGTTTTGAACAGTGAAACTAGAATTCTGCTCAGTTATCTCACACAGGCACACCTGTGAGGCATTTCTTACGTAAGGTCTCAAGAAAGCTTTGCTCCATTTTGCATTTCAGCACAAATATAGATTTTTGAAATTTCCACAGTAAAGTATTTAGACTTACCAAAAGGTAGACCTTGTTATAATAACACCAGTGGGACTGATGCAGTCTTTTCTAAAATGATTCAGACACTTTATACCTTATGTTTCTGGGTGAGCTATTAGATCATTACATATTTTAAAGTGATTTTTTGAAATTGTTGGTTCATTGTTTAGATTTTCAGTTTTGTTTGCTGTTGCATTAATCTCTGAGATTTGAAAACTAGAAAAGAAAAAATACAGATACTCATTAATGGTCTTATACCTTCCCTTGTAACAGCAATTGATTGTGCAGTTACTTTTGGTTGTTGTTAGTATTTTCCTAAAATTAGTTTCTGGTATGGATGTCCATTTTAATTTAATTTTTTTTTTTTTTGAGATGGAGTCTCACTATGTTGTTCAGGCTGGAGTGCAGTGACATGATCTCTGCTCTCTGCAACCTGCGCCTCCTGGATTCAAGCGATTTTCCTGCCTCAGCCTCCTGAGTAGCTGGGATTACAGGCACGTGCCACCATACCTGGCTAATTCTTATATTTTTAGTAGAGACAGGGTTTCACCATGTTGATCAGGCTGGTCTGCAACTCCTGACCTCATGATCCGCCCGCCTCGTCCTCCCAAAGTGCTTGGATTACAACGTGAGCCACCGCGCCTGGATCCATTTTTATTTAATTTTTATTCAATTTTTCACTCTATATGCCTTGGTACTTCAATCCTTAGCACCAGAACTACATGCTTAATTATTTAATGTTGTCTTTAGTACCTCATAAGGTGTTCTTTATTACTGGATGATAGAGAAACATGTGTAATTTGATTTTCTTCTTTTTGCAACTGAGTGTTCAAACACATCGTTGCTTTTAGGTGAGGGATGTGATTAATTAGAAAAATGAATGGATCTTAGCTCAATGAAATTTAATCAACAGGATAGAATTTTCCATTCAGAGCAAATGAGTCCCTAGGACTGGACACACCTGGATCTGCTGACCCAAAATCCTTTATAGATTCCATTTCTGAATGAGTTATTAGATCATTATATATTTTCAGGTGAATTTTTTAAATTGTTGATTAACTGTTTAATTTTTAGTTTTATTTTCTGTTGCATTAATCTCTGAGATTTGACATCTAGAAGAAACTCTCATGCCAGCCCCAAAGCCCTTCCCTATCTCCTCCTCCCTTGCCTTCCTGGAGTGGAGGGAGTGTCAGGCATAAGCAGAGCCCAGGAGACCCTCAGACACTCACGGGGGACTACTTCTGAGAAGGCTTTTCTTTTCTCTATAGAAGGGGCCAACGCAATTTTCACCCTGTCCCTCCCTGGCTTGTACCTGCATGTGGGTACAGGTGCTTTTGTCAGGACCCCACTGCGTATCTCAGGCCAGGAACTAGCAAACACTATTGGAAACCCAACTGCCGATCATGGTGGCGTTCTAACAGGAGAGAAGAGTTGGGCCCCGTAGACATTGTTGAATTGTTAAGCTGTAAACAATTTTCTCTAATCTTCTTGTCAGGTAAAATCAACTCTCTTCTTCCTTTTTAAAGTTCCCAGTTTGGGCTTTACAATCCATGCTGGCTCACTAATATTGTGAGATTTAATTAGAGATAGCATTTTATGTGCTCACCTAAAACTATACGGTAGACACAAAGGAGTCTGGGTCTCAAATCCCAACACGTGGATTATAGAGAAGGCAGAATGCTATGATGCCTTAAGGATGAGCCATCCATTATTTAGGAATTTGAAAAAGGACAGTTCTTTGTTTTACGTTTTTGTCCCAGTAAATGGAGTTGAAAAACAGCTTCTTTTCCTCCTTAGCATTTGAGCAAGAACAGAATCCAGTAAAACCACTGAGGAAGGTCATTGCAGTGTTTATTTAACATGAGTGATTCTAGCAAGAGCTGGCATGCCATTTACATCCATCTGTTTTAAGTGTTTGCAAGCAGAATGGTAATAAGAAATGTGGGTAAGTTTTCAAAATAATTATATGAAATATAAATCGCCCCAGATGTCCTATCTAATGCTGATTGGAAAGGAGAGGGCAGAGGGTAGCCAGAACTTGGACTTCTCCTTGGAAACATGCCATGACCTGGTGTGTACTGGATTGCAAAGGTGCAGAACACAGAACATTGCAATGGAATTAAACTCCAATGAGTTAAACCCAACTGTGATATTAGAGTGGAGGAATGAATGAAGACACAACCTTTATTATAAGCGTGTGTGTGTGTGTGTGTGTGTGTGTGTGTGTGTGTGATCTGTTGGGATTAAAGTGCCAGATTACAGCATTCTATGAAAATGGTAGTGGAGAAAAGGAAAGGTAGAAGGAAAGAGAAAAACGAAAGCAAGAGGAAAACCACTAGAAGAAAAGAAAGTGGGAAGGAGACTGGGCATCTCTGAAGAATGTAAGGAGTACAAGATCCCTTCCAGACAGTGAATACATAAGAAGGCATCATACCAGTTTATGTGTTTAAACTGGAAATGGTAATGATAGGCATTAGTTTGTGACTTACCATCTGAGATTACACTTAAAATTGTGTGCATTTGCATATTTTTATATGTTTTATGTATATATGTATGTTTTGGGGGATGGTATCTCGCTCTGTTGCCCAGTTTGACATGCAGTGGTGCAATCCTAGTTCACTGCAACCTTGAACTCCTGGGCTCAAGCAATCCTCCCACCTCAGCCTCCCAAGTAACTGGGACTGCAGGCATGTGCCGCTATGTCCAACTAATTTTGTTATTTTTCTGTAGAGACAGGATCTCACTATATTGCCCAAGCTGGTTTGGGACTCCTGGGCTCAAGTAATCCTCCTGCCTTGGCCTCCCAAAGTGCTGGGATTACAGGCGTGAGCCACTGTGACCAGCCCATTTGCACATTTAGTGTTTTTATTTTCTTAATAAATATTGAAATTGTGGAAGGGAGTGTTAAAATGGTGGAGCCAGGTGAAAGAGAAAATCCAAGAGTCAGAAGAGAGCATGCAAAGAAGAAAGCAGAGGCAGTAACAAGCAGACTGAAATTAAAGCGTATGACTAGAAGATGGGCTAGCATAGGATAAGATGAGGTAACATTCTAACATGGAAGATTGAGAAGAATTGCAAATGAGAAAGCACTGATAAAACACTGACCGCTTAATAGGATAAAAGCAGAGGACGTTCATAAGCAGCTGTCATCACCAAGGAAGAGGAAAACATAGGAAATGCTTTGCCCTCTGAGCAGAACAACCCTGCATGTAAAGGGGCAACCTCATACACCATGTAACGTCATGTTAAACCATAAATACTTACCAATACCTCTTACAGTGTGTGAGGACACAAAATATTAAACCTGTTGGAGATAATGCCTTTTAAAAATGAGTTCTAATTAATTATCAATCTTAATATTATTATAACTATGTTTAAACCATCCACTTTATTTCCTAGATGAAATATAATTGAATTGAATTGAATGTTAAACGTATTTGACATGTTTTTCTCTGGGCTTTTGATTTAACATATAAAAATATGCAATTTAATTATTTTAAAAAACAGTCTTAAAATAATGTAGTATGTCAAGGTAGGCAGAAGGAAAATTTAGGCACCAAACAATATAGTATATGTTTCCTGATCCATATTACGTGTTTTGGTTGGGAGATGATATTTGGAAAGTACTGATTCTGTTTTTGTTCCCCCAAAACAAAATGTTCAGAGATTACATATTGAATTCCACTTGAAAGAGGCCAGTAGACATTGCATTTCTATCACACTAATAGCCCAGGAGGAATTTTAACTGTGTAATTATTTAACCTCAAAATTTTCTACCTTCTTCCCCTAAACATTTGGAAGGTAAATTATGACAAAGGCAGTCATGTGGTTCAGTTCCATATTTTCCTTTCTCTTCCTGTTTGCTATATTTCCTAAATTTCTATCATGGACAGACACCAGTTTTAGATGTGAAGCATTGTTAACATCTTTGTATCTTTATCTTTTCCTATCCACACTTCTCTCTTTTGTTTTGTTTTTCTTTTCTTTTCAAGGGCCAGAGTGTGACACGTGACACTTAGCCAATACTTAACCAATACTTTCTTTTTGGTTATTTGTGGGAATTTTATATATATCTTTTCTTTTTCAACTTTTATTTTAGGTTCAGAGGGTATATGTGCATGTTTGTTACATGGGTAAATTGGGTGTTGCTGGGGTTTGGTGTATGGATGACTTTGTCACCCAGGTATTGAGCATAGTACCTGATAGATAGTTTTTTGACCCTCAACCTTTTCACATCTTCTACTTTGAAGTAGGCCCTGGTGTCTGTTGTTCCTCTCTTTGGGCCCATGTGTCCTCATTGTTTAGATCCCATGTGCAAGTGAGAACATGCAGTACTTGGTTTTCTGTTTCCGTGTTAGTTCTTTTAGGATAATGTCCTCCAGCTGCACTCATGTTGCTGCAAAGAACATGATTTTGTTCTTTTTATGGCTGTGTAGTATTCCATGATGTATATTATACCACATTTTCTTTATCCAGGCCACTGTTGATGGGCATCTAGGTGGATTCCATGTCTTTTCTATTGTGAAAATGCTTTGTTGAACATGCAGGTACATGTGTCTGTTTGGTAGAATGATTTGTATTCCTTTGGATAGATATCCGGTAATGAAAATGCTGGGTCGAATGGTAGTGACTTGTCTCTTAATAGTTTTTACTTTGCCTCGATCTCCTGATTGTTTCCTTTTTTTCCTGGCTGTTCCCACCGGACATGTCTCATCTTCTGCTATTGATGACATGCTTGTCCCTGCTTCCATAGATGTTCCCACAAATGCATGTGTACACATGGCTCAGCTAAAGATTCTTCTTCTCTATCAGGGTTTCTCTCTTCAGCTCACCTGCCCTTCTCTACATGGTTTTAAAGTGAGATGATTGTAAATGTGTTTTTCACAATGGAAATTCTCTAGCCTGGGGGAGGAGGGGGAGACATCCTGAAATCTTTTCTGGGAACTGTGAGGACCGACAGAGGTTGACATGTTTTTGAGGTGATGAAGGCTTGTGTCCATCTGTGAAAGACAAAGGCAGGCATTGGCTTCATCCACATCCACACGTCCTTCCCTGCTGTGTGGCTTCATTATTGATTTGCCGTCATGTAGAGTTGATAATGAGAAAACCTTGGTAGCCTTGCACCCAACTTTGCAAGAACCTTTTAGGACTCTGGGACTTCTAACCCTCTATGAAGGTGGACTTAGGGTGTATAGGCACAGAATGGGGCAGAGGGAAAGAAACTAAGGGACCACCTTTAGCAGACCAGAGAATGCATGCAGTTTATGAAATTGTTAGATGTCTGTGCACAAGGAATGTTGATTTAATTATGGTATCTAAAAATAGGACAGAAATAGGGAGGAAATAAAAGGAAATGACATAGCAGTTTACCTCTGGCAAAAACAAAGAGCTCAGTCAGAAGAACTAGACAAAGCTACCCACAAGACCGGAAGAAACTGTGTGAATTAGGTTTCACTAACCTTGGAAGGACAAGGACTTCTAGTACTTCTGTATTTTGTGAAGCACTTTCTCTGCATTTTCTTGATTTGTCCTTAAGTGATTATCTCTCAACCAACCCCAAAATTTGACACTTCAAACCATTTATTTTCTAAGATTTTTAAGCATTCAATTGTAATGGCTTATATATCAGCATAGTTATGTATAATTCCAAAACAACATTCACGGTATGGTATCTTGTAGTATTTGATTTTCGCTGTTAATTCTTACAGTTATTATTTGAGTGCCTACCACATGCCAGATATTGTTCTAAGATTCAGGGATGCATCCATGTACAAAATAAATAAAAATTTCTTCCCTTGTGCTACTTATATTCTATAGGTGGGTGGAAAATAAACTTAAGAGTTAAATAAATTAGGTTTAATTTTATTTAAAGACAGAGTCTTGCCCTGTCACTCAGGCTGAGTGCAGTGTGCAATCATAGCTCACCGTACTCACCAACTCCTGGGCTCAAGTGATCCTCTCGCCTCAGCCTCCCAAGTACCTAGGACTACAGGTGGTGCCACCATGCCCAGCTCTTTATTTTCTGTATTTTTTTCATTTTGTAGAGATTGGGTCTTGTTATATTGCCCAAGCTGGTCTGGAACTCCTAGGTTCATGTAACCCTCCCTCCTTGGCCTCCCAAAGTACTAGGATCACAGATATGAGCCACCATACATGGCCAAAGTTTTGTATTATTTTAGAAGGTGATGAGTGCTATGAAGAAAATTAGAAGAGGATAAGTGGAATTAGAATTGTTGGGGGAAGTTGTAGCATTTTAAGTAGGGTGGGCAATGACAACCTCAATGAAAAGGGGATGTGGGAGTAGAGAATTGAAAGAGCTAAGGGAAGACTCCATGATGATATATGAGAAGGATGTTTCAGGCAGAGGGGAACAGCCAGTGCCAAGGCTCTGGGGTAGGCACGTCCCTGTTCTGTTTAGGGCAGAGCAGTGTATTAGTCTGTTCTCCTGCTGCCAATAAAGATATACCCGAGGCTGGGTAATCTGATAAAGGAAAGAGGTTTAGTGGACTCACAGTTCCACATGGCTGGGGAGACCTCACAATCATGGTAAAAGGGTAGGAGGAGCAAAGTCATGTCTCACATGGATGGCGGCAAGCAAAAGAGAGCATGTGCAGGCAAAAGAGAGCATGTGCAGGGGAATTCCCCTTTATAAAAACCATCAGATCTCGTGATGCTTGCTATCACAAGAACAGCGCAGGATTCACTTACCTCCTATCAGGTCCCTCCCATGGTTATGGGAGCTACAATTCAAGATGAGATTTGGGTGGGACACAGCCAACCCATATCAAGCAGTAAGATCCACGTTTTCAGAGGATTGTGAATGGCAGGTATCAGAGTAAGGTGATGCTATTGAGAACTTTGTAATTCTGAGAAACAGGGAGAACAAATGGAAGGATTTCAACAGATAAGTCATATGTCAAGATGTGTTTTAAAGGAGCACTTTGCTTAGCTGAGGCTTGCATGTAGGGGCAAGGGTGGAATGTGGGAGATCAGTTAGAAGGCTGATGCAAGAGTCAAGATGAGAACCTACAACCGGGAGGTTAGGAGAAGAGGTTGGGTTCTTTTATACATTTGAAATAAGATTTGCTTATGATATGGATGTGTGGAGTGTTGGAGATGGAAGTCCAGAGTTTTTGGCCTAAACACTAGAAAAGGTGGAGGTGGTTACAGGTGACATTGGAGGATGGGCTGGTAGAGACATTCTTGAGCCATCATCAGGGTTTGACTGTTTGAGTTTGAAATGTCTATGAGACATCACATGGGTAAATGGGTTGGTGGTGGTTTGTGCATGTTTTCTTCAGATAGAATTTTTTCACTGTAGTAAGAAGCCAGGTCATATGCTAACAGTGAAGATCAGGCAGGAAGGATTGGTGATTAGAAGAGGGAGAAGAAGGTACTATTTAGCAGAGCCTTTAAGGGAATTCATCGGAGAAATTTAGTATGATCTCCAGGCATCTCTGTGAACCTACTGGAGGTTTGTGTTCATGAATTTAACGTGAGATAAATCAGCATGATTAATATCTTCTTTCATCTGTGCTGATTGGCAAAGGTGAGGCAGGTGCGTGCTGGGTAGAACGGTGGATTTCACCATTGTTGGGGGTTTTGCCAAGGAATAATCAAGAATTAAGATTGGATTAGAATTGAGGGTATCTCAAGGATCGTGGATCTGATACGACTCGGCAGCTCTAAGAAATGAAGATCCGGTACCACCATCCTCATCATGGAAATGACAAATGAATGAAATAAAACCATTTGCTACTTTGTACAAGATTCAGAGGGCTTGTATGTCTATGATCTCAGGCCTCAAAAGAGCAAATCAGTTGCTGTTTTCCCACATAACTCTCTGTGTATGTGTTAGTACAATTTTGTATGTTTGCCCTAGAATGTGAACCATAAATTTGTGAAATTAAAGCGGTGAATAGGAAAAAAAGTAAAGATATAGTTTTGTATTATTTGTAGCAAAATTGCTATCACAGCTATGTAATCCACAAAAATGGAAGACATTTATTACATATTTAATTTTTATCCAAAAGTAGTAAAATGAAGGCAGCTATTTAATTAGGCAGGTGACTGTTAAAATATTAGAATTTTTGTTGAAATTCCTTGGCTCAGAAAACAGGTTTCATGCCATGCTGAAAAATTACTTAGTTTGATGAAAAAGTAAACAAGACATGACAGTGAAATCATACAGTGTTCAGACAGGAAATAATAAAAATAACTGAGAAATTTACTTATTTCTCAGTAAATAAGTGGCTGGCATAAGTTGTCCTCATTTTGGGGTCAAGATCTTACTTTGGTGTCTCAGCTGAAGATGCCCTCTTCACAACCCATTAGGTATTGTGACATTGATTAATTATTATAAAGCAAAAAGTATTTGCTGGAAATACTTTTCGCTAGGCAGGTAAGGCAGTCGCTACCACAGGGGCACAGGTTTTGAAGCAGTTCAGGAGGAGCCAAAGTCTTGCTGAGAAACCCAAGGCAGACAGCAATTAGAGGATAAGATAATGTATAATTAACTGCCACCGTGTGTGGGTACAATTAGAGAACAAGGCAACACAGATGTTGTAAGGTGCTGATTATGTGTTTGAACAATAATGAAAAATAGAAGAAAACATCATCGGTGTGGGACGCCGTCAGGGGTGGTGTGTTTTCTCAAGTGCTGTTACCCTCTAATCAGTGTTGAGTTGGATAGTATTCCCCAGGAACGGCTGTTTAGCTTTGCTTTTCTTACCAGAGAGTTGTTCTACCCCATAAATGTAGAGACTGATCTGTAGACACACCTGGATCATGAATTTCCATTCTATTCTAGAAGAAGTACAGCTGCAAACAAAATCAAATCACAGTGTCTTTCTCAAATTTTCCGAAGTACTCAGTAGTCATTCCAGCTCACATCTTAAGTCTGCTAGGGTTCAGTAAGTATACCAAATGCATATTTTTGAATTAATTCCAAAATCTAATTCACTTTGATCAATAGTCACCTACTATGAATTCCTTGTGTTTTCTTCACTATAAAATATTTTTGTGATTAATCTTTCAGTAGACCAAAGGTGAGGTACTTTGAGATTACATTTCGACTAAATCATGAATGAATCATTCTTTTACTGAAAGTAAACATATCCATCATATTAAATCCATAATCATGTTCTGTTGTATATTCTCACTTAAATATTTTTATTATTTTTAAACAGGTTATATAATTACATAGAGCTTCAGGCTGTCTACATAGGCAAAATGTCTGAAAAAAAGTACAATGATCATATTTTATCTTGTCAGTTTAAAATTATGTTTAATAATTTTAATTACAGGGAAAACTGTAATGTACCAAGTTACCAACTGTAATGTACCCAGCATCAATCCTTTATTTTTAAAAATAACATTGTAAATTGTTAAGTAAGTTAACTCTTCTCCCTAAAAAGACGTAATGTTCCCTTTTCTTATCATATGCTAAAATAAAAATTTCTAACAATGAATGTGCCATTTTTATAAGCCTGCAAACTATGCAAATAAGGATCTCAATAGAAGATTCAAACAAAGATTTTGTTCCATATTCTGTTGCTTTTGTTTTTTGATGAGATAATTAATTTTCTTAGAATTTTAAATGATCGGTTTATAGTAATTCTCATAGACTTTTAAACGATCAATTTGTAGTAAATTTCGGAAAATACGTTCATTGTTTAATCACAAACTTAGTATCTTAAACATATTAACAACATCAAACTTGTCCGCAGCAAATGGTTACTATTAAAAATTTGCCATAGAGGTGAAAACTGCAATTTATACTATTTCCAAGCTATCAGTGCTTCAGTTATTACATGTGTTCATGTATGTATGTGTGTGTGTGTGTGTGTGTGTGTGTGTGGATGTTTACACATATTTTAAAGTAATGGTTTACTGAAAGGCCTTTTTTTTTCTCTTCATATGACTAAGATATCTGAAATTCTGCCAAAAATTTCTAAGATTATTTGCCCTTCTGAAAAATCGCAATGTGTCTATAAACATATTTTTATGATATTTCAGTACTGGATATGTTCGTTAACCCATGTGTGAAGTCTTATCTTGTGATGGTGAGTTGATCAGACCTATTACATTGAGAATTTTTTTAGGTATAAACTTTATACTTTTTTTAGGTATGAACAAAAATGTTATGGTGAATGTGTGGGTGAGTTGCTTCGGCTCACCTGATTGTATTTTCATTGCTGTTGACTTTCATTATTATACTAATTTGTGAGTAAAGCCTTCTTTTTATGGTCTATTTCTATATGATCTTCCCTTAGATTACATCATGTAATGAACTGGCAGAAAATATTAAGTAGATCTTAATAAAATGAGAACTTTGAACCTAAATGGAGATTTATCAAGCTAATTGTCTGTAACAATGACCATAGCATATTAATAAAACCTGTGACCCTTACATATGTACATGTGCATTTTAATGATCTTCCAATATGAAAGGCATTTTGTAATTGAATCTACTTGATGAACGATTAATATGATATTCATTAATTTTTACTCATCTAATTCTTAATTCATCTAATTTATCTAATTCTTAGTAATCTAAATGATTCAAGCCTCTTATGGCTTGAATTTTTATCTCTACCCAATTTTTATCTCTACCCAATTTTTCATCCAGCTGTCTGTCTGGTCATCACTGCCTTGGTGTACTTGAGAATTATTTCTGATTCTGTGACCCCCGTGCACTTTTCAGTTTCTGAACTTGAGATGGCAGAAACAAGCTGCCTCTAGACAAATCATCGAATCCCTTTTCTCATGATGAGGACTACACGAACCCTTTTCTCAAAGCTGACGAAACACTGCCGCTTAGTCTGTACAAATCAACAACTACAAATGCACATCACTCAATCAACATTATGAAACTGCTTTTTGGAATGCTTGATGTTCATAAAATGTGATCTTGTGACAATATGATATATTAATTTAAGCCACCTTGAGGTTTCAAATTGGCACCATTGACAATATAGCTCTTAGATGCTAAGTGTAATAATTTGTTGCCTTTCGTTTTCCTACACTGCTTCACTTCATTAAATCTGAATCATTAAAAATATTCATAGCATTGCCGAAATCACTTCCCAGGAGCTAAGGAATGTGTCGATCTGTACGCTGATCCAGTTCCTGCTGACATTTGCTTGGATGCAGAGACCATCCATCTCATTCTATTGATTTTTGCCAACTGATACTTTTCTTCCTTCTTTCCTGGTGACTTAGGAAATGTTCTGAAACTGTGAATTCAAATCAACACATGTTAGATTCATAACTAGGATTCATCTTCACAGTGGACTGGTCCCAATTTGCTGTATTTTATTCAGCCTGTCAACTCACACTATCTGGCTAAAGACGCTAATGCAGTGTTGTCGTCTCCTGTCATCTCCTTCTAATTATTTGGTTTCAAAGCAATAGTGCATGTTACACAAATTCATTTAGCTGTCCAATTAACACGTTTCTAGATAATTCTGATAGAAAGACTCTCTCTTCTTCCTTCAGCCCAAACAAAGCAAAACAAAACCAAAGGGCACTTACAGGATGTTGATCTTTGTTTTATTTATTTATTTATTTTTTTGAGGTGGAATCTCACTCTATCACCCAGGCTGGAGTTCAGTGGTACAATCTCTGCTCCCTACAACCTCTGCCTCCTGGGTTCAAGCAGTTCTTTTGCCTCAGCCTCCCGAGTAGCTGGGTCTACAGTCGTGCACCACCACACCCGGTTAATTTTTGTATTTTTAGTAGAGACGGGGTTTCACCACGTTGGCCAGCCTGGTGTCGAACTCCTGACCTCAAGTGATCTACCCACCTTGGCCTCCCAAAGTGCTGGGATTACAGGTGTGAGCTGCTGCACCTGGCTTGTCTTTGTTTTATCTTAAATCTCTTAGGCTGAGACTCATCATACAGTCCCACTTACTCATCTTTTTACAGCGTGAAATTGTCCAGTTAAAATTACAGCTCTTTATTAATGGCCTTAAGACTCTTCATTTTGAATGAATAAAATAGGAATGGCTGTGAGCACCAACAATATTAATACATCATTTATGCATGATATAGCAGTGTTGACATCTTTCTTTTCCTTTTCTTTTTTAAATGAAGTTCAGGAAACCAATATGACAGGTAAGAAATTGCCAGCATCTTAGACTATCAAATCATGGTAGACACCAAACTAAAGTATTCAACAAATGCTTTGGCAGCATCAATTTCAAAGTTATTTAGATACAACCACCATGTAATTCCACAAAATTTAATTAAATGATTTATCAAATCCTCTACAACTTGAATAATTTAACTGATGTCAGAATAATCCATTTTTCAGATAATTATTTTTATATTTAATGTGTTAAAACCTATGACACTTCTCTTGCATAATTTGCAGAATGTTATTTTGTTATTTTTTAAATTTCAAACTTTTGTTTGATACCTGTACGTACTTATGAAATGGGAATGTTGCCCTGATGCTGAAGTTTGCAGGAAGGATCCTGTCACCTAGGTAGTGACGATAACATCCAATAGGTAGTTTTATAACCTCCCCAACCAGCACCCTCTAGTAATTCACAGTGGCTTGCTCTTTTGCTCAGGTATAACTCCTGGACACAAGTGATCCTCCTGCCTCAGATTCCCTAGCAAATGGGACTACAGATGCCACCATGGCCAGCTAATTTTTTAATTTTTATTTTCGTAGAGATGGAGTATTGCTATGTTGCCCAGGCTGGTCATCAACTCCTGGCCTCAAGTGATCCTCCCAGCTAGGCCTCCCAATGTGCCAGGAAATGGAAGGGTTTTGTCTGCCTGCCATAGCCTTCCACCATTTGGGGATGTGTTTGCCTGAGATAGCTGAGTAGGTGACAACCTGAACTATGGTTGCTGGCAATTGGAAAACAGAATAATGTTCTGTTGCTCCGTTGGGGAGAAGTAGAGTAGCCTGCAGAGGAACAGAAGCCCAGGGGTTTTATCTCCATGGAATTACTCTAGAGAGCCACATTAAAAATTTAATTCCTCTTTGGCTGTTTTTATTTATATATATATTATTATTATTATTATTTTTTAGAGACAGGGTCTTGTTTCTGTCTCTCAGATTGGAGTGGTATGATCATGGCTCACTGCAACCTTGAAATCCTGAGGTCAAGTGATCCTCCCACCTCAGCTTCCCAAGTAGCTAGGACGACAGGCATGCACAGCTACACCTAGCTAGTTTTTCTATTTTTATTTTTGTAGAAACAGGGTCTTGCTATGCTGCCCAGTCTGATCTTGAACTCCTGGCCTCAAAGAATTCTCTCAACTAGTTCTCCCAAAGTGTTGGGACTATAGGTATGATAGTGCCCAGCCATTTGGTTGCTGTTTTTACACTTACACCGTTATCTTCATCCTAAATAGAAATTCTAATAGTATTGTTGGTAGAACACATATTTTTGTTCTCTAGGTAAAGATGATGAAATTTAAGATGTAGCTAATGTCATTCCTGCAACAAATATGTGAATTTCTAATTTAGGGATGAAAATTAAAAAAAAAAGTTGCATGTGTTAAACACCCTCTTGGCTAAGTGACAGGTGTAATTTTTTCATTTGGAGATAGGCATTGCTTCTTAACTCATGCTAACTGTGCATTAGAGCTATTGATTTTTAGTGGCCGCTGTGCTTTCATGATTGTAGATCATTTCTGTCTTTGCAAACTCTATTTGATGACAAAGCTGGCTCTGTTGCAGAGTAATGATAAAAGAAAAGAAACTACCAGCATTTCAAGTGAAATGTGCAACATACATGATGATGCATGGTGACTGCAATGATTATTTCCTGATGTTGCTATTTAATAGCCATGAAAGCATCCAACTGAAATAGGATATTTCTGCCTTGAATGGCTTAGTTAGCTCAACATTTTTGAAAGCTTTCTCAGTAAAGCATGGTGCCAGGTACTGAAAGATTCCTTTTGGAGGAGCCAGAGTTAATTTGGATGATGTTTATAAAATGCTGCTGGAAAATTGGGTGGTGTTTTCTAAATGATCTTTCTAGTAGTGATTTATGCTGTAAATCAGAAAGGTTGCCATCTCTCTGGATGGAAATACATAGTCATATGCCCATAAATGCAGGGATTTGACCTCCTATACAGAAGCTCTCTCTTCCCCCCTCATTTATGTGATGATTGTGTACCATCTGAACGGTAGAGAACCCATTGGCCATCATCCACTTGTGTGTGGCTGGAGGTGCTTGCCGCAGCTCTGTGATGCCCTGAGCCAGCATGCTCGTGGAGTTCCAGTCTGCTGCATGAACAACAAGTGGAGAAACACGATCTTCCAAAACTGCTCACAAGCTGCTAAATGAATGATTTGTGTTCCCTTTGAATTCATGCTGTAAATGGAAATGCTTGCTCCTTCCCGGGTTATTACTCTGTGTACATGCCTTTTGAGGATGCAGATAATTGTTTCATCTTTACTGAGGCATCCCATCCTAGTCCAGATTTCCCTTTTCACAGACCAAAAGGGCAAAGTCAGAATTGGCAGACAGTGCAGCTTCAGTCTCATGGGGGGATTTCTTTTCTTATCAACCTCAGTCTTGGGCTTTCCAGGCATTATAATTTCACATGTAATATGGCAGGTGTCCATCTGAGCAAGTGTGGTGCCTCAGTAGGGTTGGGGGAGGCACTTGGAGCTGATGTAGAGAAAGGACAGTGAATTAAAAGTGGAAGTAGGCAAATTAAAAGAATTAAGGAAAGGTTTTTTTTTTTTTCACACCACAGAAAGGTTTTCAAAACACCAGGGAAGCCTCAGAACCAATGCAGGTACTGGTTTTATTTCTGAACTATGTTATGATTTGTAATGTCAGAAGCTTCTATGAAATCTATGGATACATGCAGAAATAATTTGCTGCTGTGCCCATTCTGCATTATACATTTAGAAGCAGTTGCTATATCATGGAATACATATTGTTCTTTAATCCCAACAGGGGCTTCAATTCTAAATATAACAAAAATAACAATTGCGAAAGGCACACATACACAGGTTGGCTTGTAGAGATGAAGGTGGCCAATGTGGTGTGTTTTGAACAGACGGGGATGCTCTCTGTGTACTGCCCCCCACACTGCAGGACAGCTGACAGGCAGCCCAAATGCCCGTGCAGACTGCTGGACTCCAGATGGCTTGCTGGTGCTGGCTGGCACACCGTCAAGTCCTGCCTTTCTTGGGTCCCTAACAGAATTCACATTACCTGAAATTTCAGGGAATTTGTGGGGCTGGCTAAACAGATTCCTTACATAACTGGTGATGTGTGGTCAGAGAGAGACTAGACTAAGAAGAATGCAGTGGCTGCCTGTGTGTATTAGTTTTCTATTGCTGTGTACTGAAATACTGCAAAGTCATTGGCTTAAAATGACACACATTTATTATCTCACAATTTCTGTGGGTCAGGTGTCTGGGCATGTCTGAGCTGGGTTTCCTGCTCAGTGCCACACAGAGATGCAATCAAGGTGTTGGCTTGGCAGCATGACTCTTGGGAAGCTCATGGTCCTCTTCTAGTCTCATTCAGGTATTGGCAGAATCTGGTTTATTTTTGTTGTAGGATCGAGGTCCCCTCTTTCTTGCTGGATGTCAGCAGGGGCTGATGTCAGCTCCTAGAGGTCCCCCAGGTAGCTTCTTGCCATGAAGCCATCTCAAGGACTGTCTCCCAATATGCCAGCATTCATCTTCAAGTCCAGCAAGAGAATTTCTTACTTCCAATCTGCTAAGAAAATTATCTTAGATAACATAACCTAATCAAGGCAATAGCATCCCATCCTATTTCCTAGGTAATGTAACATACTCAAGAGATGATTTATATCAGCCTCATAGGTCCAGCTCAAATTCAACTTCCTGGGATTACAGTAGGGCATGGCTTATTAGGTCCTTCAGAGTCATAATTGCTCTAATTTATAAACTTCCTAGGGTTTCTGGGTGTTTAATGTTGTAAACTGGGTGGCTTGCAACAATAGAAATTTATTCTATCCCAGTTCTGGAGGCCAGAAAAGCAAAATCAAGGTATTGGCATGACTGTTTTCTTCTAGAGCCTCTGAGGGAGAATCTGTTCTCTGCCTCTCTCCTATTTTCTGGGGGCTGCCGGTAATTTTTGGCTTTTCTTGGAAGCGTCACTTCAATGTCTGTCTTCATCTTTACAAGGACTTTTTCTCTGCATATGGTTCTGCATGCTCTCATCTTCTTATAAGGACACCAGTCATTGGATCTAGGGACCACTGCAAATCTGTGATGATTTTATCTCCAAGGAAATGACATAATCATATCTGCAAAGACTCTGCAATAGTACCTCTTATCCATGGTTTTTCTCTCCAGAGTTTCAGTTCTCTGTGATCATTTAATCTCTAGGCTTAGTCAGTTAACTTTTGAGAGATTAAGAGTTAATCTATTCTGTTCATAATTTATAAATTAAACTTTATCATAGGCATAAATATATAGGAGAAAACATAATATCTATAGAATTTGATAGTAGCTGCAGTTTCAGGCCCTGAAACATATCTTCATAGACAAGGATGTGGGGTGTTATGTTTTTCCAGATAGGATCACATTCTGAGATTCTTGGGGATGTGAATTTTTGGGACATTATTCAAACCAATACACCCTGTTAAGCTTTGTCCATGACCTGACACCACCCAATCTTTTGGTCTCATATTGCAGTGGACTCTCGTTCACCTTTTCTGGAATATTTCCTTACAACTCCCTTTCTGACTCTTTAGCTCCCAATTCAGATCATCTCAGGCTAGGAGTAATATTCAGGAGATACCTCACTAATCATTAGAGAAGATTGGGTCACCAGGAGATAAATAGATAAGCAGATAGATAGGTAGGTAGACAGACAGATAGATAGATAGATAGACAGACAGACAGACATGGGTGAATAGATGGAGATGAATAGATAGATAGATGACGTATATGTATGAATAGATAGGTGTGAATAGGTGGATAGATGATAGATTGATAGATACACAGATAGAGATGATAGATAGATGTAGGTAGAGATGGGTCTATAGATAAAATGATAGAAAGAAAGGCAGATAGATATGAATACATGGATAGATGATAGATAGATATATATAGAGAGATAGGTAGATATAATAGATATGAAGATGTTAGCGATGGATAGGTAGGTAGATAAGTAGATAGACAAATATTTAGATAGAGATGAATAGATAGATTGGTAGATAGGTAAATAGACAGATAGATAGGTAGGTAGGTTGAGGACAGAGATGGATAGATAGATAAATAGATGATAGAATGATAGTAGAGATAGATACATAGAAAGACCTCAATCCCTATGTATCAATCCATCTCTCTATAGCTATCTGTAATCACACATGTGTATGTCTACATGCTGATTAATAACATTTTCACAGTAGGAATTAGTGGTTTAGTGATTATTGAATTAATTGTTGCATGAGGCTCCTTGAGAGCAAACACTGGGTCTTCTCTGTTCACTATCCTCAGTGCTATCATATTACAGTGGGAGGAAACTTACCTTCCTACCAAAAGCATTCTGTGGCTTTGAAGTGAGAGAGGGAGAGATTCTCTGCTACTTTTCCCAAACCACGGATCCTGATTCCAACAGGATTTACATGATGCTTAAAGGATTCGTTCTCATTGCATTAATTGCATTCATGCACATAAGTGTTTTCTGAGCATCTCTGAGGAAGGCAACAGTTTCTATGGTGAATGGCGTGGAGAGCACAATCACTCCTCATTACAGTACTGGAAATAATCACAATGATGATAACACACCCTGAATTCTATCCAGAGCTACTTTTAAGATTTAAAAAATTTACTTGGCATTATTTTCTTCAGTTGAGTAGCTCTTTAAGGTATTTTGTGACTCCCCTGTTATATTTTTCTTTTTGCAGAGAAGGCACAATTTTACCTTCACCCTCTTAGGGTTTTTTTTTCTGATGGTCATGAGAATTAAATGGACAAAGGACAGAACAGCAGTAGAAAAACATGCAAACCCTTGTAATTTATGGTTTCTGTGATATGAGAAAACCCTCAGATGGAAATGAAGACTCAAAGAAGTGGCACCACCTCAATGCTTTTAGAGAAGGTTGAGCAAAGAGAGGCAATGGTGGAAAAGTAGCTAACCTATGTGGAGACTAAAGAAAGAAGTGGATTATTTTAACATGGTCTTTTAGTACACAATTTTCTTGATCTCAGCCTCCCCCTTCTCTCACTGACAAGAATGTTCTTTTCCTTCTGGTACAGGGAGGGCCCAGTCCAAATAGGAGTTTCATCTCTTGCTTTCAGAAAGGAAAACAGGATCAGAGCAGCTTTCTTGCACCTGCTGTTTTTTTTTCCTTTCCTTTCTTTTCTTTTAAGGTCCTGGAGCTTAAATAACCATATACCAACCTAGCATTTCTGGGGTGGCAGATTCCGCCAGCCTTTCACTTTACATCCTCCTGTTACCACCTGAATTTTCCTAAATATAACTCATAACGTTTGTATATGGTTTCTTAATATTTTACAAATATATATATGGAAAAATAATGTTCATTTGGCATATTCGTATTCTTTCTTAAATTTTATTTTAAGTTCTGGGATACAGGCGCAGGACGTGCACATGTGCAGGTTTGTTACATAGGTAAACGTGCCATGATGGTTTGCTGCCCCTATCAATTCATCATCTAGGCATTAAGCCCCATATCCATTAGCTATTTATGCTGATGCTCTCCCTCCCCCACCCTCCCTGACAGATCCCAGTGTGTGTTGTTCCCCCTCCCCATATCCATGTATTCCAATTGTTCAGCTCCCTCTTATAAGTGAGAATATGTGGTGTTTGGTTTTCTGTTCCTGCATTAGTTTGCTGAGGATAATGGCTTCCAGCTCCATCCATGTCACTGCAAAGGACATGATCCTGTTCCTTTTATGGCTGCATAGTATTCCGTGGTGTACATGTACCTAATTTTCTTCATCTAATCGATCACTGATGGGCATTTGGGTCGATTCCATGGCTTTGCTATTGTGAATAGTGTTGCAGTGAACATACACGTGCATGTATCTTTGTAACCACATTGAGAAACCATCTCACACAAGTCAGAATTTTACATTTTAGTGTTCTTGCCCATTGAATTGTGTTTTGGGTGAAGAACTGTTAGGATTTTCTCTGTTTGGGGATGCTAAAGGTGTTTACACCTGAGTGAATGCCCAGACTTGATCATATATATTTTTCTCTTGAAAGTTTAACCTCCTTATGGTTATTCTCCTGTAAATTATCTTTACCTCAAGACCAAGATTTGCAAATCAATTGATTTTCAGTAGGTGCAGTGTTCACATGGTATCTCCTTAAGCAATTACTTTTTGCAGTGTCTTTTGTATGTCACTGGTTGCTTCACTTTACTCAGATCTAAAGTACATCTCTGTTTCTGTATTTTTTCTTATGAGTTGTATGGATTTTTAATTCTTTCAATATACTTTATATTTTCTTAGGGTACACTTTGTCACCTCATCCTTTTTACCTCAGACTGTATTCTTCTTATGTCTCTGTAATAAGGAAACTGCGTCTTATTTTATTCCATGAAAAATCACCAATTATTATCTAAGTGTTCCTTTACAGTGTTCCAGAGAGGGCTGTGGTTGTCTTTTGTTCTATGGTGTGTGTCTTTTTTAAGACTTTATTTATTAGAGTAGTTATAGGTTCACAACAAAATTGAGGGGAACGTAACAGAGAGTTCTCCATATATCCCCACACATGCAAGGTCTTCCCTATTTTCAACATTCCCCACCAGAGGGGTGTGTTTGTTACCGTCCATGAACTTACACTGACATCCTCATCATCCAAAGTCCATCGTTTACAGGAGGGTACAGTCTTGATGGTGTTGTACATTCTATGGGTTTGGGCAAATATATAATGACATAAATCCACCATTACAGTATCATGCAGAATAGTTCTGCAACCCTAAAAATCCTCCAAACAAAACAAAACAAAGCAAAACAAAAACCTCCACAATTTTAGCGGTTTGTAACAACAAGGCCTTATTTCTTTTTTCTAAATTCATGTCAGTCGTGGTGGGTGGACTTGCTTGTTACTAAGGTAGACTGATATTAGAAGGTGGGGAAAGAATAATACCTCTCCAGGAAAGGACAGGAACTATTTTTGAACCAATAATACGGCTCACTACACAAAATGAGTGAACAGAGTCACACTGAGAGAGAGAGAGAGATGAGTGTCATATGCTTAAGTTTTGCTTATGTTGACAAGGTCTCACTCACCCAAACTGGAGTGCAGTGGCACAATTATAGTTCACTGTAGCCTGGATTCCCTGGACTCAAGCAATCCTTCCACCTTAGCCTCCTGAGTAGCTGGGACTACAGGCACACACCTGTTTGATTTTTCATTTTTATTTTTTAATAAAATCAGGGTCTCACTATGTTCCTAGGCTGGTCCCAAATTCCAGTGTTCAAGCAAACCTTCTGCTTTGGCCTCCCAGAATGCTGGAATTACAGACATGAGTCACTGCGCCCAGCCGCCTACTGTTTAACTGAACAGAATAAAGAACCTCTTCATTACGGTGAATTGGCTAAGTTCAAAAGAGTAGCAAAAGCCTTAATGGGCAGTAAGAATTACTCTATCTTACAAAGACTTGAGTGACCTGATGCTTCTTCAAAAATATATTTTAGGGCCCTTAATTGAAATCTCTATTACAACATACTCAAAAATTGAAGAATGGGATGTTTTTGTATAAATCTGGGCTAATTTTGTTTTTATGGAATGAATAGAACCATTTACTATGTCAGGCACACACACAGGAAAAGCTGAGGGAGAGCTCTGTATGATTTGACTAGGAACAATAGTTGGGCTGCTTTTAGATTTAGACAGTTTATTCCTTACATACACAGCAAAAGGAGAATTCACCAAAGGTGCCTGTCCTTCAGAATCCTTGTGCCACACACCAAAAAGTCCTGTGACAGAAATTCCACCTACTAATCAGCAGCTGTGTCCTGACTACAGACAAAAGGATGATGCAACAGAACACAAACTTTTCTGCAATCTCATAGCAAGGAGAAAAATATATATATGTGTGTATAATATATGTATACATATAAGAAAATATGTATTACAGATGTAGAAAATACATGCAAATATATGTATGTTTGTATGTGTATACATACACACACGTTTTGTTGTTTTGTTCTGTTAGATATTTTTTATGAATATTTATTAAGAAAATTCACATTGAAAATAAAATTGATTTTATTTGCCCTAAGATACCTCTTGAAATGTTGTATTAAAAACCTAATAGCTTCTAACAGGTATATATATATACATATATATATATATATATGTATATATATACACACACACACCTGTTAGAGGTTTGTGTGTGTGTGTGTTTAGAGGTTATTAGGTTTTTGTTTGATTTTTTTGTTGTTTTTTGAGATGAAATGTCACTCTGTCATCCAGGCTGGAGTGCAGTCGGGTGATCTTGGCTCCCTGCAGCTTCCACCTCCTAGATTCCAGTGATTCTTGTGCCTCAATCTCCCAAGTAGCTGTGATTACAGGCATGTGCCACCATGTCTGGCTAATTTTTGTATTTTTAGTAAAATGGGGTTTCACCATGTTGGCCAGACTTGTCTTGAATTCCTGGCCTCAGATGATCCGCCTGCCCCGGCCTCCCAAAGTGCTGGGATTACAGGCATGAGCCACTGCGCCAGACAAGTGTTATATGTATAGACATGTGTGCATGTGTGTGTATATATGGTGTATTTTATATATATACATATATCTTCTATTGGTATATTAGGTTTTTAATACAATATTTCAACAGGCATCTTAGGGCAAATAAAAGTCAGTTTTCTTTTCAACATTACTTTTCTTATTAAACATACATTTAAAAATACCTAGTAAAATACAATATTTAGTACCCATTTTTCAACACGCTGTGTTTTGATCTCAAGCTCATAGATTCCTTGAGATAATGTCATCTATCACCTGAAAATTCTTTTAAAAAATGCTAATGTAAATATAATAGGCTCATGTAAAGATAATAGGATTTGTATTTCATTCCTGAGAACAGAAACACTTCAAAAGTAAAATTTGCAACAAAAAATGCTTATGGAAAGTTAGACAGTGCTCTAGGATGCTAATAGTAAGCATAGGAAAATGTCAGAGGCCCATAAATTCTTTAGATTTATTTTGATTCCTACCTGAAAAAGTGTGAAATCAATTCCTGCTAAATCCAGCAAAACAACAAAGGAAAATTACTATTCACCTTTTTCTCTCAGTCTATCTTCCAAAGCTCCTAAGAGAAAAACAAGAAAAATACAGAAAATCCTATTTCCATTATTACAATGAAGCATTTTTGAGCTAGTAGAAAATTAGAATTAGACCTTTCTTTTACTGTCATCACAAAAGCATTTCATCAAGTTTTTTGAAATGACAAATAACAGAATTCTTGTATACCATATGCTAACCAAAATCATTTAACTGCCACGTCATGAATTATTTTAATATCTATTCTCAAAATTAAATAAGAAGATGCAACATTGCATTTCCCTACTTGAGAGGAGAATTAGTTACATATGTTACATAGAAGGTTGTATTTATTACTGTTTTTTGCAGCTGGTATGACTCTTATAATAGAGGTGGGCTTGCAGCCAAAAATACATGATTCATCCAACAGATATTTACCATGTAACTTAGATTTTATGTGCTGAATATTTTGGTAGTCTAAAGTTCCAAAGTTCTAAAGGAAACCTGATGATAAAATGAGTTAAGCCATGTTCATGGTGGTGTATCAGTTAGCTTTTGCTACATAAGGAACCATCTCAAAGGTAAGCATCTAAACAAGCTTTATTTAGCTGCTCAGACAACCTTTATTTAGGTTATGATTCTTGGTTGGACATCTGGGCTGTCTATGATCTATCTGTCTGTCTATCTATCTATCTATCTATCTACCTGATAAATTAAGACAGGCTAGGCATATAGAAAAATAGAACAGTTGAACAAGGTAGACAGAAACAGAATCTAGCAGATATAAAACTTGGCATGTAAGTAAAGAGCTGTAATACCTATGTAGATGAAAATGGAACTGTTATCTAAGGAAAAATTAAAATAATCTCTATGCTATACCATCCAGATAAATAAATTCCAGGTGAGTTATGACCCAGATGTGAAATAAAACCTTAAAACAGGAGAATATGTAACCAAATAAAGTGTCTTTATGTTTCTGGATTATATGATTTTTTTTTTAAAGCAGAAATTATAGGGAAAATAGTGATAAATTATAATTTATGTCCATTTTAAAGAGTTACTTTAGGTAATTAAAAATCAATAAAATGGTTAAAGGCAATAGACTAGATATCCCCAATGCTTAACTGTGTAAACTTGGGCAAATTATTTAATATCTGTATACCTAATTTTCCTCAGCTATAAATGATATTAGTTACACATCTCATAAGGTATTTATGAAAACTGCATATTCAGAGCTGGACACAGTGGCTCACACCTGTAATACAGCACTTTGGGACGCTGAGGTGGGAGAATTACTTGAGGCCAAGAGTTCAAGACTAGCCTGGGCAATATAGTGAGACGCTATCTCTACAAGAAATAGAAAAAAATTAACTGGGTGTGGTGGTGCACCTGTAGTACCAGCTGCTCGGGAGGCTGAGGTGGAGGGATTACTGGAGCCCATGGGTTAGAGGCTGCAGTGAACTACAATCATGTGACTGCACTCCAGCTTGTGTGACAGAGAAGACCTAATCTCTAAAAACAAACAAATGAAATGGAGCACTGCTACGTGCTGTTAAATGTTTGCTTTTACATGCTCAAAAAGAGGCCAGCATCCATGAATACGAATATTTCCTACAAATCAATAACAGATGTTCAGCCAGTCAAAAATCGGCTTGCTATTCAAGAAGGGAATTTAGAATGATCGAGATTGCGAATATAGAAATGCACATCTGTACTAGTTTTAAGGAACATGCAAATTGAAATATAAACTGTTAATATTTTGTACCCATTAAAGTGGCAAATATTGTCTGATAATATCAAGTGTTGGCAAGAGGGTAAGAGCCAGGAAATTTTCTTACCTGCTAGTGGGTGTATAGCATAATACAACGTGTTTGGAAAGAAATATGCCAGTATCTACTGAAGATAAAATTAGTATTACCCTGTGTATCAGTTAGCTAATGCTGCATAACAAAGGACTCTAACATTCAATGCCTTAAGATAATAAGTGCTTATTACTGCTTATGAACCTATGCATCTTGTTAGCTGGAAATTTATTTTGGTCTTGGCTGGGCTTATTCATGTGTATGAATTGTTGACTTGGGGCGAGCTCTCTCAGGTAATTGGGGGTTTGCTGGAGGGAATTTTGCCTAGGTTGGGGCCAATGGGTTCCTTTCTATGGGATCTCTTGTTCTCCAACCCGATAGTCTGAATTTTTCACAAGAGAGTAAGAATATGTACAGGGGATAAGAGAGTAAGAATATATATGGGGTATTTGAGTCCCAGTCTTGGAAACAGCACATTATTTTATATATATATATATATGTATGTATATATGCTTTTTTGAAAAAATACAATCACAAAGCCACTTAAGATTCAAGGGGTGAAAATACAGACTCTATCTCTAAGTATGAAGAATAGTAAATTCACGGGGAGGATTGTAGAACTGGGAACCTTTTGCCTGTCAATTGACTACACCCTGTAATCCAACAATTGTCTCTCTAGTAGTTATGTGCCCTGGAGCAGGGGTCTTCAAACTGGCAGATGTCTTTTCACAATTTTTCAGAGTATGACTCTGTTGATGATTTTAAAGAAACTAATTTTTCAGGTACTTAGCCTCCAGATGTTCTCTTTTCTAAGCCTTCCTGGTCACCAGAAGCCTCTTCCCACATCACAAAAGGATGACCTTCCATATGCATGACATGTTGTTACTGACCTTCTCTGCCAGGGCTTATAATAGAAGAAATATGCTTGCAAATGCTGCTTTCTGGGAAGCCCCTTTGCTGAAGGCTCCATAAAATAAGCCTCCGATCTTACACATAATTCAATTAAGAGTGAAGTTTGGTCCTGTTCAGATGTTCTGATTTCAGGAAAAGAAAAAAGCCATAGGTCAGCTAATGCAGTTCTTTCAAATGCAGAAACTGAATTTTCCTGTTGCTAACCAATTTTTGAAGGTGCATATACATTGGGTGAAGCCCATCAGTCAGTGATCCAATCTGAAAATCATCTGAGAGTCATCTTTCAAATTCATTGTAGTAGTATTATTCAAGTAGTATTATTCAAAATATATTTCAAATGTATGCATGGAATATTTTCCCTAGCTAGACTCTGTCCTCTAGGTGTATGGAGGAAAGAGGACGTGTCCAGGTTGTGTACCTGTTCTTCTCATCTTTTGGGGCTGCTCTTGTCTCTTCTGTGCCCTCCTCCTCCAACCCACGCTTCTGTTCAGAGCAACCTGTCTTCTTTGCTCCCATAAATGTATTCCAGGCTGCAGCTCTTCTGTGCATATTTAGCAGCCCTAAACTCACTTCCTCACCAGCCACTTCTTTATCCCAAGACTCTCCTACCAGGAACAGCAGAGGATCCTAAATTCATGCATACATTTTCCTGCCCTGTTTGAATGATCCGTGTGCATGTCTGTTTCTGAGGTTCACCTCCCTCTTCAGTGTGGGGTGTGTCACTATATCTTTTAGCCAGGACTGTGTGGCATTACCTCCCTTAGCCAGGACTGCGTGTTAAAGGGTCAGTACATATTTGAAGAAGGAACGGGCTTATGAGTGAATAAACCCATGCATCATGGGCAGTCTGTGAGGACATGCCAGTCACTTCCTTGCTGCAGAGAGCTGGGGGATATTGCAAATTCTCCCCCAGTTGCCTCTCTGCATTGGATTAGAAGATTAAGCCCATATTCCTCTGTGGCCAAGTGGCAAAATAATCAGTCACATCCTCATCTATGATGGCCAAGAAAACATTTATTCTCCAGCCCCCACACCCTAGGCAACTTTCCCTGTATAGAAATAATGTACTTAGCTTAAAAAGTTTCTCTTCTGCTTAAGATAACAAGACTAAGTTAAAGTTAACCTTGCCCACTTAAAAGAAAAGAATATACAGTAAAATATGAACTACTAATACATGTTTTTTGTTATTTTTTTTTGTTTTTGTTTTGTTTTGTTTTGTTTTGTTTTAGATGGAGCTCTCTCTGTCGCCAGGCTGGAGTGCAGTGGTGCAATCTTGGCTCACTGCAACCTCCGCCTCCTATGTTCAAGTGATTCTCCTGCCTGGGCCTCCCTAGTAGCTGAGACTACAGGCACGTGCCACCACATTCAGCTAATTTTTGTATTTTTAGTAGAGACAGGGTTTCACTGTGTTGGCCAGGATGGTCTCCATCTCTTGACCTCGTCATCCACCCACCTCGACCTTCCGAAGTGCTGGGATGACAGGCGTGAGCCACCACTTCTGGCCATACATTTTAATATCATATCTCTTGAGGAACAATAATGATGAAAGTTCTTTTGGTTCTATTATTTTCTTATATACTTGCTTAGATAACAAGATCATATTTGTATCTGTTGACTTTCTGTGATGATTTAGATATATAAGTGGCAATAATTAATATACATTAAAAACAGATTTATTTTCCTGACTTGTAATGTTAACAGCAGTATATGTGACTGTGAGGTTTTCCTTTGATTTTAATTTTCACTTTTATAATAGTCCTTATTTTCCAATTTCTTTTTTTTGAGACAGAGTTTCACTCTTGTTGCCCAGGGTGGAGTGCAATGGCGAGATCTTAACTCACTGCAACCTCTGCCTCCCGGGTTCAAACTATTCTCTGCCTCAACCTCCCCAATAACTGGGATTACAGGCATATGCCACCATGCCCTGCTAATTTTATATTTTTAGTAGAGATGGAGTTTTTCCATGTTGGTGAGCTGGTCTCAAACTCCTGACCTCAGGTGATCCGCCCTCCTCGGCCTCCCAAAATGCTGGGATTACAGGCGTGAGCCACCTCGCTCAGCCTCCAAATTTTTTTTTCTTCTGTGAGACAGTCTACTGTGTCACCCAGGCTGGAATGCAGTGGTGTGATCTCAACTCACTGCAACCTCTGCCTCCCAGTCTCAAGGGATCCTCCCACCTCAGTCTCCCCAATACTGGGACTACAGGCATGCATCAACATGTCTGGCTAATTTTTTGTAATTTTTGTAGAGACTAGGTTTCACCATGTTGCCCAGGCTGATCTGGAACTCCTGAGCTCCGCCTATCTTGACCTCCCAAAGTGCTGGGATTACTAGAATGAGCCACCACACTCATATCATTTTCAAAATTCTTTACAAAGTGTTTCTCTTACATTCATAACATAAAGTGCTGTTTTAAATAGACTGACTTTTGAAATAACATAGATAAAGCAGTAAATGGGAACATCAGAAGAACAGGTTAAAAAAGCTGGATTATTCTTCAGGATTAGGGACAGTGAGATGTTTTATTTATAAAATGATATTTAAATTTTAATAATAGAATGGCTCTACTTTTGTTTGGAGTGTTTAAATCTTCTGTTTAATATTTAAGACCAGTTCTGCACAGAGGTTTTACAGAGATGCTAATTGTTGTATGAAAAGGAATATTATTCTGGAATTTTGAAATAGAGAAGAGAAGGAAACTCAAAGCCTACCTAGGTTTTTTTAGGCCTTGTGTGTGTGTGTGTGTGCCAGTCAAAGATGGGTTTATTTTTGAATAAACTCTAGCCAAATTGTTTTTCCTGACTCTTCTAATACCTAATTTACATAGTCCATGGCTGTGTCTAACTAGATACTGAAGAGAGCTTGGTTTGTTTTAAAGGCCTTTAATTAGTTATATTTACACGGACAAATAGAGCAGCAGTTTATTTAAAAAGAATGAAAGGATAAAAAAATTAAATATATGTAGAACAGGGAAGGCAGTGTCTAATTATGTTTCTGAGTCAGGCTCTGCTACATAAGATTAATTTAAAATTGGGGTTTGGCAAGTAATTTGTATCAAAATCTCAGCAGGAGTTTTTGTTGCAACTAACAAGCTGATTTGGAAATTTGCATGGAAAGGCAAAGGATCTAGAACAATCAAAAAGACCTTGGAAAAGGGTAAGAAAGTTGGAGTGCTTTCGTCTCCCTATATTCAAAAGGTACTATAAAGCTATAGAATCAAGATAAGTCGGCAACTCACATGGGTATAAATTTAGACCAATGAAGTATAATTATGGTCCTTGAACAACGCAAGGGTTAGAACCCCTGCACAGTGGAAAATTTACTTAAAACTTTTTACTCCTCCAATACTTAACAACTAATAGTCTACTGTTGATTGGAGCCTTACCAATAACATAAACAGCTAATTATCACATCTTTTGTGTGTTATATATACAATACACTGTATTCTCATAATAAACTAAGTTAGAGAAAAGAAAATACCATTAAGAAAATCATAAGGAAGAGAAAATATATTTACTACTCATTAAATGAAGTGGATTTTCTTTAAAGGTCTTCATCCTCATCTTCCACGTTGAATTGACTGAGGAGGAGAAGGGAGAGGAGGGATTGGTCTCAGGGCTGGCAGAGGCGCGAAGAAATCAACACATGAGTGGATCTGCACAGTTCAGACCTGTGTTGTTCACGGGTCAATTACAAAGAGTTTAGAAATAAATCCTTCATTTTGTAGGCAATAGATTTTTAACAATGGTGTCAAAACGATTAAAGGAGGCAAGGATAGTCTTTTCAATAAACGGTGCTGAGACAATTGGATATTCTGTATGTAAAAAGATGAATTTCATCCCTTACCTCTTATTATACCCCCAAATTAACTCAAAATGAATGACAGCTGAAACTGTAAGAATTAAAACTCTTAAACTTTTAGGAAACTTCAACAACACAGGAGAAGGTCTTCAGGGCCATGGACTGGAAGGTATTTCATAAGCATGATCTAAAATACAGTCCTTGAAAGAAAAGAATTAAATAATTAAAACTCATCAAAATTAAAACCTTTTACACTTCAAAAGGCACCATTGAGAACATAAAGTGCCATTTGTTGAGAAAACTGAAAGATAAGCCATAAACTGGCAGTGGAGATTTGCCAACCATATTCCTTGATTAAAGACTTTCATCTAGAAAGTATGCAAACAAACCACTTACTATTCAATAAGAAGCAAAGAAATTATTTTTTAACAGGCAAAAAATAAATGAATAGACTGTTTCTCCAAAGACAGTGTACATGAGAAGCTATTTAATATCATTAATTATTAGACATTAGCTAAATGCAAATGAAAACTACAATGAGGCCAGGTGCAGTGGCTCATGCCTGTAATCCCAGCACTTTGGGAGGCCAAGGTGAGTGAATTGCTTGAGGCCAGCAGTTCAAGACCAACCTGGCCAACAGGGCAAGACCCATGTCTACTTAAAATACAAAAATTAGTCAGGAATAGTCGTATGCACCTGTAGTCCCAGCTACTTGAGAGGCTGAGGACGAGAATTGTTTAAACCCAGGTGGTGGAGGTTGTCGTGAGCTAAGATATCATACCACTGCACTCCAGCCTGGGTAACAGAGCAAGACTCTGTCTCAAAAAAACAAACAAATAAACAAACAAAAACCCTACAATGAGAGCACCATTTCACATCCATTAGATATGGCTATAACAAAGATATTTAGCAAGGGAATAGAGAAATGAAGACTCTATATTATGTTGGTGAGAATGCCAAGTATTGCAGCTGATTTGGAAAGTGAGTCTGTCAGTTTCTTAAATCATTAAACATAAATTTACCTTATGAAACAGCAGTTTCACCCTAAGACATCCATGCAATAGAGATGAAAACATATCCATGCAAAAAATAGTACACAAATAAATGTTCATAGCAGCTTTATTAACAATAATCAACAAGTAGAAATAGACCAAATGTCACTCAACAAATAAATGGATTTAAAATATTATGTTATACCCATACAATGGAAAATAATTTAGCCATAAAAAGGAATGAAGTATTGATGCATGCCACAATATGGACGGCAACCTAAAAACATTATGCTAAGTAAAATAAGCCAGACACAGAAGACCACATATTATATGAGTTGATTTATATGAAATGCCTAGAAAGACAAATCTTATAAAGACAGAAAGTGAATCAGCAAGGCTGTCACACCCACGCACCCACCCAGGTCTGGTTTTAAAGGGTATTAAGCCCCATGAAATGGACATTATTTAACTTTTGTTTGATGTATGGAAACAGCAATATCAAGTCTTGGTTTCAAAATATGTTTAACTGCTTCTGAGTTATGTAGAACGGAAGAATGTTTTTCATTTGCAAGTGTTGGAGATGACAATATTTTCCCTCTGCTTTAAATCCGCCTATCCTAGAACCCTATAGGAAGACAAAGACTGTTTTAATTGACACAGTTCAAGTTACTGATAGTGAAGATATGCACATATGGGCTTCATCTGTCTATAAAAAGGAAGCAATGGAGCCAATTAATTAATTCCAGTAAAATTAAATGTTTAGCACCTTTTAAATCTGGAAACTATAAAAAACAAAGTGGTGCTCTGTGCACAAAGAACATAAGCTAGTTTTTGCTATCCTTAAGGGCCTCTTCCTGCATTTTGGATATATTAAAATTTCTATGCAGATCTTATTGAGGTGATCAAGGTAGGTGATTTTGATTTTTATTTTCTTCAACAATTCAAGTACCGATAACTTTCAAATGATATTTAAAACTATTTTAAACACAGAGGACATGGTCTATAATGTTTTGTCCTGACTTAAATACTTATTCCAAGTAGTAGATTTTAATAGAACAAAACAAGAGTGAATAATGGGTAGCAGTTCTCTAAACACGGAATAGAGGTAAATCTTACTATTTAAATTAGTGACATTTCTGACTTTTTGAGATTGCGTGTTTTTAACTTTTTAATGCATGAAATTAATGTCAATTTTATGATACTTTGATTAAAGGCCTTTCATATTTACTGTGTGTGTTTTTGTTTGCCTTATAACAACGTCTTACCATAATGTATCAGTAACATTTCAAAAATTTATGTAAATTATAACAGTTAAAATCAGAGGACCATCCAATACGCTATATGCATTTCTTTAAAGAATGTGGGAAATATCTTTTCTAATAACTTAATTTCTCTTTTTTAAAACAACTCACGTTAGCATTTTTTTTTCATGGTAGCATCATTTTAACTCCCTACTGCATATTCACAGGATATGTAATAATTTTTGCAAGTTAACACTTTGAATTTGTTCTTCTTGACATCTTTATGTTTATATGCATTTTGCATTTCCCTATCTCATTTTTTCTAAATCCAAATGTAACCGATTTCAACTTTTTGTGTTACATTCTTCTTTTTTTTTTTTTCTTTTACTGGGTAGCATCTCTCCTCTTTCTACTTTTTCGCAAACCTGTTGTTTTTGAATTCTCTTTTTCCCTTTATTTTCTTTCTCAATATGACCCCAGGAGCCAACACAAAGAAAAACGCAGATGATATAACCAGTAATGACCGTGGTGAAGATTAAGGTATTCTTTGTTTTTTCAAAGCTCAACCCTCATGCATGATTTTATATCTATCTATCTCTCCTTTTTTTTTTTTTTTCATTTCAATCTGTTTTTCCTCTCCCTTATTTAAAACTAGTACACTTTGGTGTGCTGCTTTAATTGTATTTTCTTCTTGTATAGAAATCACTGTCATTTTTAATCTCAGTTACCATGTACAGTAGACATATCACTGTGAGAAGTATAAACGTTGTTTCTAGACATGAAAAGAGCAATGAACTTCTGTTTACAGAGAAGCTCATCTTTTTTTCTTTTTTTTTTTTTCCTTGGCTTGGTCACAAGAAGAGAAAATGCAAATTTAAAACTTGCATGTATAGTCTCTTTTTCCCTTCCAAATTTTATTTTGTAAGTTAATATACTACTTTGGAGCTTTTGGTTTCCTTAATTATTTTTATAAATTGCAAAACTCTGCAGCACCTTAGAATAATTTTTTTTGGGGACTGGTATATCAGTTTTTTTTCTTCACAAACATTGATTCCAACATAGGTTTCTAATAGCCTGCTCACAGTGAAGTACATCAAAAAGTGTTTTAACGAGATGCTGTTATTGACGAGTCCTGTTCTTTCACGACTGCCTTTTTCAGCATTTAAAGAAAAAAAAACCATAAAAACATCTCAGAACTGAAAAGAACAAAAGCTAGCCATGTGCATCTTTCTTTTCACACCATGGCTATTTTGTAATCATTTTTCTCCTTAAAATGTTTTGCTGCTGCGAGTTCTTCCTAAAGTTACCAAGTTGCTCGATACATTATCTACCAGAAGTGAAAGTATTTTTTAAAAAGATGGTAGGTCTGAGGCGCTCATGCAGACAACTCACACACTGTTTTTCTGCTCTTTCTGTAGAAGAAATTATTATTATTTGTTTTTAAAGAGGAGAAGCAACAAAAAGTACTCAAGCCCTTCTTCATTGGTAAGACTCTATAGGATTAGCTAAAAGCACATTTTTCCCGTCTCGGTAACAAAATACATGGAACTCCGTTTATTTTTCCTATATAATAAGGCTCTGGCTGGACATTTGGGTGTCTGTCTGAAAGGCAATTTAAAGCCCAAAAGTGAGTGCTGAATTATCCTTGCTGGTCTAAGCCCTACTTCTCTGAAAGTGTCTTTTGACCAGTCCTTGTAGTTGCTCCCCCTCCTTGCTTATCTTCATAAATCAACTGTTCTCCAAGAAAGAAGTCTTGCCGACATCCTTTCCATGCCTGGTCTTCCCTTAACATTTTTATTATTATGATTTTTACTGAACCCATAGGGCTGTCATTGCCTTAAGTAGCTCTCCAAGAGATCCCAATTCTGATGGACACAGAAGATCAGATCTATACCTGCGCAGGTACTCCATTCTTTGATAAGGGCTTCCAAATGCCTGACATTTTATCAGTATTGAGCAGATACATAAAAATGAAATAAACTTTTGTTGTCTCATACCTTATACTGCTCTAATTTGTATCCTGTTTGGCCTTCTTTTTTTAATGTATTTCCTTTTGATAATTAGGATCTGTTTTCACAATGTTCCCAGTGAATGTTTATTACCATTAAAATGCTATCTGATTTTCATTTAATATTGATAAGTTATGATTTTTTGACTTTGCATTAATATGACAACTGGTTATTACTTCCACAAGTTCAAGAGAATCTTGTTCTATGTTTTATGAAAGGTAAGAGATGTTGATCTCACAGATTTTCCAAGGGAGCACTTTAAAGCAGCCCTTCAAATCTCTACTTATTTATTTTTCCACAATTTAGTAGCCAACCACTGATAATGGTAAAATAAATGAGGCCAAAAACAGCAAATTAAGGAACCAGAAAGAAGCAGTGGATCATGAGAAAAGCAATTTCTTATTCATAGAGACAGAAGACATTTCCTGTAGTGTATGATGAATAAATTATTAATAGAAGATGTTTGACTTTATATTTGAATTTTATATGAGAAAATAAAAGACACTTCTCTGCCGATGGATTAAATATTTACAAATAAATACTTGGATAACTTGACACTCTTTCGTGTGTTTTACTGTGACCAATGGGAATGTCATGTCTTCTATACGCACCCAGTAAAATTGTGATCGTAATTCATTCAAATTGGAGCCACCGTCCAAATGGGTGGTAATTCATATCCTCAGAATGCCTTTCTGGTATTTCAAAAGTGTCCCTGTGAATTATGAGGGGGAAAAAGGTTTAGTGAAGAAAAGAAGTGAAAATAAATATGTATAGATACTTGGGTTTTCTTTTAGTAACAAGAGGTATTTAAATTATTTGTACACACACACACACACACACACACACACAAGACTTATCCGTATCCAGAAATATTTATAGGTGAAGTCAGTCTTCTAGAAAGATTAAATTGTAGCCCTAATGACAGGTTAATGTTATAAACAGGTTATTTCATCATGACTTCAGAAAGCAGGCTCTACAGATGGTCTCCAACTTTCTATCATCACAGATCATTGTTTTTACATCATTGTTAATTTAAATAATAAAGTGAATTACTGAGAGGAATCATTGGTTGCCTGTCACGACGGGAGTTTATAGACCCTGTGAAAATATAAAGCATTTAAATAATTTGGACTCTTTTGCCATTTTTTGTTACATCTCTTTTGTTTTTGTCACTTAAATATGTTAGGATGTTACTGCGATCACTGGAACAAAGACATTTGCTTGGACATCTTTTTTCCGTATTTCTGTTCTGTTAATAATTGTTAACTATTGATTTTTTTTCTTTTGTCATTATCCGCCCCTTAATGATAATTTATAGCTTCAGTTCGACTTTCTGTTTTTATTGTTACATTAAACATGAATCTGTACACTCACCTGTGAATTAGGATGCAACTGTGTTAAAATTAATTATAATTTTGAAGTTGATTTAATACTTAATTAGAAATAAAATATATTTTGTCAAGGGTGCCATGTGCTTCTTCAATTTAA